>ML781401.1:133753-160339 GCA_009831015.1 Picea engelmannii
TTATACTTTTCCTTCTAATTCTCTGTTGAGTTAGGTTAACTCCCAGGGTTAATATTCTATTCTTCTATTGAGTTATCTTTTACTCCTTTATCCTTTTCCTTTCTTAAGTCAACTTAAAAATATAACTTTTAACTTCTTGAATTTCCCCCCCTTAGTGTGAGACTATGACCTAGTGGGGGTTCCCAGGCCACTGAGTCTCCTCATCACCTCTCTAAGAGGTGGGGGACATTACAGTTTTTATTTATATAGGTACCCCATAATAGTATGGTCATGTCCACCAAAAGGATTGATTGAGAGCTATACCATGCAATCAATGTTGTGCAAGGAATCTTCTGAGATAAGTCACCCATAATGGTATAGGTTCTCCTTAGACTTCTTCCTTTTACTCTTGTTGGATTATTTCTTGTCTCTAACAATTATTGTACTAATGAAGTTCTCAATTTTTTATATTCTAGGATATCATAATTTCATTGGTCATGTTGTAGAGGCTAGGGTGTACATGGTCATAAGAGAAAAGGTTCCTTTATTGATATAAATCTCTAATATACTTGAGGGTTTCCAATAATAGTGCTTGGCCAAATATTGCCAATGATTGTTTCAGGGCTTCTATAGTTACTCATAGAATTGTATGATTTTTTATGGTGCAACCCCATCGAAATCAATTGTTGATTTCCATTTCTCGGATGAATTTTTATTTTTGGTATTAACATTTTCAATTTTTTTTTTTTTGGATGCTTGATTGTAGGTTGTGTGGTGCAAGGTTACAGATTCCTCTTCAAATATCTTTGGTTCATGACTGACTAGGGATTTGGAGATTTCTCGGGTTTCCAACAATATTTTATCAAACCAATTGGGTTCTTCAATAAGCTCATATACATCCATAGCTCTTGGGATTTCTTGGGTTTCAAGTAAGCCTTACCCTATTTTTTGTGTATCCATTTTTATTTTGGAAGAAGTATATACAATATGAAAATTTTCAACATTTTTATTTAGTGGGTCTTTATCACTGCCATCGTCTGAAATTTCTATCCATGTTTTCCTCATCTCCATACCATTACTCCTAGTATTTTTTCTTACCAAGGTAGTTTTTTTGGAAACAATTGATGAATTTGGATTTCTATCCACTACTTCTATGCCATGTTGTTAATATCATTCAATGGTACTGACTAATTCCTCCATGTCATTTAAAGCCCGGTCGAATAAAACTTGTGGTAGATTCAAATTATCTCCACCTCATTCTTTGAAATACTCAACTTTGGTAAAATAAAAAGAATAAACAATTTAGGCCATATGTGCAGCAAACATATCATTTGGGTCAAAACCCTCAACAATTTCATCTTCTTTTAAGTCAAGTTGGTCAAGATGACCTGCAAGTTCATCCAAATGGGATATGTGTTTTATAATGAATTATCCAATTTTCTAAGGCAGGGGAATGGATTTCTTCTTTCTCTTCTCATTGAAAAAGTGATCTCGGGACTTATATTTCCTACAAACTTCCACAACTAAATGTTTATTTGATACATAAAATGGGAGAAGGAAATGTGTCTCTTCACATCCAAATAACCTAATAATACTGAAATATTTAGTAGTCTAAAAACCTCCTTTCCCTACAATAAAGGTGGCAGCTTCAAGTGATAACCTCTATGTATTAGGGCCCAAAACTAGTTTTTTAAACTCTAAAATAAAATTATTGTGAACCGGTTAAAAATTGTATTGAGATTTGTGCCTCCAAAAAGATGAATACCTGGAGAAAATTGGTTCTATATTAAAATCGACACTCCTTTCCCTCAACAAATCTTCAAACACGTGACAATAGGATATGGAGAAAATAAGGTAGGATATCATATAAAACTTTTGGTTCTTTCTCAAATTACTTAATTGGAATGAAATTTCACTAGAAAATGTGACCCCAATATATGATGGCACTCTCATGCAAGGATAAATGAAGGGAGTATATGTTATTTATTGGAAAAGAAGTTGTGGAATACAAAACAATGATATGATAAAATAACAAGGAAAGTTCCCTATATGGGTATTTCAAGGAACTTACCTCAATCCTGGAAAAGTTGGTGTTCTTTCTTGGTTTGAATAGATATTTATCAAGGAATTCTCCTCCTCCTTTGTGTTGTTTGAGAAATTCATTATCATCCTCACCTTTGAACCGCATGGTGAGCATGGGGAGCCTCAACTTTCTAGTGAACAATGAAGGAGCTAATGATATAGTATGTTTTCCTTAGAGATGAACTCTTCTCTTCTCTGAATTGAATTTATGTACACACCATTGAATGAGTTCTCTAAAATATGTTGCCTCTAGAACACAACCAGTGAGGGATATTCCTGAAGTCCAAATAAAGTTAATTTTTTTATTAGCTGGAGGGAGAGCCTTGTAGTAATTGTATGTTCACAACCACTGGAACTCTTGATCTTCACACCCAAGTGTGTTTAGTGTATCTCTGCAATACAATTACTTTTTCTTACTTGACATTATTTCACTGCTTTATCTTTGGAAATAGGTGGAACTATTGTCGATATTTACACCTTGGAATATTAGTTCTTATTTAATTCACCATGCATTTATCTAATGGTTTAGTCATCATAGTTCTTATTTCAAAGTTTCCAGCCTGCATGACAAGATTTTTTAATTTATTACAAGGTTTACAGGATCTTCACCACTTTAACACTGACATTATGTTCACACAAGTGGTAGATGATGTGGCGAGGAAAATAAATGAGATGGGAAGTGGCAATGGGATTTCATGGAAGATGAAAAGTGGTTAAGTATGGAGGTTCACTAAAAGGGTTGGAAGGTGAATTATGTAGCATGCAGGACTATGGGTACGAGAGCATAGAGAAATGAAAAGGTAAAAGTCAAAGCGTCCCGCACCTGGAGTAAGAAAATTGACTAAGTATGGGAAGGAGTGATTTTGTAGGTCATAGGACTAAGAGGTACATTTAGTAGACAACATGATTACGGGTCGATGGGCATGCGGGTTTGAAGAAAAAATCAAACTTAAATGGGATAGTCAGTCATCCCACATCCGCATTTCAAGAAAATGATTAAGTATGAAAAAGGTGAAACGTGCATTTTGGAAAATGTGGAGGTAAGAGGTGAAATTTTTAGGTAGTGCGATTAAGGGTCTGCAAACACAAGGGAATGTGGGTCTAGGACATGTTGTACTCCTGCATCGCTACTACTGCATCGCTTAAACAATTATTGGGTGTTTGAAAATTTGAAAGAGGGGAAAATAAACAAACTATAAATACTTCGGGTTTGTGGATGTGTGGTCATGTAAATTTGATGGTAGTATAAACTTCGGCTTGCATTTTTAGAGGAAAAATAAAAATATGGAAAGAAAATGAAGAAGAAAAGAAAAAAAAGGAAGAAGAAGAATGATAAGAATGTTTGTGCAAATATTGATCATAAATGTGGATAAAAAAAACTCCAATTGTTTAAGGAGTTATGATACCAAGATCATCATTTCTACACTGAACAAGGGTCCCAAAACTTGTAGTCAATTTTTCCATGGAAGATCAATGGTAGGTTGAATTGGACAAATAAATTGACTAACCAGTAGATGGTTTCATAAAAAAAGAAATCATCTAAAATTTCGCACAATTTCCATAGTATCATTGCTTGGAAAGCTAGAAGAGGAATTCAACAAAGTGATTCTTCATGCCTTCTCATCAAATTCAACATATATTCTACATATAATCTCTAGTTTTACAATATTAAAGAATATGTAGGTCTTCGAATATTTAGAGTAGTCCATCATGATGCAATAATGACTCTTTGCTTCTAGTTTCTTCCTTCTGTCATCTAGAATGTGATCCCACACTATGCATACAAAGGTTCTAAGGTGTCCAAATGAGGGTTTCCTTCCACTCAAATTTTCAACTAGATTCAAATCTCATTTAGATTTAGTCAAAATCATATTTAACAAATAGTTTGAGTAGTAAACAACTTCTTCCTAAACCTGATTTGACAGTGTGTTAGCTTGAATAAAATAACATGTAATTTCAAACAAAGATTGATTCTTTCTTCTAGTAATTCCATTCTATTGATGTGTGTAAGGTACATATATCTACTAAGAAATACCACTATGTGACAAGGATCTTTCAAATTCCTTGCCACATATTATCCTCCATTGTCAAATATTAAAATTTCACATGTAAACTACATTTCCTTTTAGCATATACCCTAAATTACTTGAAATTTTCAAAGATGTGTCTCTTACTCTTCAATAATTAAACCCAAGTATACATGTAAAATTAATTAATGAAGATCAATACATCCTTTGCACTAGTTAGTGATGGTTTGTTCATGGAACACAAGTCACTATGGACAAGCTCTAGCTGAGTCTATTCCAATATTTTTCTATTTCAAAGGTATAATGATGATTCTTAACAAACATACATCCTTCACATACTTCATTAGGGAGAATAAATTGTACATAGTATACTAACTAGATCATGTTTCTTCATCGATTTAAAGCTTCACAGATTCATATGTTTGACTCATTCATGCCACAATTTTCTCCAATTGTTGGTGTGGGATAGAAGTGGAATTGGTCCTAGTCTTCTTGGTAAAGTTACAAAACATATATAGTCAATCCTTTGTTTCCAAGAAACCTTCAACAACAATAAAAAAAATTCTTTGCAATTCCTTCATAACAAATTTATCTAGTTGAAACTCTAATTTCTTGCCAATCTAGGTTAGTTGGGGTATTGGCAACAAATTTGCAATCAAGATAGGTAGATGATACACATTAGTGATCACACCATTATGTCATTCAATATTTACACAAACAACAACAATAAGTGCATAATCATGTACTATAAAAATTTATTTTTCTATAACTTATTTTAATGAAGAATAGAGGGAATAATCTTTATCCATATGGTGGGTACAACTAAAGTTGACTATCCACTCTCTTTGATAAGTATGTGCATGTAAGGATTGAGAAGTATTTATAGAAAACATATAGTTATATGCCTTACCTTCTAAATTTGTATTTTACAAGTTGGTCAATATTCTATTTGACATGTCTACTTCAAGTTTCTTCACTTTATCCTCTAGGTCCTTGATCCTATACCAACAATCCTTCTACATATATCCCAATTCCCCCCAATAGTAGTTGGTATTCTTCTTTCTACCTTTCTTAGTCAAAGTCTGAGCATAATGATTCTTCTTATTAGTTTAGTTCACATAGTTTCATTCCTTCTCATGTCAACCTATTTATTTATAATTCTATCAACCTTTTCCCTTCAACAAATGGGCATGTTACTTGACCTCAAGTTTCCCTTCATCAATATTTGTTCATGTGACCTAATTATTAAACCAAAAAAATACTCAAAGGTATAATCCTTACCATCATATTTTTTGTAGATCCGACTATCATGTATTGTTGATCATAACACATCATACAATGTCTTCATATTCATCAGGATCAACTTTATGAGTTGACCATATTTTATGGGAAAATCCTTCTGCATTGAACCAATTTAAATTGAAGATTATTTACACGGGCCATATAGTATTCAGTTCATTCAAAAGAGAGAGGGTATATATAGAAAAAATGCTTCTCAATCCATATAACTTGAGTTTCATTAATTTTATCAAATAGATTCGTAAGCTTCTTCTAGGAATAATTTAGGAAATCTATCTCTCTTGTATGAAAGAAAAACCCTTTATAGATGTATGTGATTATGAATTCTATAACCTGATGCAGGAGCATCGTAAGAACATGCAAGAGGAAGACAACTGGAAATGCACCAGCGCGTATTTTGAGAACGTTTTGAATTTGAAGGATAAAACATTAATGAAAAATATTAAATTGGATGCACTCACATTTAAGTTTTGATTTGTAATACAGATCATGATCAGTTGCTCTCATCTATCATATTATGAGGCATTTATTGTAATAATGTAAATTAGTTGTAGCTTTTATTGATGATATGATAGCTTAGAAAGGAGAGAGGGAAAACTCAAGAAAACCCATCGTTGTATTGTATTGTAACAATTCTCATTAGCAGGAAGAAGAAGATGAGAGTTAGAGATGTAGAGCATAGAGAAGAATAGAGATTATAGAGTTGGTATGAACAAATAGCTTTTCCTACTGAACCCATGTACACATGCACTTGGATTAATATAAAGAATATTTGATCCAATTTCATGGTGTTTGTATGAATTATGTTTACATCTTTTGAATGGTATGTTTACAATTGATTTCAGTCTTTGTTATGCATTTTATTTCAATACTATGTATGCTCTTGATTTCATGTTGAATGTATGAAGTCTGTGAGAGGAGGAGAACCATAAGATTCAATTTTTTCTTTTCTGAGAAATCCTGCAAGAGGTTGCAACAAAGGTCCAAAAGGAGTGCGTGACAAGGTTTCTGAGTTTCATCTCAGAAAAGCTCAAGAGGGAAAGAGTTGTTATTATACGCATAGAGTCATGCAAGGTGTGCACAGGCTGGGAAAATTCTTAGACTTTATCAACCTTGGAGTGGGGTTGAAAGACTCTGTTGCAGGGAGTGCGAAGAGTGTCGAAGTTCAACAACCAGAGGTTGTTGTGAGTGACGCAAGGAGTACACGCAGAGAGTCCTTAGAATCCTTGTGGAGCAGAAAAAATCAAGCTCAGGAGGGCGAGAAAATTCGAAGAGTTCGAAGCAAGAATGAGGTCGAAGTCATTTGCAGAATAATCGATGCCAAGTCTTTTGGCGTGAATCCATTGCGATTCTGAAACATACAATGGAAGTTCTCATAGGTAGAACCGACGATTCATCGTGGGCCATTAGATCCAGTGGAACAATGGGGAAGTTAAGGTTGATAGCCTTCAACATTCACAAGCCCAAAAGGAATGACATCCATTCAAACCGGATCAATGGGATCCATTGATCTCTTAATTTTGGGTTTCAGCTGTCGGGAGATCAAGGGTGAAGAACCTCCTAAAATCATGAAAGGTGGATTGTTTATTCAATATGGATCGTTGGTCAGTGAAGGACCTGAGTCGTAGATCTGGATTAGCTAGATTTCGGGATCGGGAGTTGAAGCATCAGGTTGATTGTACAACAGTCTCGAGCTTGCGAAACATTAAGCCATGACGCAATCATGATCGTAGATCGAGAAAGGCCTAGGATTTTTAGATCTAGCCTAGTAAAGACTCATATCGGGTTTCAGGGTTTGGTGAATGTGAAGTGTTGGGATTACATCACCCCAACATCCCCAAAATCGAAATTTGAAAAATTTCTTGTGGTGTGTCCGGCGGTCGTAGTGTCCTGGTCATGTGGGAGAGAAGACTCACGCCTCGTGCTGGATACGTGTAGATGGGGTTTTGATAGGAGGACCTATGGTCGTATGTTTTGAAGGTTCTAGTGGGAACTAAGGGAGTCGCTTCGGCTCAAGGAGATTGAAGATCCAAAGGCCGGGAGGTCAGCAGATCCTTGCTGAGGTGGGGGTGCTACGTCAAGTAGTATCAGAGAAGACAACCATTTTTTTCTATAGACAGGAGAAGACAGAAGGAAAGTTGTAAATTGAATTCTACATGGAACATATTTAAACAATGCCAACCAGAAGACGTCAAGATAGACCAATGCCCGATCCAACCGTGGAAAGGGAAATGAGAGAAATTTGTGCTCGATTAGATGTTATGGATAATCCATAGAGATGAGCTACTGATACAGGGGATGTCATTGAAATCGAAAGTGAAAATGAGGCTAGAGCTGAAGAATAAGTTGTAGCCAAAGATGTTGTAGAAGAACGTCTATTCAGAGATGTTGCAAGAATAGGTGCTAGAAAAAATCGATATTCCAATGTATGAAGAAAAATTAGACATTGATGAGCTTCTATATTGGTTTAGAGCTCTGGATAAGTACTTTGATAATGAAGATATCTAAGAAGATAGGAAAGTAAAACATGTTGTCACTAGATTGAAAGGGCATGCCACATTATGGTAGGATGAACTGCAGGTTGATAGGCGTTGCAAGGGCAAGCAGAAAATCAAAAGTTGGGATAGGATGGTTGCAAAAATGAAAGCCAAGTTTATACCCAGAGATTACCAGATTAATCTGTTTTGAAGAATGCAAAAGTTGAGACAAAAAGGGATGATAGTGAAAGAATACACTGAGGAATTTTACCGACTTAACATCAGAGCAGGTCATCGTGAAAGTGTTGATTAAAAAGTCACCAGATACATGAATGGCCTGAGATATGACATTCGGGATGAGATGAGCATGGTGATGATTAGAAATGTAGAGGAGGCTTATCAAATTACGTTGAAAGCGGAAGAAAAATTGCCCCGAAAGCAAGGTCAAAGGGGAAAAGGTAGAAGTTAGAGTAGAGGAAAATTAGTTTCCTAGGACAGAGCACAAAACCCCAAAGATGAAGAAAAGAAACCTCATAACCACCCAAAAAGAGGAGAAGGCTCACAAAGAGGATAGTATGCCGATAGAAACACTTTTCCTCGAGCCATAGGAAGAGGAAGAGGTAGAGGTGGTGAGATAAAGTGTTTTTCCTGTGGAAATATCGAACATAAGTCTTATGAATGTCCTGACATAAAAAGAGATGGAGGAGGTGAAGCTCGCATTACAAAAGCACAAAGGAGAAATGTTGAGGCAGAAGATGCAGAAGGCAGAAGATCTTTAATGATGAGGAAAATTCTCTCGAATCCAGAGAAAGAGGCGGAGAATCCATTCCAAATAAACAGTTTGTTTAGAAATGCTTGCAAGACTAAGGATAGGGTACACAAGGTAATTGTGGACATCGGAAGTACAAATAATCTAGTCTCCACAAAGATGGTGGAAAATCTAGAATTGGAGACAATCGCACATCCGAGCCCATATAAAGTCTCATGGTTGCAAAAAGGACATCAAGTATACAGATATAGGTGGATACAAATATGAGATTTCATGCGACGTTATTTCCATGGATGTTTGACATCTTTTGTTGGGAAGACTGTGGAAATATGAAATAAATGTTGTTCATGATGGGAGAAAGAACACCTATACCTTGGAGAAGAATGGTATAATGCATATGTTGCTTCCAATTGAAGACAAAAAGGTGAAAGAAGAAATGAGAAACACTATACTTCTCATGAGTGGGAATGAGCTTCTTGATGAATTCAAGAAAGATCAAGAAATGCAGTTTGTTGTGGTAAGAAAATTGAGAGTCATTTTGACCATTACCTCAATGGAGGATCTACCTGAAGAAATTCAGGAACTGCAGGAGCATTTCACTGATATAGTGGTGGAATAATTACCTTGTTCGTTGCCACCCATCAGTAGTATAATCCATCACATCAACCTTATACCAGGGGCGAGTTTTGAACAAAGCAATGTACAGGTGGACGTTGCAGGAGAATGAAGAGGTCAAGAAGCAAGTCCAGGATTTGATGGACAAAGGGTTGATTAGAGAAATTTTGAGTCAATGTGTTGTTCCAATAATGTTAAGTCCAAAAAGGATGGTGGATGGAGGATGTGTATAGACTCGAGAGCTATAAACAAAATCACCATCAGGTATATATTTCCTTTACCGAGGATGGATGACTTGATGGATTGCTTGAGTGGAGCAAATTTTTTTTCAAAAATTGATTTGAAAAGTGGATATCATAAAATTAGAATGAGTGAAGGTGATGAATGGAAGAAAACATTCAAAACAAATGAAGGATTATCTAAATGGCTTGTCATGCCGTTTGGTTTGATGAATGTGCCAAGTACTTTCATGAGATTGATGAACGAAGTCTTAAAATATTTCATTGGAAAGTTCGTAATTGTGTATATTGATGATATACTAATATTCAGTAAGACTAAGGAAGAGAACTCGAGACACCTAACTCTAGTAATGAGGAGGTTGCAGCAAGATAAGTTTCTGATAAATATGAAGAAGTCATCTTTCATGAAGAAAGAACTCATTTATTTGGGGTTCGTAATCTCTTCGAATGAGTTGAAGATGGATCCTGAGAAATTAAAAGCGATCAAGGATTGGCCATTGCCAAAGAATATCTTTGAAGTCAGAAGCTTCCATGGATTAGCTAGTTTTTATAGGAATTTCATCCGAAATTTTAGTGGAATTTCTACACCAATGATGGACACAGTCAAGAAAAGACATAAATCTTTTCATTGGACAGAGGAAGAAGAGAAAAGTTTCAAGTTGTTGAAAGAAAAGATAACTGAACAACCAGTTTTGGTTATGCCAGACTTTGGTAAGGCATTTCAAGTGAGATGTGACGCAAGTGGGTTTGCGGTTGGAGTAGTCTTGAGTCAAAATAAAAGGTCGATTGCATACTTCAGTGAGAAGCTGAACGATGCAAAGAAGAATTATTCCACGTATGATAAATAATTTTATGCAATCATACAAGAGCTGAAGAGATGGAGACACTACTTGGTTCTGAAAGAGTTTGTTTTGTATAGAGAAAATCATGCTTTACAATTCATAACCAAACAAGAGAAATTGAACCAGAAACATGCGAAATGGGTTGAATTTATGAAAAACTTTAATTTTGTTATAAAGCAAATTTTTGGAAATGCTAATAAGGTTGTTGATGCATTGAGCAGGAAATGTTTGATTCTGCAGGAGTTTCGTGTGAAGACCTTAGGTTTTGATAGCCTTAAGGACATGTACATAGATGATTCAGATTTCAAGGATGCTTATGAAGCATGCAAGAATCATGTTTTAAGAGACAGAATACAATGGATTGAATATATGGTTCATGATGGACTGTTATTCAAAGGAAATCAATTGTGTATACCAAAGAGTTCTATGAGAGAGAATCTTCTGAAGGAAAATCGTAGTGGAGGATTGGTTGGACATTTCGGCCATGAAAAAATGGTTCATGATGGACTGTTATTCAAAGGAAATCAATTGTGTATACCAAAGAGTTCTATGAGAGAGAATCTTCTGAAGGAAAATCGTAGTGGAGGATTGGTTGGACATTTCGGCCATGAAAAAATATTCGTGCAACTGAACAACTTATATCATTGGCCAGGGATGAGGACATATGTGAAGAATTTTGTCAACAAATGTAGAATTTTCCAGCACGCGAAAGGAAAAAGACAGAATAAAGGATTATATCAACCATTGTCAGTACCAGAGAGGTCATGGAACGTAGTAAGAATGGATTTTGTGTTAGGACTGCCAAAGGGGTTGTGATTCTATATTCATGGTAGTTGACCGATTCTCAAAGATGCCACATTTAATTCCATGTTAGAAAACCAGTGATGCAACACACGTTGCAAACCTATTTTTCAAAGAAGTTGTTCGACTTCATGGTTTACCCAGGAGTATTGTTTCAGACTGGGATACCAAATTTGTTGGTCATTTATGGAGGACACTACGGAAAAAGATGGGGAAAAATCTATCTTTTAGCTCATCATATCACCCTCAGAAGGATGGGAAGACAGAGGTAGTGAATCAAAGTTTGGGGGACTTGTTGAGAAGCTTGGTAGCTGAACACCATACATAGTGGGATCAGATTATGCCGCAAGAGGAATTTGCATATAATGACTTGTTGAATAGGAGTACAGGACAAAGCCCATTCCAGATAATGTATGGAATGAAACCAAGAGGAATACATGAGTTAAGGGACTTAGAGCAGAGTGAATTCAGAAGTGCTAGAGAGGAAGAGTTTGCAGTAGAGATGCAAGAGATCCACAACAAAATCAGAGGACGGTTGAAGAATTCTAACCAGGAATACAAGCATAGCGTAAATCAACACAGAAGAGAATTTCAGTTTGAAGTGGGAGATTTGGTCTTAGCTCACATGAGGAAAAAAATATTCCCAAGGGGAATGTATAATAAACTGAAGATGACAAAGATAGGGTCATTTAAAATTATAAGGAAATTCAAAGCGAATGATTATGATATAGAGTTTCCAAATGGCATAGGCATATCACCCATATTTAACATAGTAGATTTGTACCCTTATAGAGAAGATGAACCAAATGGAGTAGAGAATCAAAAAGAAGTTCAATGGGTCAAGCAACTGTCTGTAGCTGAAAATCCATAGATGGAAAGGATAATTGATTAGAGAGTTAGCAAGAAAACCCAAAGGAAGAAATATTTTGAGTATTTGATAAAATGTAAGGGACACCTGATTGAAGATGCCATTTGGGAAAGTGAAGTGGAAATCTAGAAACATGGACAGACCGTGCATGAGATCATGGATAGGAGTCCATGAAAATTTTCAAACAAGGGAGTATGATGCAGGAGCATCGTAAGCACATGCAAGAGGAATACAACTGGAAATGCACCATCGTGTATTTTGAGAATTTTTTGAATTTGAAGGTTAAAACATTAATGAAAAATCTTAAATTGGATGTGCTTGCATTTAAGTTTTGAGTTGTAATATAGATCATGAGCAGTTGCTCTCATCTGTCATATTATGAGGCATTTGTTGTAATAATGTAAAATAGTTGTAGATTTTATTTCGGATATGATAGCTTAGGAAGGATAGAGGGAAAACTCAAGAAAACCCATCGTTGTATTGTATTGTAACAATTCTCATTAGCAAGAAGAAGAAGAGGAGAGTTATATATGTAGAGCGTAGAGAATAACAAATATTCTAGAGTTGGTATGAACAAATAGATTTTTCTACTAAACCCATGTACAAATGCACTTGGATTAATATAAATAAGATTTGATCCAATTTCATGGTGTTTGTATGAATTTTGCTTACATGTTTTGAATGGTATGTTTACAGTTGATTTCATTCTATGTTATGCATTTTATTTCAATGCTATGTATGCTCTTGATTTCATGTTGAATGTATGAAGTCTGTGAGATGAGGAGAACCATAAGATTCAATTGTTTCTTTTCCTAAGAAATCCTACAAGAGGTTGCAGCGAAGGTCCGCAAGGAGTGCATGCCAAGGTTTCTGAGTTTCATCTTAGAAACGCTCAGGAGGGAAATATTTGTTCTTATACACACAGAGTTGTGCAAGGTGTGCATACGCCGGGCAAAGTCTTAGACTTTATCAACCTTGGAGTGGGGTTGAAAGACTCTATCACAGGGAGTGCGAAGAGTGTCGAAGTTCAACAACCAGAGGTTGTTGTGAGTGTCGCAAGGAGTGCACGCAAAGATTCCTTAGAATCCTCGTGGAACAGTAAAAATCAAGATCAAGAGGGAGAGAAACTTCGAAGAGTTTGAAGGAAGAATGAGGTCAAATTCGTTCTCAGAAGAATCGATGCCAAGAATTTTGGCGTGACTCCATTGTGAGTCTGAAATGGATAGTGGAAGTTCTCAGAGGGAAAACCACTGATTCATCATGGGCTGTTAGAGCCAATGGATCAGCGGGGGAGTTAGAGTTTATAGACTTTCAATGTTCACAAGCCCAGAAGGAACGACATCCATTGGATCTGGATCAACGGGAGTCGTTGATCTCTTAATTTTGGGGTTCAATTGTCCGGAGATCATGGGTGAAGACTCTCCTAAAATCGTGAAGGGTGGATTGTTGATTCAATCCAGATTGTTGGTCAGTGAAGGACCTGAGCCGTATATCTGTCTTAGCTAGATTTTGGGAATCGAGAGTTGAAGCATCAGGTTGATTGCACAACAGTCTCGACCTTGTGAAATGCAAAGTCATGACACAATCGTGAATGTAGATCGATAAAGGCTCGGGATTGTTAGATCTTGCCTGGTAAAGACTCATATTGGGTTTCTTGGTTTCGTGAATGTGAAGTGTTGGGATTACATCACCCCAACATCCCTGAAATCGCGATTTGCAAAATTTCTTGTGGTTTGGCCTGCATTCATAGTGTCGTGGTCACATGGGAGAGAAGACTCATGCCTGGTGTTGGATACGCGTAGGTGGGGTTTTCATAGGAGGACCCGTGGTCGTATGTTTTGAAGGTTCCGGTGAGAACTAAGGGAGCCTCTTTGGCTCAAGGAGATTGAAGATCTAAAGTTCGGGAGGTTAGCATATCCCTACTGAGGTGGGGGTGCTGCATCATAACCTCACTGTTCTTCTTGTTGATGATAAAAAAAAATGATTCATCCTTCATATCTATAACCATAGTTTATGTAAGATACCATAATTATTTTTACTCTTCAACAATGTTTCCATATATTATGCCCAAATTCTATAATTGTGGCCCTTTATAACCATAGGCTCTAGATTGACACTCATAATGTTGATATACTAATCGAATCCTAGATTCAATTTGTAAGTAAAAACCGTCAGTCAATTTACTAGATAGATTTGACTCTTTAGGAGCATGTATAATCAACGACCTCCACAAGACTTGTAGAAAATAGGCTAGATCTCAAACTAGTAGATATGATACCATGTTGGAGAATTAGAGGATTAGATAGATCATAGAGATAGTATTCCAAGAGAGAGGTGGTGTCTAAATACATCATTGCAACACTTAAGAACAATCAAGCATAGATCATCATAGATATCACATATTCATAACAATACTTGTTCACTTGCATTTCATATTTAAATCAACCCATAGGGCCATATTATATAGCACCAAAAGGCAACCACCTCCCTTGAGGTGAGGAAGATAAAGTACATATATATTTTTTATAGAACATAATGAAATCCTTAATTTTTCCATGTTTTGTACACGAGTTGTATAACATACCTGGTTGATCATACATGAACTCTAATGTGGAATTTAGAACAATTTTAAGAAACAATTAAATTCTATGAAACTATAATTAGGAATTCAATCCATCTAACGAAATTTATCTCACATACAACAAACTAAATTCATCTAAGTCAAATAAATCATTAAATAGCAAGCAGATTCATACATAGGTAGAAGAAGCAATAATAACTGCAAACTCATAAATAGCTAAAGAATACTTATGTCTCTAAAATTTATCCACCAACTAGATGTAAATGAAGAATGTTAAACCTGAGAATATGATATATGTAGTGCATATACTCTTTGTTACAAATTCCAACCCCAAGACGAGGCTATGAATCGACAAGGGAAATATCCTATTAGTTGGCTCTAAATTTCTCTCTCTCAACCCAATTCCCATAATTTTCAAGGCATTTTATCCCTATAGAAATCCCAATAAACTAGCTCCCCTTCTCCTTAGCCTAAAAAATATGAGGAATATGATCCCCTTTTATCCTAAACAATCCCTTGGGATATCCCACTTCCCTCTAATGATCCATCATAGGTTTTTCGAGTAATCTTTGTTATTGGAAACTGACAAGTTTTATATGTAAATTAATTCCCTCTTTATCTAAAAAATATGAATAATTTAATCACAGTTTCTTCAAAGTTTTATGGAAATAATGTTAGGAAGAAAGTTATGGTAGTATAGGTGAATGGGAGAAAAATAAATGAGCAATGAACCAAAATCAATGAATGGAAAACTTTGCATGTCCAAAAATCATATATTAGGTTTCATGTTAAGGAGTAACCACATGCGTTCATGAGAAGACCATGTATATCATTTTTGGAAACTAATCTCAAGGTAAGTTAAAAGTTAAAAATAATAAAGAAAAGGTTGAAATACTTAGGATAAACTTTTAAGGAAACCTTTGTAGAATTCCACCATCTTCCATAGAATATAATCCCTCTAATGGTATCCCTAAGGGACTCAACTATATTGGAACATGTGACGTCCCCATTGACAATATTCCTTTGGAGGATGGTAAAAATAGTTGAGCTAACCCTTCATGATATATATAGGTTCTCGATGGGTAGGAAAATTGGTTATCACCTATGCTGGGAAACAAATCACACTATCATTTTCTCATATCTCATTTTACAATTCCCTGTAGGATTTCCCTCTCATCTCTATAATATATAAACTAAGGGTGGATTAACTGCTACATACAATAAGATACCTATCCAAACTAGAACCAAAGACCTCATGAAAAAATCCACCATGAAACAATATATTCAAAGTAAATGAGATAACCAACCAAGCATCGCGTTGACACATAAATACATGCATGCACACACATATCTGTAACATACCAATCCTTAGAAATTTTAAACTCATAAAAACCGAGGAAATTTAGGAAACCTTCTCTCTAATATTTTCAATCATAGAAACAAAATGTTGAAGAAAATAATTAATTCCTTATCATTTTTTCTCAAGGTATAGTAGACTAAAGTTTCTCTTAATGGGTGATAATCATCAGTAGCATCATCATTACACACACACACACACACACACACACACACACACACACACACACACACACACACACAGAGGAAACCCAAGGGATGCTTCATCATAAGCATGGATGGAATCCCAAGTAAAATCATAGGCATAGACTAATGTTGTTAACCAAGGGGGATGCAAAGTGGGAACCTACGAATATAAAACTAGCCAAATTCCCAATAATGATTTCAAAAACCAATTTATATAACCCTTTGGGATGTGTTAGAAATATAAACATAAGCATAAAATGAGGAGGTTCATCAAAGTTATTACATATTTCAAATCATGACGAGGAAAAATATAGTGAATAAGGAAAGGATTGGTGGCTTGTGGAAAATCCACATCCACTATATGCTTATTTATTTCATGTTTCCCCTCAAAAACATATACCCCTTGCTTAGATACGTTATTTATGTGTTTATTGAGTTCCCTAAAGACACGAGAGAAGAATATACTAGATAAATTATCCTTTAAGAGTTTGAATTAATCTAAAACATGATGGATATAGGTATAGTCTAAAGTTCCTTTCCATTTATCAAATCTACACTAACCTTCAAATTAACCAATACTTGAAAATAATTTATACCTTTCTCCATAACAAAAACTGTCAACTTAGCCCATTTTTTATAATCATGTCTCAAACCTAACTTGAAAGATAAGAAGTGAGATTTGGATATAAATATATCACCACAATCTTTTGGGTTCTCTTGAATTGCATCATCAAGAAATCCACAGGGGGTATTTTTATCCACCACAGAAATTCCTACTCACATTAGGGATTTTGGTTTTGGAGCAATCTTGAAGTTAGCATATAAATATTTAATTCTATGAAATAACTCCATTGGAGTGCAAGGGTTTCTTTCAAATAGGATGGAGTTAATAGATAACCAAATACTCCAAGCTATAATACATAGATAAGCTTCATGATTAGATACAAAAATGTCCTCCAACTAATATTTGAAAGCCTTTATAAGAGCTTGAACATACCACCTTCCATTTCCTCTAGTTAAGGATATGATTTTTTTCCAAACTTCCATAGTGAAAGAACAATCTAATAGAACGTGCTGAACAAATTCTTCGAATTTACTGCATAGATAAGAAAATATCAAACCTTGCAAATACCTTTTTTGATGGGCATACCAAATTAAAATTTTATTGGATAAGAAAAGGAAAAAAATAATTTGGACTTTAATGGGGCTTCTAAATTGGTTACCACCTCTAGCTGGACCTATTTTTATTAGCAATAAAAATAGTATTGTACCCCAACTTGGCAGATGTTATAGGGGATAGTCGGCCCTGTTGACTAGACCCACCAGTCGACTAGCCAAGTTGACTGTAGTAATCAGTTAGAAATTTGGTCGAAAACACAATTAGTGTTGATCGAGTTAAGGAATGTAACTAACTATTAATTGTATGTCACATATATATATATATATATATATTATCATGTAATGAAAATATAGAAGAGGTTGTTCTAGAATGATATATAATAAAATATCTTGATGGTTCTCCTCCCATTGTGTATGTTCTTCTATATGTTTGTGCGCTCTTGTATATACTTCTATGTGTAAGGATCTGCTACAACCTTCTCATACTTTCCCCTAGACTACATCATTGATTTTTTTGTCAGTAGTTCTCAACTCAGGGATGCACAACAAAAACACACATAGATGCTAACTTTGGAAGACATACACAAATGGTAGGAGCGTAAGATTATCAATTACATAAAAAATTATGTAAGTAGAAATTGACTGACACTCGTTGAAGAACATGCTCAATTCTTCTCAGAAACTCATGAACGGTTTCTGGAAGCCATTCTAGAAGCATTATTCCCATACCTAAATCATCCTAATGCGCAGACCCACTTTCGATGAGAAATTGATGCACAAGATCATAAATAGTGGAATAACAAACATAAACAAGTGGTTCAAGAGGATTGTCAAAGAGTACATCTAATATCAAGCTTTTGAATATAGAGAGTTAGTTCAGAGCATAAAGAACAAATTCTATACGAAATTGCATGATAAATTCCTTTGCACCATCCCCTCCTTGCTGCACAAATTCCTCTTAGACAAAGGAGCCAGAGACATTGTTGAGTAACAATCACCCTTGAAATATCCCCCTCCTAAATCCAACTGGCGAAAGAGACAAGAAGAGTGGGAAGTGTTCTTGGAAGCTAACTATAAAGATACCGGTGAAGGTTGGGAGTATTTTTTAAAGAATTGCGCATACAAAAAATGACAATGGACACCATCGACAATGAGTAAGTTGGGTCGACATCAGGGGGGGTGGATGATATGTGTGACACGATAAATCGAAGTTGAAGTTAAAGACAAAAATTGAACCGAAGTCTAACCATACCCAAGTCGAAAATGCCAGAAGGAAACATAAAGATAACTAATTCAAATGAAATCTACAGGTTGAACGTATATTCATAAACCATAAGCCGATATTCAAAAAATAGTGTGGAATAAAAGGAAAAAGAAATGAGAAGAGTTGTGAAATGAGAGGGATGTCTAAAAATATCATAGAAAACCTACCCAGGTGCAGAAGATCATTGGAGAAACCCCTGAGAGTTCCTTGACGGCTCCTGGGAGGACTATAATAATGTAATTGAGTATGGAGTTCGATGACACCGTGCAAGCCAATGACCAAGTCGACATGGATATCGACGATTTGAGACCCGTAATTCAACTCTCTCCTATCATAAGTTCTAGATTGTGTATTACAGACTTCATCTGAAAAAGGCTTCACATAGATACATAGTCACAATGGATGTGGTATCGAATCAATAAACCTGGTCAAATAAGAGATATAGTTTTAATTGAAGCACAATAAAATGGTGAAAATTGAGCAGAAGATATACTTCTTCACATAAGATATCTCATGGATGTCTCTCCCGTGCCGAATCTAATTTTATAGGATTCCAATTAAACAAATAGTGAAAATGAACCATCACATCCCTGTAGAGGAATATTCATTGAATATTTAGATAAATATTGTCAAACATATGCTCAAAGACCAAGCAGAGAACGTGTACAATTAGAAATTGAAATAGTCGAGTCAGAAACCTAGAACCCAACTCAAGAAAGTAATCCGACCTCTCAATCAACCTTAACACAAACTCTTACAATAGTTTCATCTTCAAAGAAATCCTAGAAAGAAAATATGGGTCTAAATCATATCTCGATTTACGAAAGTGATGAATACCCTAAGAGACATTGGTTAGTTTGCGATAAATTTTGGGACAAAACCAACATAAATGATGAGGCCAAACAAATGACACATTTCAGTGCCGCCCTTTGATCCAGAGCTCTTACATGGTTTATGAATTATACGGACAATCAACAATACTCAAAGAATGATATAAAGAAAAACTTCTTCAAGTTATTCAAAACTCAAGATAGAAGTCACTTGGCAGCACAAAATCTCAAATAAATCAAGCAAAATCTAAGAGAAACATTTCGAGAATATGAAAAGAAGTTTAAAGACTTATTAATCCAAAGCTGCTATGCAATCAACGAAAATTTGATGGTACAATGGTATGTAAAAGGATTACTACAAAATATCACAATTTCCCTCCAAATGTACGATCTTCAATCATGCGAAGAAATACTAAAAAAATCACAACAAATCGAAATGGATGATGAAGGTGCATTGTATTCGATAATCACTAAAAAAATACTAGAAAACAAGCTCACAGAGCTACAACAATCATTCAAAAACATGCTGATTGCACACAACCAACTCTGGTGTACCATTTCTCAAGTGAGGGTCACACAAAGTATTACTGCAAGTTCAGAGATGCATTTGAATGCATAGTCAAACGCATCCAGATCAAAACATACTCTAATATTTTTGAAGCCTTGACAAGTCACACAACTAGAGATCACCCACATATTCTAAGAAATGCATGCCCCAAGTGGTGTCATACATGTGAAGATAATAATCATTCCACTCAAGAATATTTATTGAATGGAAAGAATATGATTTAATGTCACCAATGGGTGAATTAAAGTTCCCTCCTCAATTCCCACCTATAAATATAAACGAAGCGTATGAATTTGCCTCATCATCATTTACACCAGAGAATTCAAGAAGGAAGATCCCCAAAGTTGAACCAGCATTCACAATCCCAAAAATTCATAAATTCACACCTGATAAGAAATATAATTTAGATATGTGTAAAATTAGGGGGCAAGTAACAGATTCACCATTCAAACCAAAAACAATGGAAAATTCGACAAAGCAGGTGCAACAAAGTTTCAAGTGTGAATGCAGAAGATTAGCGGATCGAGAATTGAAGAAATAGACTAATCATGACATTGGAAAATTTTCATGACATGGGGAGTTGAGAGCGTCCAATGGAAGGAGGAAACTAATTTCCTTGAGCAAGCTAGAATCTTCCATTTTCTAGGAGCACCCCAAATTGCAGAATTCAATGAATGGAAATAGGAAGTCACAAAATTCCTCGTAAGTCACTATAATAGTGAATACCTTTGGCTTAAGTACCTAGTTGCACTCACAAGATGTTTTATCCATAGGATCACAGGAATACCACATTGGGGCACACTAGTGCGTAAAACCCTAAATACCAATGACTGATTGCAGACCCTCATAGGAGGAACATCATCTAAAAATTGGAAAGGGTTGCTAATTAATAGAGTAAATGACCCTCGTGCTTGTTGGAGTTACTACACACACATAGGATTTATTTTTCCTAACGTTATTCCTTTTTTATTAGTCATTATTAGTCATTATCCAGTCTCTTATATTTTAGGGGAGAACATTCCACCTGGAGAATATTCTCTTCAGTTGACACTTCAGTTTGACTAGTTGAGTTGAGTTTAGATGTTGCATTGGTTTTGTCACCATGAAACATTGGTATCATCACCATGATAATGCGCACTTGCCTTTGGATCATCACCAGACAGACGCATTACCCTTGATTCCCTGAGTTAACTCCTCACTACTCTATGTTTAGTTAGTTAACTAAAGACTAGTTGACTAGTTAACTCAACTAGGTGGAAATTCACTCCCGTAACTTCTTGAGAGACTAGACTAGGTGACAGTTTACTCCTATAACTATTGGTGTGTGTCCAGATCACTTTAGACTACCACTATGGCTCATTAGTTACTCATGTATCCTATATCTATTGTAAATTATTCACTCTTTGAGTGTGGAAACGGTTAATGACAATTCTTCCATTATTTCTTTCCTTATTCTTCTTTCTCCAATTCTCTCTACAAATGTGTGTATTATTGTTTATATATATCTATTATGTGCAGCTTCAACACATTTGCATGGTATCAGAGTCGACGGACTGCTAAGAAAAAGCTACACCAAAAAAAATTTGCAGGTACAAAAAATTGAAGACAACAAAAAGATGGATTATTCGCCAGAAATACTTCTCACGCCTCATAACTATTTGGAATGGAAGCCAAAAATTATTCTTATTCTCATATGCAGATTCTTGTACCAAATAACCATGGAAATGGAAGTAGAGCCCGATTCTGTCGATGAGAAAAATGACTTTCTCAATAGACAAGATATGGCCATAGGATGTATCCTTTATTTTATTTCTACCGAAATTCTCCATCAAGTATATGATGATTCACAAGAATTCACTCCAAATGATTTATGGAGAAGATTGGAGGTTTTATTTTGGAATAAGGAAGAATGCATGCAAAATGTTGACAAGATAGAGAATGTAAAAAATCCACTGGAAGATAAATCATCTCAGTTTGAAGAGCCTTCTACACAAGTATCTACAAAAAATTGTATTCCATTAATTTAAGATGATGTCTAATCCATTTCAGTTTTTTTTTTCTGAAATTTATGTGGAAGATATATGGCATGCATTTCAGGAGTCACATGCAGACACTTTTCCATGCGCAATGCATGCATCTCAGGAGACCAAAAAGGAGCCACGCACATCAGTCTCAATTCTGATATTTTTTGAGAACAATTTACAAAAACGAATTGGATATTTGAATTCCTCTCAGGAAAATATCCAATTTCAAAAAAACAATCATCCAAAATGGAGTCTGGAAAGTGAAGTTATGATCGTTTTAAAATCAACAAAATTTCAGCGTTTTTCCGGAAACGATCACACAGTTTTCAAAATTTCATCCAAATTTTATTTGGATATCTTTCATTACAATAAGAGAAAGTGGATATGTGTGGACATCTCAATGATTCATATACTTCATCAGATCCATGTAGACATCTACATCTTCAACAAAATCTTCAACGAGCACAAACTAGCACAGTTGTGAGGTCTTCTTGGAGTCAAGGACAAGGTTGCTTAACAACTGTTTTTTGTTCCTTCTCAAAAAAAAATTACATACATTGTACCTTGACAGAGGGTTTTTCCCAAGAGTTTTTCCCTCTTTCCTCACTTTATTTTTAGTGTATCTTTTGTATTTGGGTACCTAACATGGCCTCATTGCCGGGACCCATTCTTTATTTTCACTACAGTGATGTTCAGGGGGGGGTGTTGGAGTTACTTCACACACACCTAGGATTTATTTTTCCTAAGGTTATTATTTGTTTATTAGTCATTATTAGTCGTTATCCAGTCTCCTATATTTTAGGGGAGAATATTCCACCTAGAGAATATTCTCTTCAGTTGACACTTCAGTTTGACTAGTTGAGTTGAGTTTAGATGTTGCATTGGTTTTGCCACCATGCAACATTGGGATCATCACCATGCTAATGCACACTTGCCTTGGGATCATCACCATATTGATGCATTACCCTTGATTCCCTGATTTAACTCCTCACTACTCTCTGTTCAGTCAAATAACTAAAGACTAATTGACTAGTTAACTCAGTTAGGTGGCAGTTCACTCCCGGAACTGCCTGAGAGACTAGACTAGGTGGAAGTTTACTCCTATAACTGTTGGTGTGTGTCCAGATCACTCTAGACCACCACTATGGCTCATTAGTTACTCATGTATCCTATATCTATTGTAAATTATTCACTCTTTGAGTGTGGAAATTGTTAATGAGAATTCTTCCATTCTTTCTCTTCTTATTCTTCTTTCTCCAATTCTCTCTGCAAATGTGTGTATTATTGTTTAGCTAGATCTATTTTGTGCAGGTTCAACACATTTACAGTGCTAAGTGGACATGCATTATAGTTTCCCTATGCTTTACCACTATTGGACAAGCTTCAGATGTGAAGATCACAATGTTAGAACCAATTGGCCAAATAATCCATTCGGGAGCACGGTTCGACTGAGATGAACACTTAGTTGTGTTAATCAAAAGAAACTATGTTGACTATAAAGAGTATGGGTGGGAAATTAAATTCTTGACACTACTAATATGGATTTCCATGAGTCAATTCGACCCTATTGGGGAACCCACTTTCACTCTAAAGTAGGTTCCAACTATGAATAACTACGCTGCTTTTCACTTGGAATAGCCAGAACATGAAAGGCACCACTATCTAATATAATATTCAAGTGTTGGGTAAACCATCTCAAGAATGTCCCCCTTAAATGGAGATTCAAATAACAGGTCCATCGATCCCTTCTACCCAGTGCACACATTCAATGATGACTTGACTACCCCAAAATTTGGTGTGGAATTAATGGAGGACCATCGCCCAAGGATATGACATATCAACCAATGAAGTACCAATTTTTTCAAGAGCTAGACAGACAGATAGGGTTCCAAACAATAATCCCTTGAGATGTACTAAATATTGAATCAACCATCATAACACCTTTGACCGATGGAGAACAAGCAGAAGAAAGGGAAGAAACACTTTATATAGAACCATTTGTTCAGAAACTAGATGATGCACCAAGTCCCCAAGTGAAGCAGACCTCGACCAAAAGAAAGAAGCAAGAAAAAATGATTAAAAGTAAGAAACCTATTAATTTTAATACAATTTTTGATGATATAAATATGTTGTGGAAAGAAACCTTTCAATCAGACGCAACTCTCGACTTTAGTAATCCACAAACAGTAAAGAAAATTATTGACTTCACAAATTACAATTTAGTTGAGAAGGCTCGATAGAGAGAAAAGGATCAAGCAGTTACTGCCAACATTTTTAAGTAGAGTATTGGACCTCAGCTCCAAGAAGCTATAGCCAACTAGAGAGAAAAGTGCAAAAAAGAAAAGAAAACCAAAGCAGCTTTAGAGAA
Organism: Picea engelmannii; assembly: GCA_009831015.1. NCBI lineage: Eukaryota > Viridiplantae > Streptophyta > Pinopsida > Pinales > Pinaceae > Picea > Picea engelmannii. Next base: position 158,048 of record ML781401.1, read on the forward strand.
GCAATTGAGACAATAATACAAAACAAACAATGGATGGATGAGCAACAAGAACACAAAAAAATTTGATTGACTCTAGTTGAGAGACGACGATCAAATCTCGATTGACCCAACCTCAATAAGAAATTAGTTACAAAGAAACCATGCATAGGATGGGTTGAAATTACAAGAGAATGTTCTCCATCCAAGCCAACACCAATCATTGAAGAAAAATAAGCAATGAAGAAGCTAGGGAAACAAAGAATGAAAATCAGAAGAAACCCTCAACAAATATCATCCGAGGAAATAATTTTGGAAAAAAGAAACAGAGGAAGCAAGGATCACTCAGAATCATAAGAACTCAACACCAACAGGAAGAATGGAAAAACTAAGAAAGAAAACATTTCAACACTTCTTCACTTGCACTAGCCAACATTTTAAACGAATCAAACAAACTATTCGATAGCAAACACTTCAGAACAAGCACAAAAAATGGTAAAGACATTTAAGGATCATAGCACAATCATCCTGAGGTACAACCATTGAATAATCCTGACTCGCCAACAAATACCCATAAATAAACAAGAAAAGAAAAGGAAGACCATATTATCTTGAAATGGGAACCAAATGAAGGATCCCACATAGGAAACCAATCACCACCGAAAAATCCTTCAAGTCAGATTGACATCACACAACAACCCAATGCACCTAACCAAGGAAAGGATAAAAATACATAGATAAACTATGAACAACATGATAAAGGAAACCAAGACAACAAATACTTAGAAAAAGGATGTGAAGGAGACAAACATGAAGCAAACAAAGTGGGACAAGAAAATATAACTAAGGAAAAGAAGAAAGACTCTACTACAAAGTCAATCACATTCACAACATTCAAACTAGTCAGGTTGGTAGAACCACAAGCACAGACAAAATTTGACCCAACAGTTGCGTCGGATGAACAAATAATGGACTTATATAATAAAGTCCACAAATTAATAAGGACACAAATTAAAGAAAGAAAGATAAAGGAGAAAACAATACTAAATAATTATATTAACCTTGCAAAAGAAAAATTGGGCATTGACCATCTGATGGAAGGAGTTGACCCTCTCATTGCAATGAGGAGCCTAATCCAATTATTCATATACACTAGAGAAAATAATCAAGAAGAAATTTAGTACTTAAGGAAAGAAAATAAAAATCTCAAGTAGATGCATAATAGGGAAATAAGAGATATCCAATCTGGGTTATCCCAACAAACAATAGTAATATTGTAGTCTGAGTGTAATATGTTGGAAGATTGGTTGTTGTCATTGATGTCAACCCTAGTCATGGGTTTTGAACCGCAAGATTGATGAAGGTATTTGGACATGAAGGAAAATGCACATGTAGATAAAACACCCATGGATGGATAGTATACATCATGTTGTTTCCGGTGGTATGTTGCACGTCATGTGGATCCTCATGGTTGAGGAGAAATGAATTTTTGAAGATGACAAAGTGAATTGAAGAAGGAAGTACATGTAGGCCCTGAAGATAATTAAAGAAAATAATTACAAAATAAGAAAGTGTCAGGTCGACCCTAATGTTAAAAGGAAGTGACATGAATGGTATAAATAAACATCATTATACATTCATTTGATACAGGTCGAATTTCAGAGGAAATAAGAAGTAAAAGAAGGTCGGATTTCAAGGGAGGATGAAGTATTTTGGTGATGTGTTCTAAGGTATGTTATTTTCAGGTCATCTTACCATTTTTTCTATAACTTTTTTTCTAGAATGATTCAGATGGTAAAATTGCTATGGTATTGATAAGACATATCAAGGTACCTCTGGTAAAAATTCCAGCTCTTGATTCGATATATTTATGGAGATACACTCTATGGAAGATAGGGTTTGTGACCAGTCCTGAAGCTAGTCAATAAACAGGTGTTTCGGGTAAAATAGTCATAAATTATTCATAAAGAATCCAAATGAACTGGGACCACTTCCATTGGAAATAGTACATACTTTAGTGTCTTGTGTGTGAGTTTCAGAATTGGATGTTAAATATTGAGCGTGGGGCATGCTATACAAGTTGGGTCTTCTAAATAGACCAAAATTGAATAAAGTCTACCATTCTTTCTATAACCTCTTTTTGGGGAGGATTAAATGAGTGAAAATTGGAGGCGTTTCAGAGAATACATTGAGTAATATTATCTATAGGATCAGATTACTCCAAGAATTGAAGAATTGCATAAATTGAAGAAGTCTCAGGAAGCATTATCAGGTTCTATGTGATGATTGGTTGATGGTGATGATTTAATGTAAAGT
>ML781401.1:165428-197419 GCA_009831015.1 Picea engelmannii
TTTTCTGATTTTTTGAATGGACCCTTTAGGGGAAGCAATCTATAAATTAGAAACAAAAGAAAATAAACAATACAATCAATACCAATCCACCCTCCCTACTAAAATTTATGTTAACCATAGTAGGTATGATGGCAGATAAACCCAACCATTGCCCAATCTTAGGGTTATGCACATTTTTCCCTTTGTCTTAGGTGGTGTGGTACTTGAATAAATTCAATAATGAATACATTAAAAAACCTACACTATTCAACCCAAAGGAAGGGGGATGAATCTCTTTGTAGACCACATAGCCACCATGTGCAAGAGATCCTCAAATATTTTCTTGGTTTAAGGAATGACAATTATCTAATATAAATTAAATTGATGAAAATATACAAAGAGTAACTTTATATTTTTATGAACAAAAAATTAAATGAAAAACCAGAAATTTTCTTTCCATAAACATGGTATAATAACAATGAAGCATGTGTAATATTTATGAAACTAAGTGAAGTCAAAACAAGTGTAAAATTGAGTGTGGGGGAAGTATTTTACAAGTTTTTTCAATGGTTTTTGTTTGTTTCCCTACTAGTCCCTTTGCCTCAAATATGTCTTCAAGTGGTTTTTGGCCACTTAGATGAAGCAACCGGTTACTTCATAGTAGGTTAGAAAATGAAATTTTAGTATTTTTAATAACATAAATGAACTAAAAATAACATAAAATTGGAAGTTACAGGTATAAAATAACCAACTAAGATGGTTGTTCTCGAAGGGTAAACTAACCAAAATGGTCAATTTTCCTATTTAGGAAAGCAATATCAATGGAAAAAAACTAAATATAAAAGAAGAATGAAAGAAAAGAGAAATAAAAAAATATAACCATCAAACAAAATAGGGTTTAAGGGTTATCCTGAGGGACCCCTAGAAGTCCTGACCAATAACTATGGCTGAATATGCCTAGTTCCTTCATGAAATCTACACAAAATCATTTTAAACAAGTCAAACAATAGTTGTTATTAAGTGAAAATCAACAAGCTAAACCCAATGAAATAATAAGAAATACCTATCTAACCAATCCATCCTAGATATTTATAACATAAGAAGTATATACTACTACTCCTCAAACCTTAACTAGCAAGCATCCAAGTCCCAACAATTGCAACTAGAACAAGTACAAACAAGCACTTAAAACTCTTAGAGAAAAATCAACGGAGATTTTATGCTATATTCAACAAGTCTCCTTTGTACAAAATCATTCCTCTTATTTATAAGGGAGAGGAGAAGGCTAGGGTTATGAAACAAGACACTTGTCACTTTTTGAAAAAGTGACAACTAAACCAACCTTAAAGTGTTTTGTCTTTTTCAAAAAAGGAAAATCATATCTGATTTTATTTCAAACTTTTAATTACAATATTTTATTCCAACAAAGTAAATCATTCAAGACATAAACTTTAACAAAAATTCATTTAGGGAAAATGGAAAAATTGGGTGTCACCTCATCATCTTCCTTGGGATTTGTGCCATCCCAATGGAATCTTTATTGTTGGCCCTATTTTTCAGTTGCAATCTAATGAATTTGGGGTATCTAAATGGCCATCAATGGCTTCCAAATTCATTGAGGGTGAAGGCCCAAGGATTGGGAAAAAGTGACCCTTCTTTGGAGGGCATGGGGATATTGAATTTTTTCACTCAAAGTAAGGAATTTCCCACTATTTGAGCACTTTTCAGACCTATTATTACTCCTCCCTCACTACCTATAAGTATCATTGAGCATTGGTGAATAAAGGCTTGAATCTAGTCTTCATTTGGTAAGGGGAGCCCCAAGATTGAACACTTGGGAGGATGACCCCTCATACTTAATAGCCACACATATGGTTTTTTATGTTTTCATACTATATATCTATCCACCATATTTCCATGTCCTTCTGTTTGGTGCAAATTGGGCTCTGAAATGAGCAAGATATGCCCCCAAAAGGGTCACAGGAAAACATTGGTTGGAGGGATGATTAGAGGGGGGAATTGAAATTAAATCTGATTTCTAGGTTGTGTTGTAATGTAGGTTAAAATTTAAAAAAAAAAATTCAAAATTTTTATTAGAATAGGCATTTTGAGTCTTATATTGGCTTATTTCTTAATTTTTCTTGCTTAGTATAGATTTTAACTTGATTTTAATTTATTAGATTAATTTTTCTTATTTTATTTTGTATTAAGTTTTATCTATATATTAGGTTTTACCTTTTATATAATTTACATTTAGTTTAATTTTATCTAGAGTATTACTATAATATAAATATAATAGTTGGATCGTAGTATTAGTTTTATATTACAATTAAGTTTTAGTTGAATATAAATAATACAATTTTATGTTATACTAATTATGTATTTATGTGCAAGTTAATAGTAGATTACAATATAGGTGGAATAATCAATGACTATCATCATTTCATGCACCCAAGTTGATGATATTTATCCTTTTATGGTTTCCATAGGTTTCATTTAAATTCTTGATTCCATGTAACTCACTAGCGGAGCACTGACATGACCAACTAGTAGCTGCCACATGGGTATGTGGAACCCATTGTATATATGGGTTATCTTCCACCTCAGCATCATCATGCACCAATGGAAGGTTGCCACATATCCATGGGACCTAGCTAATGACATCAACATTAACTTCTTGTCATACCACCAAACCGGAGGAGTTTGTTGCACCCATTTGTGGAGATACAATGGTGGATATCATACCATCAGATAAATGGTCTTGATTATTTTGGACCATGGACCTAGGGAGATTTTAATATTGGAAAATGATAAAAGTATCGATGTATCTATTGATATTATGGTAGCTCTGACAATAATAAAATATTTCGGGATGCAAGAAGAAACCCTAAAGCATTGGACATAACCCTAGAAGACAAGTCGGCTAAAGGAAATATTTAATATTGAGTTTTTATCCTCAAGAATGAGAACTTGGACCAGACAACTAAGGAGGAGCAGTATAAATATAGGACTCCAGAGCTCATTTTACACACACAGCTCACAACTGCATAAATTTAGTTGTGTGCAAGTCTGAAGAGTAGTTGCAGCTACAGCTACTGCAACTTGTATTTTCGGTTTTAGTCTTGGACTCTCTCTTGGTTATCATTCGGAATTTCTGCTTCATATGCTAACTTTGGAGAGTGATATGCTACCTTGATTGGCTATTATCCCTAGGGTTTGCTTCTGGAATTATTCTCTATCAAGGTTAAGGTACTCGAGGGTGGCTTCAGCCTATGGTTGGGTGACAATATTGCTATATTGTCTATGGTTAAACCAACACACCTATTATTTCTAACAGGTTATGGGCCCACACTATCTTTAGACGGTCTAACCACTGGAAGATAGATTGGGAGAATTTTCTTAGTTACAGTTGCAGTTGTAGTCAAATTTTTTGTTGCAACAATGAAACCCTAACCCTCTTGTTAAGGAACATTAAGTGAAGATATTGACCTAATTTCTAGATAGCCTAGTGTGCCCTAACCTAGTGCACCTCCTGGTACTCTCGGCAAGCTAAGACATCAAGTTTGAGTTTTTGGTCAAAGTCAAATTTTGACCAAGTAAAATAAGTCATGACTTACTCTATGAAGTCAGAAAACAAGTTATAAGGAGCTTCTAACTTTAGAGCATGGAAGACAAGGATTGATCTCATCGTTTCCAAGAATAAAGTGTTGGATATCATGAAAGAAAAGATCGTGGAACCACTTTTTGAAGAAGGAAAAGAGAAACAACCTCAGAACGTTGTAGTTATGGATAAGTTCAAAGACAATGACATCAATTCCTTGAGTATCATAGTGGAATTTGTGAAAGACTACTTGATACCCTACATTTCTGATCTTGACTCATCTAAGAAGATGTACAATGCCCTAAGTCAGAAACATTGGACAATTAATGAGTCTGAAGAATGAGATTCATGACATGAAAATGAATGATGATGACATCATACCATCATACCTTGTGAGAATCTCTCAGTTAAGAGATCAACTACAAGATATTGAAGAAATCATTTTAGATAAGGAACTGGTAAGTATAGTACTCAATGGTCTTCCCAAGACATGGGATGCATTTTCCTCAAGGATGAACACAAGAAAGGAGTATCCCACATTTAAATAACTCTGGACCTACTGTGAAAAAGAAGAATCAAGGATTAATGCAAAAGAGAAATCCCAAAAGAAATACGATGATCAAGATTTCATAGAAAAGTTCAATAATTTCAAGAATAAGAAGAAGTTTGGCTCAAGGAAGAAACCAAATCAAGAAAAGGATATTTCAAAGATACAATACTTCAACTATTGAAAATATTGTCACTACAGGAACCATTGTCCCGAGTTAAAGAAAATGAAGGAAACATACGAAGCAACAGTTGCCGAAGAAAGGGAACCCTCAAATAAAGTCAAGCAGGATAAAACATACTTCTTCTTCCAAATCAAGGTAAAAATATTCTTCAAAGATCTTGTATATACCATGTTTACATAGTTCATGTACACATCATGGATATCTATTTCTTAGAATATAAGATGTTCAAGTGAAACAATACCTATGGAAGAATAACAAGATAAGGATTGCTATCACGATGACTACAAGTCAAGCAATACACATGAAAAGATGAAGTAAATTGACAATACTTGGTAACAATTCATGTGGAAGCTATTACATAACTAACAACTACAAGATAAACCAAAATCAGAATCAAACCTGAAGAGACCCATAAGAAGTCAAAACAGAAAGAAGTCAACAATCAAGAGGAAATTAGAAAACGATTTATGACACTTTGCAGAAGGCAATAAGGATGCAGAAGGAACTATCCTAGATGGAGGGAGATGATTACAAAATTCCAAAATAAGAGCATGCATTCATACATGAAGAAAGGATTAAGAGGGAGATAATCCTAAATATGATCCATTTAGGATTATGAAGTATCTATCCCTATTCCTATTAAAAGTAACATCCATGATGAGCAACACATGTTCAGTTTGACTCTAGAAGAATTATTCTTCGAAAGGAAGCCTTAAAGTATCCTTAGTTTTCCATCTACATCCATGATCCTATGATGAAAGGAAGAAGTTGGAATCTTCAGGGCATATAGAATACCCCATGGACCCAATATCTAAAGAGAGATATGAGGAAGAAAATGAATATTTGAAGAAAGAAAGAAAGAAAAGCAAGAACAACAAATTATTATATTGAGAATCATGGCTTGGTTTAAACCCACTAAGAAGCAATTGAGCAGAAGGAATGGAAGTTATGATAAAGAACAATGTATGTAAGAAAATGTGACAAAGACTTATGAATGGAATCATTGCAATATTCAAAGGTTATTCCAAAAGGAGGAAGAAGAATATGACAACAATTTGTTTTGATATAATAAGACCTTGTATGGATTCAAACAACCTAATGAAGAGTATCTCATATACAACAAAAGTGTGGTGAAAACTTTATATGACAGAGATGGTGTATCATAATAGTTACTTAGAAGTATGGGATGATGGATTGCTAATACATGAAAAACTCTCATGATGACAAAAGAAGTGCTACTTATATATGTTTCAGTTTGAGCCTTGCCACCATGTTATGAGCTAGCAGGAAATAGAAGTGTTGAATTTGCCATGATATATTGTAATGATAAGAGCTATATGAAGCCTTCAAAGAAAACCAATGTTCCATGATAGACCAAATTACATTGAGATCAAGCATTATATTCTCCATGATGAAGTCCAGAAAAGAGAAGTGGTTCTCCAATATATCTCCACAATTGAGCAAATAACAGATATTTTGGTAAAGCCTCTTCCCAAGATGAAAAGTTTGCACACTCAAGAAACAAGCTCGGGCTCATGGAAACAAATTCCTTAATTAAAAAAGAAGATATTACTCTTGGGTTGGGAGGGAGCACTTATATGTTATTGATTTATGGTTAGTCATTTTTTAGTTTGAAAAATGGTCCAGGATGAGGAGTTCCTTTCCAGTTCAGAAAATGGTTTGAGATTTATGACGACCATGAATTTTCTAGTTCAGAAAATGGTCCATATCAAACAGTCATTTTTGTAATGAAAATGGTCCAATATATTTTTGATGTACCATAGAAATTCATTCCCCTTATGGCCAGTGTGGGGGAATGGTCTAGGAAAATCATTCTTCTTGGCAATCACTCTAAGTAGTGGTCAAGTAGACTAGTCTTCCTCGCCGGGCAGTCATTCTTTTGAAGTTCACAGTTGTGAGTAGTTTTGAAGAATGGTCTACTTTGGAGGTTGGTGTAGGACAATCATTTCCATTAGGAAATGGTTCAAACACTCATTCCCTAGGGTAGACTCATTATATCCAGGTTGCACTATATTTAGTGCCAGAGGAATGGACCAGTTAGGTGAATTGTCCATGCTCAATAATCAAGGACAGGCATTCCCTAGGGTAGATTCATTCTCTCTAGGTTGCACTATGATTAGTACCTGAGGAATGGCCCAGTTAGGTGAATGGTCCAGGCTCAGAAATCAGGGACAATTAATCTTCTATGCTTGAGAAGAATAATCCATATAGCCCATGGTTGATGTTTGAAATTCTGAGGAAAGATTCTCTTCCATATCTCACATATGTGAGTGGAAGAATGGCCCAGATGACTCAGTTTATATCATGATAAATTTGTATGCAAGTTGATATCAGATGATATGATTGTTGTGGAGACTGTATGTCTATGGATAGTAGATGTATGCTATTGTGGTGGATGTGTTCCACTGGTTGTGACTATGTGTCACTAATTAAGTAGATGTGTGCTACTTGGTGTGGTTGTGTACCACTGGATAATAGTTGTGTACTACTATGGATAAACACAGTTGTTTTCTATTGAATGGAATTGTTTTGATTTCCATGAAGACTATTAGTAGTGTTGGAAATGATTATCAACTATATGGATAGTCAGTGTTCTAGTGGAAAGACATTCTCCAAGTGGAAAATGGTCCAGGACATTTATACTTCTAGTACATATGTCTGGATTAGAAGAATAGTCCTTGTAGCCCATGGCGTGGCTTCCAGCATCCGTTGGAATAATTACTCTTCTAGGACATATGTCTAAATTAGAAGAATAGTTCTTGTATCACTCTGTGGACTGAGTGACTTATTCAACGTCATTACTCATATGGTGTATGGCTTAAAGAGATGATGTAGTTGATGTTGTTAGATGATACTAATAGTGATGATGGTGCTCGTGATTTAATCATGAGATAGTCTGAGTGGCTATGATGATGCTACTGTTCGAATGATATGTTTGTGATCAAGTCCATTTCCTTCAATACCTCCCTAACTAGGATGGATTTTTGATATTATGGTGGTTGCAGGAGGTATTAAAAATCCACGTGTAACTCTGACAAGAATAGAATATTCTGGGAAGCAAGAAGAAACCCTAAATAATTGGACATAACCCTAGAAGACAAGTCGGCTAAAGGAAATATTTAATATTGAGTTTTTAGCCTCCAGAATGAGAAGTCAACCCAGATAGCTAAGGAAGAGTAGTATAAATACAGGACGCTAGAGCTCATTTGACACACACAGCTCACAACTGCAAAAATTTAGTTGTGCGCAAGTCTGGAGAGTAGTTGTAGTTGCAACTACTGCAACTTGTATTTTTGGTTTTAGTCTTGGACTCTCTCTTGGTTATGGTTTGGACTTTCTTCTTGGTATGCTAAGTCTAGAGAGTGATATGCTAACTTTATTGGCTATTAGGCCTAGGTTTTTCTTCTAGAATTATTCTTTGTCAAGGTTAAGGTGATCGGGGGTGGCTTCGGCCTATGGTGGCTTTGGCCTATGGTTGGGTGACAATATTTCTATATTGTCTATGGTTAAATGAGCATGCCTATTATTTCTCATAGTATTGATGGTGACATATGTCAGCTTCCCATGGAAAAATTCCAACTCAGCTCCAGTTGTATCCAATGAGAAAGTTCCACGTGTATACCTGGAAGCCTACAAAGATAGGTCAGGACCCCGAAACTAGGTGACATTTGTCATGTCCTTTTTCCACCTCACTGCCATCATGGATAAGTACAAATCAACCATGTTTCTATATAATGCCAACATCATGTCAATGCATCAATATGTGGAGATTTGATAGTGGATATCAGACTATCAAATCAACGTTCCTCATTATCTACAGACCTTGACATATTTTGATGTTGGAAATTTCTTTTTCGATGTCCCAATGTCATGATACATCAACATTAACACATGGAATTATGTCATATTTACATGAAAAAATATGTCATAGCCAATGGCCACCTACCACACATACACGCGTAATTTTCCAAATACACATGACATACATCAGATCTAGGTGACACATGGCATATCTTTCTACCATGTCAAAAACAACATGGACCAATGAGAGGTTTCCATGTGTTCGTGTGACCAGAATAACATCAGTAGTGCCACGCCATTTTGGATCACTAGGCATCAGGAAAATTATTGAAGTTTTATGTGCATCAAGGTAGCGCCAATCCGGTAATTCATGGGCCCCAGTTCTAAAAGGTAACATTGTGGATGAGGTTTTGGAGCCTATTCACCCTTATTTAAATACATGGGAATGTCCTTTTCTTTATAAAACCATGTAAAAAAAACCCCGATGAATGTGGGATTGATCAAGGTGAAATCAATGGTGGCGATGGCATATCGGGTTTCATGCGACATACATTTTTTTCATGTCTATTATATATTTGAATTGGGGCATCCAGTGAACAGAAAGATGATCATTCTCCTCATTAGTTCAATAAATCTAGGGATCATCTGATCCAATTGATTCATTTTTAGAATTTAAATATTTCATCATATTTGAAAATACAAAAATAGGATTGAATAATGATTTCTTTGTGATCCTTCTTTATAAATATCTATTCAAAAGGATTGTAAAAGGGGCATTAGAGGCTTGGTAATCCAAGAATTTTATGGAAGCAATAGGATATGTTTTTTGTATGAATCCTATAGGGAATTTGTAATTCTATGAAATATATAGGAGTAATGTATCATATTCATTTATCATTTTAAATAGAGACTTGTTTTCTCTTTCTATTTTATGTGTTAAGTTTCTCAAATTGTCACAACTATTTCTTCTTTATTCTTGTTATAAGGTTAATATTTGGGTTATAAGTTTAACAATTTGGTACAACTACCACTGTTTCAAATTATAAAGGGATCGTCGGAGATATAAACTTCCACATATATATTGTGAGTATTGATTGGACATGTGTCTTCGTTATCTATCCTTATGAGAAAGAGGTGAAGTATTCATTTCTATTTCATGTAAAAGTATCCATAATCCTGATATGTTTTGTATGCACTCACCTTTCGATTTGTTGGATTCATTGTTTTCAATGCCCAAAAAAACATCCTTTCTTCATCTTAGATTTGTAGAGATTGCCTTTTCCCTTTATATTGTTTGAAATTTATTTGTCTTCTTATTTATTCCATATTTCACTATTAACGTTTGTGTTATGTTGGATGAGACTCTGCCTAATGGATTAGGCCTCTAGTATGATAAGATTACAATTTCTTAATCCAGACACCTATAATTTTATCTTAAACCTTGTCTTCCTAATTATCCCATTCTTTATCTTCCAAATCTGGCATCTATGCTTAATTATTAGAAATTTTTATTACTGACAGTGGGAAGCTAGTGTTCTTAAATCATATGATAGATCCCTCTCTATTCCAAGAGATATCTTGTGGCCTAAAGTAGGTTTAAATATGTCTTTGCATGGTTTATAAACAGTCGGAAATCATCTCAAGTTACAACATTCTTTTTTCCATCATTGTCGGGGATCAAAGGTTAGATAATATTTTCCCCATGGTTTTATCAAGATCAAATATTATTCTTGAAGGTGAATGAGGATCAGACACAGGTTGTGTGGTTATTCACCTGGTAACTCCATTGTGATTTCATTGGTGACTCCATTGTGTTTCAATGTCAACTTCTTTCTTTGCTAAAATCATTACAAGGTATGCTCCATATATTTGGTTTTCCTAGGGCTATGCTTAGTGCAGGAGATCAGATAGACTACCTTCCTATATTCAGAAAAGATGACGATGATGATTTTCCAGCACAACACTTAATATATTTTCATGAGTGCATGAACTAGTTGGGTATTTATCATGAATATGTGCTCATGAAAATGTTCATGACCTCTCTAGAGGGAGATGCTCGTTAATGGTATAAATATTTACCTAATGATAATATATTTTCTTTGAGAGATTTTCATGTTGTGTTTATGTTAGGAAATGAGCAACACTTCCACACTAAACCTAGCTAGGGATGATTTTAGGGGATAAATTTCACTCATGGGCTAATTTTCCATGTTTTTTCCAAAAAAAAGATTCTCTTTTCTAAAATTTATTCGCCCAAATTCTATAGAACAAAATTATTTTACCTTAAAAATAGCCCAAATTTTATAGAAACTATATAAAATCCTTAGAAATTTGAATATTTTTACAAAAATATCACCAAACATTTATAGTTTGTATATTAAGGAATAGTAAGATTCGTCGATATTTCTACATTATGAGATAAATTTCCTTAAAATTATCCTTGAACCTAGCAGAAGACAGGAAGAAAGGCTTAAACAAAAAATTAAAAGAAAAATCAAACAGACAGTACACAAAGATTTTACCCTAGAAACCCAAACGGGAAAACCAACATTCCTTAAGTGTTCTTGATCTAGATTTATGAGTAGAACAAAATGAAACATAGATATATAACATTAACATAGATATACAGTGAAAAATAACAAAGATATAGTGAAAAATGACTTCTATTCAATAAAGAAATCTACTGAAATTGTAAAATGAAGAATAAAAACAATCTTGCTCGAATGGTGGTAGCTAATCTCTGAGAAGATATGTGGCGGCTAAGTACATTCATATGGGCATATTATAATGATGCCTCTAGGAATTTTAATAAGAAAACCCTAGACATCCAAAAACATAACCCTAGGAGATGAAGCACCAAAATTCATGTGGGCCCCGATGGGGTAAGTTGGTATATCAACTTTTTAGGGCCATAAGTCTTGCATATGATCTTTGTTTTAGGTGCACGATATCCCATTGTAAATTTATATCTGAGGGATACACATGTTTCTATCACACTTTGAATATATCTACAATGTGATTGTGGTGAGCCCAAAAAAATTTGTTTAGGTCCTCAAAATGGCCACATAAGTTTAGGACTCAAAAAGATATAAAATAACTACCAAGATTAAAATTGTATGTGAGCCAGTTGGAATAGGTGGGTGGACATCGATGTCCATCTGGATAAATCCTCACCCCTTAGAAAGAAATGTTCCCCATTGCATTGATTCCCCCCATCAGATGAGGAAATTTCGGTTGAATTTTTCCTCGAATGAGCCACATGCCTTGGTACAAGAGATTCCCCTCTTTAACAACACGATAAAGTTGAAGCTTATGTTGGAGACTTCTCTTGACATTTATGTCCATGATCGGATCAATAGGTTCCTAGTCCATGCTGTCAGTTTTGAGATCTGTCAATTTCAATTGTTCTGCTATCTCTAAGGTGTCCAAAAATGGTGGAAAGTATGGTTGAACGAGGTCCACATTAAATAATGGGTGCAACCCAAGGAAGGGTCAAATTTTGAGCTCAAAAGAATTATCACCCACAACCTTGGTGATGGTGTAAGGTCCATATCAGAGTGGATGAAGCTTTTGATGGGGTCCTATAAAGCGTTTTTTATACAAATGCAACCAAACTTTATCTCCCACCTGAAACTTGTGTGGCACCTGGTGTTGATCATGGTGCTACTTGTACTTGGCATTGGAATTCTGCAAAATATCCTAAACCTATTGGAGGATGTTCTATATTCATTCAATGAACCAGGTGGCTTTGTCGGTTTCAGTATGAACATGGGATGATTATTCCTATGTGGACACAATGGGTAGTGCAACATCCATGGGACACAATGATTGAAATCCCAACCCCATCTGAAAGGGGTTGTGGCCAGTTGAGCTATATATATATATATATATATATATATATATATATATATATATTTGTATTCCTCTATGACCTTATTCACTTGCTTCTGCTGCATGGAGAGACCTATCACAAAGGAATGGAAGAATATGTCTTTGTATTCTTCCATGACCTTATCCACTTGCTTCTGTTGCATGGAGATACCTTACAAAAAGTCCATGGTTGTGGCTACTACCTTCCACTCACTTTGATCATGAATCATGAATAACACAAACTTCCCAATCTAAGAGATGAACTTCCTAAATTTCTTTGAAAATATCAAGGAAATGGAAGTAGGTGGGACTACCTTAGGTATCCTATACAATTTCCTATCCAAAGTAATAATAACACTATGAGGCATAGACTCATATACAACATGACATTTCCATAAATAAGGTTGGCCCAAAAGAACATCATAAACTTCAAGGGGGGGATACATCACACAATACCTCATCTTTGAAGGGCTTGATGTAGTAGGGAAGGCGACATTGTTGTCTAACATAGATATCACTCCCTTAGGGAAGCCATCCGATGATGTACGGTTTTGGGTGTGGTGTTTTCTACAAATCCAATCCCTTTATCACCTCTACTGAGATGATTTATTTTGGCTACTTCTATCAATGATGAAGTGCAGTGGAGTACCCTTCACCCACATCTGTGAATGAAAGAGGTTCTCACCTTCCTCTAGTTTATCAGGTTCACAGGGTTGGATCTTGGTGGTAGCAATGGTGACTAGGTTCTACGTCAATGATCTGTCTCCCTATTTCTAGTTCTAACTCAGATTTAGAACCCACATATGATTTAGAGGCTTTCACCTTGGCCACCAATGATTTCTTTGAGAATCATTCAACAGTGTTATTCCTGGGGATCTTATGGAACTCACACTACTTCCCAGTGTATTTCTTTGTCTTTCCATTGTCCTTCTTTGTTTGAAGCTTAGAATGGTTGCCCTAAGAATTTCCATCATTGATCTGTCCTTTGTTCTATGAATTGGGGTTGTCTTTTCCCTTCTTCTGTTGTGAGAGGTTCACAAACGCAAACTGTTGTGTCTTTTGTTTAAGTTTCTACTCAATTTTGATATCATACTGATAGGCTACACCCAAGGATGATATGTACAGAAACTCCATTTCTATATGGATGTATCTATTCAAACCATTGTGGTACTTGAGCACTAGATGTCACTCAGATTATTTGATACCCATCTTGGTGCGCAAGTTATGGAAGACATTGGTGAACTCTGGAACTGTTTGATCCCTTTCCTGTCATGGTGTGGTCCATCTTTTATATAAGTCGTCATAACTTCCAACATGGTAGTATTTCTCCTTAGTAGCATCCCTGAAATAACTCCAAGTGGTTGTGACTACAAATAATGGATATTTCTCTGTTTCCTTTTTCTCACACAAAGTCTCCCACCAATCTTTGACATGGGGGACGAACTTAAGGAGCACAAATGTAATATTTTCTCTATCATAAAAGTTATGGATAGAAAAATGCCCTTCTAGAAGGTTTAACCATATGTATACAATAATCACATCTATCTAACTTTCATATATATGAATATCAAAATTGATTTGTACATTGAAGGGGGTAGCACCTCCGCTCGAGGAATATGCATCGCTTGTAGGAATTCGTTGAAGTATTTGTGAAAATTATCCATATCTCATACCTCTGTCACACGAGGGCTTCCTAGAGAAATAGTTTAAAGGGGTTTCCTACCCCATAGACTCTCTTTTATTCCCCCATGGGCAGTCATTGGGTTTGGCAAGGCTAATCTTGCAAAGGATCAACTAGTTCGAGTCCCAACTACTAATACCCTGACCTTGTTTAGGACATGCACAGAGAAACAAATGAAGAGAAAACCACTCTGATACCACTAATATATATTTACGAGAAGAAAAAAATGTAATACATATATATAACATTAAAACAAAAATACAGTGAACAATAACATAAATACAGTGAAACTTGACTTCTATTCAATAAAGAAATCTGTTGAAACTGTAAAATGTTGAATGAAAACAATATTTCTTGAATGGTGGTAGATAATCTCTGAGAAGATATGTGGTGGCTACACAAATTCATATGAGAATATTACAATGAGGCCTCTAGGAATTTTTAGCATCAATAATTAATCAGAAAACCCTATACATCCAAAAACCTAACCCTAGGAGATGAAGTGCCAAAATTCATGTGGGCCCCGATGGGGTAAATTGGTACATAAACTTCCGGGGGTCATAACTTTTGCATACGATCTTAGCTTTAGGCTCACAATATACCATTGGAAAGGTCTATCTGAGGAATAAATAACATTATTTTGGGCTCGAGTGATAAAAAAAGGATGATATGTACATAAAATCCATTTCTATATTGATGTATCTATTCAAAACATTATGGTACTTGAGCACTAGATGTCACTCAGATTATTTGATACCCATCTTGGTGCGCAAGTTATGGAAGACATTGGTGAACTCTGGAACTGTTTGGTCCCTTTCCTGTCATGGTGTGGTCCATATTTTATATAAGTCATCATAACTTCCAACATGGTAGTATTTCTCCTTAATAGAATCCCTGAAATAACTCCAAGTGGTTGTGACTACAAATAATGGATATTTCTCTGTTTCTTTTTTCTCACACAAAGTCTCCCACCAATCTTTGACATGGGGGACGAACTTAAGGAGTGAAAATGTAATATTTTCTCTATCATAAAAGTTATGGATAGAAAAATACCCTTCTAGAAGGTTTAACCATATGTATACATAATACAACATTCACATCTATCTAACTTTCATATATATGAATAACAAAATTGATTTGTACATTGAAGGGGGTAGCACCTCCGCTCGAGGAATATGCATCGCTTGTAGGACTTTGTTGAAGTATTTGTGAAAATTATCCACATCTCATACCTCTGTCACATAAGGGCTTCCTAGAGAAATAGTTTAAATGGATTTCCTTCCCCATAGACTCTCTTTTATTCCCCCATGGGCAGTCATTGGGTTTGGCGAGGCTAATCTTGCAAAGGATCAACTAGTTCGAGTCCCAACTACTTATACCCTGACCTTGTTGAAATCTGTTGAAACTGTAAAATTTTGAATGAAAACAATCTTTCTTGAATGGTCGTAGATAATCTTTGAGAAGATATGTGGTGGCTACACAAATTCATATGAGAATATTACAATGAGGCCTATAGGAATTTTTAGCATCAATAATTAATCAGAAAACCCTATACATCCAAAAACCTAACCCTAGGAGATGAAGTGCCAAAATTCATGTGGGCCCCGATGGGGTAAATTGGTACATAAACTTTCGGGGGTCGTAACTTTTGCATACAATCTTAGCTTTAGGCTCACAATATACCATTGGAAAGGTATTTCCATTGTGATTGTGGCGAGCCCAAAAGAATGTTATTTAAGGACTCAAAATGGCCTTTGAATTTTACGACATGAAAAGTTAAAAAAAAAACTGCCAAGATGAAAAATGTATGTGATCCAGTTGGAATAGGTGGGTGGCCACCAATATACACCTAGGATCAACTAGTTCGAGTCCCAACTACTTATACCCTGACCAAGGTATGATGCCTAACCTTGGTCTACACCCAAGACACAATCGACATCATACCTTCTTTCTTTACACAAGAATAACCCTGTAGCCAATTCGACTTACATCTGGATGACCAACAATGTCTACATTCTTGATTAATGATTGTATTTTAGAGAATTACAACACACCTTATTTATAGGATTTAGAATAGGAAAAAACCTAAAGAACAATTTCTCTAGTGGACGTAGCCCACATTGGGTGGACCACGTATATCTGTGTCTCTATTGTATTATGTATCTTCTATGTTTTATTTCCGCTTTTATTTTATTTTATTGCTTTGTGATCCTGTTTTTATAACAATTCGTATCATATAAAAAGGTAACTCACAGGAAAAGAGGGTTCCTGGTTTGAGTGGGATAAATGGCGGAATATGGAAAGTTTAGGGTCGATAAATTTAATGACCAAAATTACCAGTTATGGAAGATGCAAATGGAATATTATTTATATCATATGGATCTATTCCTACCATTGGGTGGAATAGAAAATAATTCGATGACCATGAAGGACGAAGAATGGGAGGTTCTTGACAGAAAGGAACTAGGAATGATATGGCTAAGCCTAGCAATGTCAGTGGCTTTCAATATTTTGAAAGAAAAGAAAACGAAGGAGATGATGGATGCATTGGATAATCTGTATGAAAAACCCTCGGTGTCCAATAAGGTATTTCTAATGAATATATTATTTAATATAAAGATGTCATAACGAGGGTCTGTTGCAGATCATTTAAATGAATTTAATATGGTTATTAATCAACTAAGTTTTGTAAAAGTAGACTTTGATGATGAGGTGAGGGCTCTTATAATCTTGTGCTCGTTGCCAGAAAGTTGAAATGGCTTGGTCATGGTTGTAAGTAACTCTGTCTTTGGTTCAAACATTTTAAAATTGTATGATGTTGTTGGTGTTATCCTTAGTGAGGAAATGTGATGGAAAAGAATAGGTGAGACATCAAGTAATGTGTTAAACATGGAGAATAGGGGAAGACAAAAGGATAGAGGAAAGGGCCCAGGGAACCACGTGAATTCTAGGAAGGGAATATACAAATCCATATTGGGAAAGATAGAGTGCTGGAATTGTGGGAAGAAAGGACATATGAAAAATAATGCAGAGCTCCAAAGAAACAAATAGATCGACAAAAGGAGAAAAAACAGGAATAAAATGTAAAAGGTGATGTGTTACATGATGCTTTGATTCTTTCTCTAGATAATATTTTTGAGTCTTGGGTAGTAGATTTAGGGGATTCATTTCATGCCACACCCCATAGGAAGCATTTTCTAGATTATGTTAAAGGTGATTTTGGATAGGTTCATTTGGGTGATGATGCACCATGAAAAATTGTTGGAATGGGAAAGGTAAAAATAAAGCAAAGGAATGGAAATGAGTGGTTGTTGAAAGAGGTAAGACATGTTCCATATCTAAGGAAAAATATAATTTCAACAGGGAAGTTGGAAAGTGAAGGTCGTATATCCATATTTACAAGTAAGGTGTAGAAGGTCACCAAAGGATCACTAGTGATAAAAAAATGAGAGAAGGTAGGTAAATTGTATTTATGTACTGGTAATACTGACTCTTCTATGTCTTTAGATTCTACAGGAGTTGATACAATATTTTGGCATCATAGGCTTGGACACATGAGTGAGAAGGGGGTGAATATAATTCACAAAATAACTTTGTTTATAGACCTTAAACAAATTCATTTGGATTTCTGTGAGAATTGTGTTTAAGGAAAACAGAAGAGAGTCAGATTTCCCAGAGTCGGAAAAGAAAAGAAGAGTGAAAGGTTAGAGTCCGTGCATGTAGATGTATGGGGACTAGATCATGTATCATATCTTGGTGCATATTGTTATTATGTTAATTTTATTGATGATGCAACTAGAAAAACTTTGGTTTATTGCATTCCACAAAAATTTGATGTTTTTGATACTTTTAAGAAATGGAAAGATTTGGTTGAGAATGAGACAGGAAAAATGTTGAAGTGTCTCATATCAGACAATGGAGGTGAATATTGTAGCAATAAGTTTTATGATTATTTTTCATACCATGGGATTCATAGAGAGAATATAGTTCTAGGAACACCACAAGAAAATGGTGTGTCAGAAAGGATGAATAGGACACTCATGGAGCGTGCAAGGAGCATGAGATTGCATGTTGGTTTTCCTTTACAGTTTTGGGAAGATGTTGTAGATACTATTGTTTACTTAATAAACAAAGGACCTTCAAGCTCTTTGGATGGTGGAATTCCAGAGGAGGCATGGATAGGTAAAAAGGTAAACTATTTTTTTTTAATACATTCAGCTATGAAGCATTTGTCCATATTGATAAAGAAGATAGAACAAAGCTTGAGGTAAAATCCAAGAAGTGTACCTTTATTGGATACAATGTTAATTTTTTTTGTTATCTCTTATGGTATTATGAAAATAAAAAAATCATTAGGAGTAATGATTTCATATTCAACGAGAAGGTCATGTACAAAGATCAGTTGCAGGGAAAAAAATAGGAAAAAGAAAAACCAAAATACACAGTGCTTGATGAGATCACGGAAAAAGAAATTCCAAAGGTACTAGAAAATAAAAATGTAGAACAAAAGGAGCAACGTGTACCTCAAACTCTTGCAAGTGTTGTTAGAAGATATATCAATTTAAGTAGACCCCATGAACGATACTCTCATTCATTGTATTATTTATTGTTGACCGATTATTTTGAACCAGAATGTTGTGAAGAGGCAATGCAGGTAGACACTAAAATGAAGTGGGAGAAATGCATGAAAGAGTAAATGGATTCCTTGGAAAATAATCAGACTTGGGATTTGTTTCAGTTTCCTATAGGAAAAAGATCATTGCATAATAAATTAGTTTACAAGTTGAAGGAAGAAGATGGAGGAAAAAAGTGGTACAAGGATAGACTTGTTGTAAAGGGGTTTGCACAAAAGAAAGGTATAGATGTTGATGAAATATTTTCTCCTGTTGTTAAAATGACTTCAATTAGGACTATTTTAAGTCTCATGGTAGTAGAAGATTTTAATCTTGAACAATTAGATGTAAAAACAACTTTTCTCCATGGGGATTTGGAGGAAGAGATTTATATGAAGTGGCCATAGGTGTGTGAGGTCAAAGGGAAGGAAAATTTGGTATGCAAGTTGAAGAAGAGCTTGAATGGCCTAAAGAAAGATCCAAGGAAGTGGTATTTGAAGTTTGACATGTTAATGACATAACAAGATTATAGTAGATGTCATTCTGATCATTGTGTTTATTTTAAAAGGCTAGAAAATGGAAGTTATATTATATTTCTATTGTATGTAGATGACATGCTTGTTGCAAGTTCTAATATGCAGGATATAAGTTTTCTCAAGAAGAAATTATCTAATTCATTTGCGATGAAGGATTTGGGTGCTGGAAAGAAAATACTTTCTATGAGAATAACAAGAGACAAGAAAAATCACAAATTGATATTGTCTCAGGGTGAGTACATAGAGAAGGTGTTGGAGAGGTTTGGAATGCAGAATGCAAAACCAGTTAGTACACCTTTGGCTATCCATTTAAAATTAACTAAGGAAATGTGTCCCAAGACACAGGAGGAGATAGAATACATGTCCAGGGTCCCTTATTCATCAGCAGTTGGTAGCTTGATGTATGCAATGGTTTGCACAAGACTATATATTGCACATGTAGTGGGATTTGTGAGTAGGTATATGAAAAATCCAGGTAAATAACATTGGGAGGTAGTAAAGTGGATTCTCAAGTATTTGAAAGGTAATTCTACTCATGCATTATGTTTTGGAGGTTCAGACACTATTCTACAGGGATATGTTGATTCAAATATGGCAGGTGATAAAGATAGCAGGAGGAGCACCACAGGGTATGTTTTTACTGTAGGTGGAATAACAGTAAGTTGGATTTCAAAATTGAAAAAGGTTGTTGCACTTTCAACAACCGAGTCAGAGTATGTTTCTTCTACTGAGGCTAGTAAAGAGATGATTTGGTTACAGAGGTTTATGGAGGAATTGGGAAAGAAGTAAGATAATAGAAGGTTGTACTATAAAAAAGAGAGTTCCATTCATATTGAAAAGAACTCAACCTTCCATTCGAAGACTAAGCATATACAACTCAGGTACCATTTCATACGATCCATCTTGGAAGATGGACATTTTAAGTTGGAAAAGATACACACTAGCCAAAATCTTGTAGACATGTTAACAAAGGGAGTAACTAGAGAGAAACTGAGTTCCTGCTCAATTTTAGTTGGTCTGCAAGCATGAAGTTGAAGATGAGAAATTTTACAGGTCCAAGAAGGATCATAGTCCAATAGATACAATATCGGTGGAGTTTTTGAGATCAGTATCCAAATGGGAGATTGTTGCTTGTGGAGCTTGATTATCTTCTTGATTCAAAGGTTTTTCTTTTCAGCCATGTTTATAACCCATGAAGAATTTACACCCCGAAAGATTGTACACCCTTCCACATGGGGGATTTATAGGGGGGGCTTGACCTTTCTACAGGGTCCAAGGGAAAGCGGGCCCCGAACGGTGGTTTGGGGGACAACGTTCCCCAATGGGGGTTTGAGGGTGAAGCCCTCAAAGGAAAAATTTCCTTGTAAATGTATATTGTAATTTCATAGTAAATCTGGACCGTTAATTATAAGGTCGCAGATATGATGGTATAAGTTATCTTAGGGTTTTTTTCCCTATAAGTAAACCCTCTTTTATGAGGGAAATGTATTGTGGCTTTGTATCATTGTGAATATTGTATTCTGAGAGAGGAGACTATGAGAGAAAGAAGAGGAAGTTATAGCAGGTGTGGTGTAGGTTGTATCCCTTCATTTGTTGAATAATAAAAAGGAAGGACCTGACAATTTATCTGGTGTACATAGCCCACACTGGGTGAACCACGTATATCTATGTCTCTATTATATTTTGTATCTTTTGTGTTTTATTTCACCATTATTTTTTTATTGCTCCACGATCCTATTTTTCTAAAAAAGGAACCCAAATAAGTTTACAGATCCATGCAAATCATTGGCTACAAATCCTATGAATCTTGGAATTCTGTTACACTCGAATACCAAGTAGGATTACCATTCAGCCTTCATTTGGTCTTAATTCAGTTGCCACACGCCCACTTGTCGAACTCTTGTTGGTTTACCTCTTTGACTTATTGTCGATGTCTTCAAATTTGGCTTTACTCAGTCGAACCACATCGACCTTCAACTTGTTATCGATGTATTCAAATTGGAATTTACCCAGTCGAACCACCTTGACCTTTGACTTACTGTCAATTCCTTCATCTTCAACTATCTTCCACCTTGACTAGAACTTCACTACAAAAAATATAATAACCCATCATTCTCACACTTTTTGTTTTCTTTGCTAAAATAGGGAGATCGTTGAACTCTCGTTCACACACCCAGGAAAACAATTCCCATTACCTCTGTGCACCAAGATAACTTCATGACAATCACAGACTTGGTCAAATATTATTCTATGTTTTCCAACGTATCTACTTTCTCCAGCATCACCTTGTTTCTTTCCACCATGTCTCTCATGAAATGGTATTGTACATCAATGTGATTAGTCTTATAATGATAAGTTGGCTTCTTTGCTAGTAATATTGTGCTTTGATAGTCACAGCTTATCTTCATAGATTTATGCACAAACCTGATTCCTAAACACATCCTTTGTAGCCATATTACTTATTTACTTCCATGAGTGGTTGCCATGTATTCATATTTTTTTGTTGACAAGGCTACGACCTCCTGCCACTTACTCATCTAGATGATTGCTCCACCAAACATCTTGAACACATATCCATTGGTCAATCTTCATCAATCCAAATATCTATCTCAATCAACGTTGACAAATCCATGTACATTTAATTCACTATCACCTCCAAGTTTTCCTTGGTAGAATATAACATAATAGTTTGTGACACATAAATACCTAACTACTCTCTTGATAGTTGTCCAATGCTCCTTCCTAGGTGTTGACATGTATAGACTCAACACTCCAACTTCATGGGAAATGTCTGAACAAGTGAAAACCATCACATATATTAGACTACCAATAGAACTTGCACATGGAGCATTTTCCATGTCCTCTATTTCCTCCCGTGTCCTTGAACACTACTCAACAGTTATCCTTTCTCCCACAGGAATTGGCACCTTCACAGGTTTGCAATCCTACATGTTGAAATGTTTCAAAAAAAAATCAATATCCTTCATTTGGTTCAACTAGATCTTTCTAGTTACTCAATCTCTCTTGATATCCATCCCCGAAATGAATTTCGTTGAACCTAGATCCTTCATTTTGAACTTGGAGGATAGCTTCATCTTCACGTCCTTTATTGCATTCATGTTGTTTCCAATCAAGAACATGTCATTGACATACAATGCTACATATATGAAATTCCCACCTTATTCTTTGGAATATATGCAGTGATCATCTTTTCTTCTCACAAACCCCAAACTAAGGATGTATTTGTTGAAATTTTGGTAACACATCCTTGGTGATTGCTTTAGACCATAAAGGGATATTTTTCAGTTTGCACACCAAATATTTCTTTCCCTTTACTACAAATCCTTCATGTTTTTTCATTTAGATTTATTCTTCCATGTCCCCATGTAGGAATGTTTTCTTTACATCCATTTGTTCTATTTTGATATCAAATGTTGTAGCTAGAGACATTAGTATGCTAATGGAAGTTAATTTTGCAACAGAGGTAAAAATCTCACCAAATTCGACTCCTTCGACTTGGGAATATCCTTATGCTACCAGGTGAGCTTTGAATATATTGAATTGAACTATTGTGTTCATCTTATTCTTGAATACCCATTTTCTACTAAAAGTATTTTTTCCATTAGGTAATTCGACTAAGTCCCACATCTCATTATTGTATAAGGATTCCATCTCTTCGACCATGGCATCCTTCTAGAGTTTTCCCTCTATCAAGTCAACTTCCTCCCCGACTGGCTTGGGCTCATCGCTGGTGGAAGTTAACACAAATGCAGAACAAAAATTGGGAAAACTATACCTTTCAAATAGTTTTCTTACTCATTTTGACCTCCTTACAACTGAGGTCAGTTGTTCCACCTCTTCTTCTAATCCAATCAAGTCATCTAAATCATCTCCTTCATTCCTCAGTTCAAACCACACCTTCTTTGTATTATTTTATGTTTGAATAATTTCTTCAGGCTCAGAATTACTTCCGACTTCTCTGAAGACCACATCTCGATTGTACATTGTTTTCCTTCATGCAGGATCCCATATCCCATATCCTTTCAATCCTTCTTTGTATCCAATGAATATAAATTTAGCTTCCTTCATGTCCATCTTGCTCCTCTTTCCCTTGGTAACATGCACAAATGCATCATAGAAAAATATTTTTAGATGTGAGATCGAAGGCTTCTTACCAGACCATAACTCATGTGGAGACATACTCACTAATATTTTGTAGTGTCAACTGCCTCTGCCCAGAATTCACGTGGGAGCCCAGCACCATTGAGCATGCTCCTTTCCTTTTCCTGAATGTTCTTTTCATACTCTTAGAAACTCCATTTTTCTTGTAGAACTAATCTAATTCCTCCACATAATTCACCACCATTGTCAGTTCTCAACACCTTAATCTTATTATTTGTCTGTTTTTCTAAAAGATATTTAAACTCTTTGAATTTCTCAAAAACCTTTACTTTCTTCCTAGGGAAATATATCCATGTCTTCGTGGAAAAATCATCTATGAGGTAGACATAATAAAGGGATCCACCAAATGAAGGAACTGAAGTAGTGCCAAACACATCACTATGAACTAACTCTAGAATCCCCTTTGACCTTATCGCTCTAGATGGGAACCTCACCCAAATTTTTTTCCATATATACAATGTTCATAAAAGTCAACATATAAATCACATTTAGGAAAATCTTCAACCATACCTTTGTTATGCATAGCTTGAAGTCCTTTTTCTCCAATATGTCCCATCCTCTCATGCCATAGCATGGTTGGGTTGACTTTATGATGAATTTTCAAGTCGGTTTGAATTGACTCAGCCCGAGTTGGTTCGAGTCGACTCAAATTCAAGTGGACTTCAGGGAAAATGATGATGTCACATCCAATCGAATTGACACTCCCTAATAACTTTTATAAGGTTCCAATACGAACTCCTTTCATTAATACCATCGCACCTCTGACCATATTGCATGAATCCTTCTGAAATAGATGTGCACCCCTAAATCACTCACCTTGTTGACAAATATCAAGTTTCTTTCTAAACCCATAATATATAGCATGCCTAGAAGGGTTCTCCTCCTCCCATCCTGTAGTATCATTCAAACTCTTCCTCGTTTGAAAATTTTGGTTGTTGATTCGTCCCCTAAGAACACATCTCCTCATTCATATCATTCATATTCACAGAACCATTCTCTATATCATGTAATATGATAGGATGATCCTGATTCGATCAACCAAACATCTTGATCTAACTGTGTACTGGTCGACGCCAGGTACACATTTCCTCCCTTACCTAGAGTCATTTTTCTCTCAATTTATTTCTTCTCATCGGATCATGTATTGAATTTCATTTCCTTCAACTTGTATCCCCTTTTTTAATGCCTATCGTTACCTCATTTCTATCATTTTATCGTCGACTAAATAGGGTATTTAGATCTACCCTTTGACTTAGACTTTATACTGAATAATTTTCCTTTATCTCTATCAACCATCTGACCTCTCACCACTAATGCATATTTTTTTTATTGTTCCATGTTCTTCCTTCTCATTTCTTATAACAATAGAGATGAAACCATGTCTTATGTCAAATTACTAAGAGGGGAGGGTGAATCGGTAACAAAGAAATTTAATCTTTTTTCACCATAAAATGTGAGTGTTATATCAATGTAGCATTATCATCCAATAGTTGCAGAGTAAACAAACAATGAAAAAATGAGCAATCACACACATACACAGTACACCAATGTTTTACATGGAAACCCAAAGAGGGAGAAAACCATGAGATTCTTTTTCTTATATGTATTTAAGAATTACATTCATTGGAAGCACCAACTTCCTTTGTTTTCCATCTACAACTGGAAGGAGGCTCCAACCCCATATTTTCTCATGCTAAAACCCGAGGGAAGCTCCAACTCCCCAATTCTCCGACTACCACTAGAAGGAGGCTACAACCCCCTATGTTCTTCGAATACAACTGGAAGGTGGCTACAACCACCTGTCCTAGCCCCATCCAACCGCCCTGAAGTATAAGTAGAATTATGGAACCACAGTCACACTATCACTATGATATATATTGTTGTAAACCTATACCAATCAACCTGTACCAAACAACCTGTACCAATAACCTGAACCATGCATCAACCTGTACCTCAACTTGTAATTAACCCATACCATAAATAAGTTCATCAACCATGCACCAACCTGTACCAAACAACCTATAATCAATCTGTTCCATAAACAAGTGTATCAACCATGCACCAACCTGTACCTCAACATGTTCCATGAACAAGTGCATCGACCATGTGCCAACCTGTACCATGAATAAGTGCATCAACCATGCATAACACAACAACTCATAATAATCACCAATATGTGCTTCTAATAATATACCAATACAAGTATGCTACATCATCCATAAACCATGTGTCAACAATACTACTAACAAGTGACTCCAACCATGTACCAAGTATGTACCTCAACCAAAATACCTCATCAATTTCATCATCCAAATCTTATTTGTAACTCTTTAATAGACCTGGTGTATATGATCACATACCTGCAAACCTTCCTTAAATTTAACAACAAGAGAATAGCATTTTCATCAAACTTTACTTTAGTCTCACATGACTAGTTTTGGATTAATCAACAACTCTAACTTGAAATAATCATAACTATGTACCTGTAATGAATAAAGATATGAAAATAATATACAATGTTTTTCTGTGTGTTTTATGCAATTCATGCAGGTTTCACAACTTGTAACCTCACAGAAAAGGAGTTATAGAAAAAATGGCATACCTTGTTGAATTTTGTCTTATTCTAGAGAGCGAACTTGTAGAGCGTGCCCTGCATGAAATATTTGTTGTATGGATATGAAAATTGTACAAAAAATACTAAATAATGTACTATAACCAACACATTTTGTCTTACTAAATTTGGATCTGTTATGAATAAGTTATGACATTTTTACCCGAAACACATGCTTTAGACTAGTTTCAGGACTAGCCACAAACCCTATTTTCCAAGGAGTGTAACTCCAAAAATAAAATGACCCAAAAGATGAAATTTGTACCACATATACTTGGATATGTTTCCTCAATGACCTCTCAATTTCACAGTCTGAATCATTCTATAAAAATAGTTATTGAGAAAATGGTGAGATGACCTGTAAAGAACATACCTTAGAAAGCATCATCAAAATAATTCATCCTCCCTTGAATTTCGACCTTCTTTACTTCACCTTCCCTCTAAAATTAGGCTTAGATATCCTTTGGTTACCTCAGGCACTTGTAGGTATTCAATATTCTCAAGTGTTATTAAAATGAGAGAGCCTTGCCTCTTATTTATACTTTCATGTAGCTTCCTCAAGGGGTTACCTTTTAACTAGCTTAACCCACTTTCCTTATTTTAGGGTTAACCCACTTGTAATTTCTCCATTAACTTTATTATTTAAATCATTTATTTTGTATCCACTTTGAATTATAGTACACTCGTCACTTCACTTTATTATTTACCTTCTAAAATTTCTTAAACCACTTTGACTACTTTGACCTTTTGGGGATTTTAGATGACTCATGAGGGTTCTCGAACTTCACATGGCCATAACTCTCTAACCGTGATGAGTTATGTGATGTTATGCATACCATTGGAAATGGAATTACATGTAATATCCATATAGAATATTCTTTCCTGAAAATAGATCAAAACTCATACCATTATCCATTAAACAAACTTGGGTCCATTACCCAAACCTGGGTTCTCCAACTTCTCATGGCCATAACTCTCTAACCATGAGGAGTTATGTGACGTTCCACATACCACCGGAAATGGAATGACATGTATTATCCATATAGAATAGTATTACCTTAAAATATATTAAAACTCATATCATTATACATGAAAAAACCTTGGGTCCATTACCCAAACCTTTGTGCTACCGAAATTCACTGTCGAACTTTCTCCAAGGGTTGACATCAATCTACAATATCACTCTCCAATGGTTGACATGAATGAAAATCAACAATCCATACCATCTTTCCATCAACCTAAGACAACTGTCTAAAAATATCCCCCTTTGGAATTGATGTCAACACCAACATTGATGGCAACACTTAGTCATGATAACATCCATGCTTATACTCCTCATCAATGTTTCTATCTCTCCCCCTTTGACATCAATGGAAAAGGGTATTTCTCTTTGGGGATGCTCCCTCTGACTGAACTCTCCTTGGGGCTACTCCCCCTGTCTACATAGCTTTGATTTTTCTTTTTTTTTTTATAAGCCTCTCATTACTCTCTCTCCCTTCATATGAATAACATCTCCCTCTTTGACAAAGGGTATCACTCTAAATTCATATCGCTCATTCTTTCCTTGTGACAATATCTCCCCTTGGAAACATGCCTCTATTCTCTCTCTCTCTAAGAATTTACCTTTGCATCCAATAAATATCTCCCCCTTTTTCATCAATAGCAAAGGTATCTTTCCATTCAGGGTTGCTCCCCCTAACTGCACTGTCCTTAGGGATACTCCCCCTAAATGCACTGTCCTTAGGGATACTCCCCCTGACTGAACTCTTCTTGAAATTGATCTTCCAACCTAAACTGTCCACTTTATGGTGCTTCCTCGTGTAAATATAAGACATATAAGATAAGAATTCAAAATCATTCATTTTTTATTTGAAATTTCTCCAAGTCTCTGGTGTAGATACTCAAACGCTTCCAGTGGAAGTGGTTTTGTAAAGATGTTTGCCACTTGTTCTTTTGTGCCCACATATTCAACTCTGATGTTCTTCTCTATAACCTGTTCCCATAGAAAGTGATAATTGTTTGGAATGTGCTTCATCTTGGAGTGCATCACCGGGTTCTTTGAGATACTGATGGTGCTTGTATTATCACAATAGATTGGAATGGGATCATCATACTCCACCTGTATATCTGTCAGAGTTTGTTTCATCCATAGAACCTATGTACAACATCCTGCTACTGCAATATACTCTACCTCGATTATAGATAAGGATGTTGAAATGGATACTTGACACTGAGAGGAGGGGGTGAATCAGTGTCACAAAACTTTGGACAATTTTCCACTTTTCACAAATTAACTGAGCAACAAATATTTATTTCATTTTCTCAATCAATCTATAAAATAATAATTTTTTTATTTTATTTAAATAACTTGAATAAATACATAAGATCAATATCTGAATATCATCTTCATACAATTATGAGAGACCCAACTCTCTGTTACAAGACCCAACTTGTAGTACTCATATCCAACTGATAAATGAGGAATCCAACCCTCATAACAAGTCCTAGCTTGTTGATATCAGATCCAACTGAGATATGAGGAATCCAATCCTCATACAAGACCCAACTTGTAAACAGGCACCAACCTAATAGAATGAACCTTCATTCAATCCGTTATATATAAATATATATACTTCAAAAAATTCAACTACACATCTTCTCACAATTCCTTCTTGTTTATATAGTCTTCCAACTAGTGTGAATTTGAATCATTGTGTCTTTTGATATTTGAACCATTGTACCTTTTCATATAAAATGATAATATTAATATTTAATTAATATCATTTTTCCTTTTATCCTTTATTCATAATGCTCATGAATTAACTCTCTTTTAATCATGACTACGTGTCAGTTCTTTTGTCTTCATGAGTTGATCACATACATGGATCGACTCATTATATCATACTCATGCTTCTGCTATGTTCTCAGTTCAAAAACAGATCATATTTTGATCTTTTATCAATTCTTTGTATTATTCCAGTTTTAACTCTCTATCGATTTAAATATTTAAGAGGCGCTTCCTTCAAACCATTTAAATATGACCGACAACACAAAACCATGGGTTCATTTTCTAAGAGATGTTTCCAGTGCCTTATGGATTATGTGTTTGTAACCCATGACTAGGGGCTAGAACCTAGTTCTTTGGATTTCGACTTTCAACGTTTTTTTCTTTGGCAAACATCTAATCTTCCAGATTTTTCAATTTCTTGAGATGGTCACCTCTCTAACGGATTGATCCGATGGCTGGCATGATTCCTAGAACCAAATCAATGGATAGATTTGATCCTTTCACATCCTTTCACTTCTTAATCTAACGGTTGGGACTTAATCAAGAATTGATATGGATAGCCACTATTTACTTTGTGACTTCGTGCTTCGCATATTTCAATATCTATTTCTTTCATATGACCTTCGACTATGATCATGCGCCTATTCAAAGGGTGCTTCATAGATGCAGGCTTCGGGTGTTTTCATGTATGTTGTGGCCAATTCTTCTGATCTCCGAATCGGTGAATTCCAAGAAATGGGCACTAGCTCCTCTTCCTAGGCCTGTCTCACATGTGACCTTAGGATATGACCCGGGGCTCAACTCCTGAGTGCTTCACAACTTTGCGCTTCATGAAGTTTGAACTTATCTCCTCGCAATTTCTCTGAATCACAAATCCGAGAATTCATTTATCTGTTACCATGTCCTCAACTTCCAACCAATAGATAGGATCTCTTCGCAGCTTCAGAATTCGTAAAGTCATCTCTCTCTTGCATTCTTCTCCTTTTCTCAGAGTGTGTGGATTTCTGCCATGTGCCACTCAGATTCGTGATTTACACATACCCGAACTTCTGATCTCATCTTGACACTTATCATTATATGACTGTGCCACGTGTCCTTCTTGATGTGGTCTGCTGACGCAGATCTCCCAATATGACACAAATTCATATCCTTGATATAATGGTCAAAATATTATCCGAAATGTATCTTAGATCAACGACTGAGACTGACCTCGTAATTTAGGCCTTCGGGTAATTCAATCTCTCTACTTCCTAGTTCTTCTGAAGTGAGATTCCATGAAGTGTAACCTCCTCATAAATTTTAACCTGAAATGAATGTTGTTCATTGATCATGATCTCATATTCATGGCTCGATTTGTCTGCGATGTTGCTTTGCCTTGGTTTAAATCCAATGTCTCTTCTTCTTTTCTTATTTATCCTTCCACTTAAAGTGATCCATCGGTCAAGAATGGTCTCAAAGTAGATCATCGATTAGGGATGATTACAAGGTCCCAACTAGCATGACATTTAAAACTATCATCGAGCTTTGCAATGGAAAATTGCTCGTTGGTAGTAGAAATGACGCCAACTATATATCTATTTGGCGGATGACGATCGACAGTCTAAACCAATTGTGGGATTGGAAATGACACGTTGTTTAATTCTTCTTTCTCTCTCCACAATCTATCCATGTCGTTGATTTGGTGCTTACGTATCCAATGGTCTTGATTTGATCTGATCATTGACAAGTCCTCCAATGATCCTTAAGCCCACAATCACTCATATGACCGGCGTGAAATGCATATATATATAAATATATTTCTAATGAATGGTTAAGATCCTTCGTCATCAGTTTGACAGATATTTTCTCTTTGACCAAAAGGTAGGGGGCCTGACAGGTCATCCCGGGCTCCAGGATGGTGAGTGTTGATGATTGAAAATGTCAACGTAATTTCGCTCGCAAAGTGTTGCTAAAGCCTATTATTATATAAGACTAAATAATGATAGTAGGTGGGACCCCCTTGAACTTTTGAAGATCAGATCTGTTCATTTTCAATGTTATGATGAGGTGCTACAAAGTTTTACGTGATTTATGAGAATATGGTCATCATTGATATGATTTAAGCCTTGAGATGTTGTTCCTTCATGATACTACAACCTTCTATTCATCTATGGTATTTGTTCTTCTCGCACCTGCACAATAAAAATGTTAGTGAAAATGGCAGAAAGGCATTTTGAGGAAAAGAAAAATACTATATCTAATGAAAAAGAGACCTAGCTCTGCGATACTATATGCATGAAAATACTTGTTGATAGTGGTTAAGTCCTAGCTCACAAGAAAATGGATGGTTTTGTTGTAACATTTTTAAGTTCATCGAAGTTGTTCATCTTCATGGGTGATAGTTCTTTGTTACCACTGTGTTTTAGTTGAAGGGATTTGTTTAAATCATGGTTGAATGGTGGTATTCACGATTCTTGGGTTTAACTAAAGCCATGTTCTCTTGTTTTAGCCCCGTCAAGGAACTGTCTCTCGTTCACAAGCATCATAGCTTCCTTGTACGTACACCTTTGGCCTCGAAGTTTCACTGTAGTTAGTTATGTTCC
Organism: Picea engelmannii; assembly: GCA_009831015.1. Lineage (NCBI taxonomy): Eukaryota > Viridiplantae > Streptophyta > Pinopsida > Pinales > Pinaceae > Picea > Picea engelmannii. The sequence goes on from ML781401.1 coordinate 196,425, forward strand.
TCCTGTGAAGGCTACCATGAAAACCCTTAACCCTCTAGATTGGAGTTGCATAGGGATAATGTCGATTCTACCAAGTTGTTCCTGGTTATTTTGGTCTCTTGATTTGAATATGGGCTCACCTGTTGGTCGTATAAGCAGTGATATTGGTATGGTTTTCATCACTTCCCCTGTGGAAATAACGTGAACCTTACATTGCCAATTTGCGCTCCCAAAAGTTCACAGTCACCCGCCTGATGTCAAAAACTCAGTTGTGTTCAATCGAAGGGCCTTTGACCATTTCAGTTGGATGCGTGGGTATACAAAGCTACCACAGCTTATTCCATTGATTGATTTTTCCTACCACAGTGGAAAATTGTTGGTTGGTGTGCAATCATTGATTTTTTGCCTATGGTGATTTGGTTGATGGCTAACATTGGTCACGAATGCTTAGGGTTTATCACACAGGTCTGTTGACGGGCGAAAATGATCGTCCGTCAACTGGGAGAGTGGAACCGGTCCGGGGTTGTCTAAATAACCCAAGCCATTTGGTATGGACCACCCTGACGAGTTTAATGGCTCTGTTGGCCGCTCTAAGGTCTCATAAGGAAACCAAAGAGAGTGTGATCTGAGCTAAATGATCTAAACTAAGGAAACTAGAAACTAATAAAACAAACTACAATAAACTAACTAACAAAATAAAAGAAATCAAAATAAATTAGAGGAAACTAGAAACTAATAAAAACAAACTTAACTAAACTATACTAAACTAATTATAAACTACTAACTACAAACTACTAACTATGATCATAATAACTCAAATCAACTACTTAATTGTCAGCTGCAATCATTCTTTATTCACAAATATACAATATAGACAGATTACAGATTTGATTAAAACCTGCAAAAATCATGTGTTCGCTGCCCTAAGACAGCCAAGGATCTATTTTTTGTCTTTTTATATTTTATAAAACAGAAAGGAAACTAACTGCAATTAAATAATCTAATCTAAATCTAAC
>ML781401.1:201958-213001 GCA_009831015.1 Picea engelmannii
GATCGAAAAGTGACCTCAAAAGGAGAAATTTCCATGCTTACAATTGTGAAGACTTAGCGAAGACAAACGTGCGAAAAGGCGCAAAGAATAAATTCGTCGTTCATTTGAATTTTGCGACGAAAAATCAATGTTTGTGAAACATTAGTGTAGGCAGCTTATGAGACAATGAAAAATGTGAATTGGCTGCCAACAAGGTCATGTTCTGTGTATGGTGTTTTATAAAACATGGGGCACAATAACTATGGTTTCCCTGGGGCCGAATGATAATCGAACCAAATAATTGTAGAAGGTTTATACACGACATCCTTGAGTTGTTGGTTATTGTACGGTCATTAGTATTTGCACTTATGATGTTTTGGATCATGGTTGGCATTCGCTACAAGGGTTTAGTGTTTTTCACACAGGTCGCGTCCTATAGATGATGTTTTGCAAAGTAATGTATTGGGATGGATATTCCTACTGCATCTTTTGTCATTGGTATAATAAGTTTGAATATGCACGGCCTGATCACTCACAAGTGACTTAATAATATCCCAGAATGATGTTTTGAGTTATGTCGTGGTCATATGTTGCTGTGTGATTATTGGAAATATTACACTGGGATTCTCTCAGTTGTGCACCGTGTGTATTATGGATGACTTGTTTTTATTCTCAGTGATATCCATTGAGTTTCAACTACATTATTTATTATAATTGATCACTCTTGATGGCATTCGGTTGGATATTTGGCTCAGTTTTTAAGTCGCATTGAGATGTTTTGATTACAGTGGCATGGTTACAATGCCTTGAATGTTTACCTGTGCATAGTCTATGTCTAAATGATGATTGTTGGTTGTATAATAATTGTTTTTCAGGCGTGGCATGTGACGTTTCGATTATTTTGATCTTTCCACTGCATATGTATATATGGGAACAAATATCATTACAGATCTTGATTGGCTTTATCAAAGAAATAGTGACTTCATTATTATTTTGGAAACATTACCTTTAAATATAAATGTGGATTTGGGAAATGTATGGCAGTGGTGGATGATTAATAATTACATATTGGAAATGATTGTTGGTGTTGACTATTATAAAATGAAGAATGTGTAAATAAAGGGAACAAAACCTCTTACAAATTGTGTAAAATACATCTGTTTTGAAATGGCTCAGTGTTGGATATTAATGGACAGTGAAATTAGGAAAATACACATGAATTATTACTAAGTCATCTGGTTGTTGGTTGATGCATATTTTTCTTACTACAAAGTATGTTATGGATTGCTTGATTGATATCATGAACAATAAACATTTTGTGCCCCTCATTATCTCATTTTTCGCTAATTACAACCCCCTCACATATCTCATATTCATTTTTTTCACTCCCTGTTCTGATATTGATTACAGCTAAGAGAATTTCTATGTTAAGTGAATGAAGTGGAAGTGTCTTGAGTGGATTGTAGTAAATTTTATTTGATTGTTTACAGTTGATTTTTGTTGTCATTCAACAGTGACCATTTCTTCTCCCCTTTCATTATATCATATTTTCGCTCATTACAAACCCCTCACATATCCCAGAACATTGTTTCACCCCCCTTCTCATTGATTAACGTTGGAACTATTTGTATGGATTGGATTGCATGAGCCTTATACATTTTGAGCCAAATCTATTTCGTATTTTTAAGGAGTTTCCATGCATGGTTATATAAAAGACTATTTGTTAATTGTTAACATATGTAGGATGAGTTTTTTCAGTCAGGGAATCCATGGTCGAGGAAATAGAGGTAGAGGTAACTGGAACCGAGGCCCAAGAAGGCCTAGGTTCTCTATACATTTTGATGTTGATTCAGAAGAGCTTGGTCAATTGTTTCATGATGGATTATTTAATTGGATTAGGCAGGGAATAGTCCAACTGAGGCCTAAAAATCCTCCTTTCCAAGCCCCTCAAGCCCCCAACATCCATGTGCCTCCTCATGTCTCTTTACAGCCTGAATTCCCAGAAAATGATGGGTGGCAGGAGATTGTTCACTCGGCAGTATCCCAACACCTTGGTTGGCCAAACTTAACTTTGCCTACTCCTCCACCTTTGAACCCAATTTTCCAATATTCCCCTAACCACTCGCTAGTGAAATCCCCCCATGCTAGTAAGAGATTGAAGACTAAATCCCATCAGGCATTTGATAAAGGAAAAGCTATTGTTGTCCCTTCCTCACCCTATGATGACTCTGACAAATCCATGTCTTTACGAATTCATTTGAGGGATGATTGTTCCCATGTGATCAGTGAGATAAAGCCTAAAGGATCTACCTAGCCCAAGGGAAATTCAGGGAAATCAAGAGGTGACAATAGCAACCAAGGAAGGGTTGCATCACAGACTGGAAAATGTGGCTTTTGAATTTTATGTTATTTATTACTTTATGACAGTGGACTTCTTGTATTTTGGACAACATGTTTTATTTTGGATATATGAGTATTATTTTGAAATATTTTCAAATTTCATGAGCTTAAATTGCCAAAAGTAAATGTTTTTTAGGGGAGGCACAAGGGGTGTGTTTTCTTAACTAATGGATTATGTTATGATGTTATGATTGTTGTGAACTAAGGGAGTCACAAGGGGTCCCACCTACTAGTTATTATTTATTTATGACCCTATTATGATTATTACCTTACCCCCCCCCCCTAACTATAGTTAGTTGCGTCTTGTGTTAGCTTAACTAATAAGTTGGTTCAACTACTTCAACCAATTCTAATTTGTTAAAAGAAGAAGTAAGGGGAGGAACAAGAGGAGGATAGAAGCACAAAGTATGCTAAGGTTTTCTCTTTGAGTTGATGTTGAGATAGGTCAATTTTCCTTCATTCATATATTCATCATAGCCTAATTCTCTTTTATGATAGCAGGGTCTTATTGTAGACAACAATATTCAGGGATGAATCAAATCATTCACACTTGTTCTTCATAGGTGTTGATCTATCTTTGATAGTCTATGTAGTCTTGTCTGTTTGTGAATTAATTTTCATGACTAATAAAGGCTATTGTGCAATGTTGAGTGGGAAACAATTTGTGGCAAGCTGATACAACTTTTAGAGTTCTGTTTTGGTTTTCTATTAGAGGTCCTTTTGTATGTTCCATCAGGGATTTCTATGTTTGACTTTGGTCCAATATTTTTGTGTGAAGTTTTGTAAAGACAATGACTCTTTGGAGAATTGGAATGAAATAACGGATTTCTTTATGTCTCATATATCTTGAGTATCATTTCGGTGTCTTTAATTATATTCTTACATTTATTTCAGCAATTGATATGTTCATAAAAATACATAAAAAGAGAATTTGCAACAAGTTTGTAATTAATACTTGTGAGTTAGGATATATATTTTGTTGGCTATAAACATAAGGTGATATTCCCATCTACTTTACTTTAGCCAAGTAAAGTTTGAAAATGCTTGAGTAAGATCAATTCATATCTTTCCTCAACATTTATTTGGCGACCATAGTGGGGAGATCTTCAATATCTCTCCAATAAAAAATTTATACTCGATTTTCATCGATACATCTTTATCTTTATGTTTTTTATTCTTTGATTGTTTTTCTATTAATGATTGTTCCTGTTGCAAGGAAGCCCAATATTGATCCCGATCTCCGAGACTAGACCAGCATTGCTTTGAGCCTATTTCATACTATCTTAGACACTGCTAGGACCTATGTTGAGCTTAACCATTCTTGGACATCAATTGAAAGAGATATTAGTATTCAAGAACAATTGGAAGCTAGACGTAGGTAACCTAGAAATCACCAGTAACCTTTTTCTTTCAGTTTTGGCCTTTCTTTCATGTCCTTAGATTCTCGTTCTTCTAGAAGAAGAAGAGGCTTGTCGCCTAAAATCAATCCTATTGATAAAATAGGAAGAAGAAACATGGTGTTATCTTCCCAAACAAGTGCTCTAAGGAGAACTTTATCTGATTCATCTAGCTCATCTTTCTTTCCCTCATCTATCATCTAGAAGATGGCATCTAGTGGTGTCTCTGGTGGCACTGGAAGTGCCCCATCTTCCCAATATTCATCGTCATCAGTGATTGGTAGCTTGTACAACCACCATATCCCTATCCAATCTTCTACAAACCCCACCAAAGTCATTAAAAAGTATGGTCTTTTTCAGTTCGAGGAAGATGCCACAACCACAGCATGGTATGTGTCCTCCCCTCTTAACCTAGCTCCTACTAATTGTCCACTTCCAAAATTTAAAGAGAATTTGCCTAAGTTTTCAGGAAATAACACTGTCAGTACCAATGAACACTTAGTGGCATTTTCTAATGCTTTTCATAACATAGGGGCCAACGACAATGATACTTGCATGCGCCTATTCATCAATTCCTTGGAAGGGAAGGCTGCGACCAATTGTTTTGACCTTCCTCCTAAGATTTTGTCTACATGGGAGGAATTAATACACTAGTTCATATCCACTTACGGGCAATCCAAAAGCCATGATGAGAAGTTAATGGAGTACAATAATGTCACGTACAAAGATGGTGAGACCATTAGGTATTTTAACTTGCATTTCACCAAGTTGTATAATAAAATCCCTGAACTTATCTGCCCTCAAAACCAAGCCGCCTTCATGCGTTACTATAATGGATTGCCTTCTCCTTACCATCATAGGCTTGAAGAGAAAGCCATTGATAATCTCAGTTCTTCTCTACACACTTGTTCAGAGTATGAAGAATAGTTTGAACGAACTGGTTTACCCCAGGGAGAATCAGTTAGACAGATAGACATGTCTTCTCTCTTATAGCTAGTACAAGATATGAACAATCATATGATAGAATTTGAGCGGAATATTATTGTCTCCCCTCTCACCTCTAGAGCTTCATCCTCTTCTGCACCTCCTTTTAGAAATCCAGTTGAAAATAATTTTCAACCCAAGGTTATCCTACCTAGGAGTTGGTGTACCTTCTATGAGGAACACCATGCAGAAACCATGAGTGAGGTAAGGAAGAGTGCCAAAGAAAATATATTTGGTAAAAGACCAGAATCCACTATCATTTTCCTAGATTTTTCTGAGCCAGAATATGTCATGGTTATCAATACCAGAAACAAAGCCTATGCCCCAAAAGGCAAGTTTGACACTCCTCGCAGTTCTTCTAACCCGAATTCATCCTCAACTGCTGCTACGTCCCAGGTTCCCAAAATTACTAAGAGTCAAGGAATCACTCCTCCTACCCCCTCTTCCAAATACAATATCCTGAATCAATCGGCCAACATCAAAGAAGATGCAACCCTCCTAGACATGGTTGTCATCCCTTAACAATAGATGCATCTGAAACAATTCATGGAAGGAAAATCTTCCATTGTAGCCAATATTTTCGAAGAGGTAGATGAAGAGGATTCTTCTGTAAATAAAGTAGGTGTACATAATTTTATATACCCTGTAAAAAAAAAACCCTTTTATATTTTTGTAAATAGCATGGATAAAATCACCCATTGTTTCCTTATTGACAGTAGTTTAGGCCCAAGTGTTATGTCGAATATTATTATGGAAGAGCTAGGCTTGTCTTGTACAAAATAAAATGTCAGAAGCATGTTATCCTATAATAATCTACAACAAACTACCATAGGCGATATTAAGGATGTAACCTTGGTTTTATGTGCTCATCCTGAGATAAGGACAACCCTCAACATTCAGGTGATTGATATGCCTGTAAGAAATTATTCAATTATCTTGGGGAGATATTGGCAAGCTCTAATAGGTGGCTACCTCTCACTTGATGAGACACATTTATCCGTTCCTCAGAATGTAAAGAATATCATAGTCCTTAGAGAAGGAATAATTTCACCCTACATAGAGAGTGTTCCACAATCTAGCATAAACCATATCGAAGAGGACCTAGGAGTGTACTCCATATTAACTGAAGAGGATAATATTCCTCTGGAAAGTATTGATTTAGAGGATAAATTGTGGTGTATTCACTTCGATGGTTCACACTCAAATGAGGGTAACGGGGTTGGTATTATCTTGGTTTCCCCTGCAGGGAATATTCATAATATTTCATACAGGTTAGAGTTTGCTTGCTCAAACAATGTCGTTGAATTCGAAGCTTTGCTGCTAGGCATTGAGAATGCCCTTAATATTGGTTGTGGTCACCTTTTGGTTTTTAGAAATTCTGAGCTTGTTGTGAACCTGATACGTAAGACATGCTTTCCTAGCAACCAGTTGATGGAAAAATATTCCCAAACTGCTTGGGCACTTGTCTTGAATCTCCTATATTTTAACATCACTCATGTCAGGAAGGAGTTGAATTCAATAGCTGATCGATTATCTTCCTTCACATCCTCTCCTACTTAGCAAATATTGCTTCACTGGCCTGATTGTTCTTTCTAATCTCTGCATCGTCCATGCATTTTTTAGAATGAATAATTTAGGAAAACCATCCCTAACCATGAAAGAAATTATGTTGTCATTCAAAATGAACCTCTTAAGCCTGAGGAGATTATAATTGTATAAAATAATAAAACTCTTGAAGGCTTGACTTATCTCGGGGGTTCTTTTTCCTTGAGTGTTGTAGGAAAAAAATATAAACAGGAAGAAGAGGAGCTACAATTGAAGGTGGTTGAAGCCATCTCCATGAACATTAGGACACCTAGATCTTCATTGAACGTTAAAATAAATGTCCAGGGTTCTGATAAAGAAAGATTAAAGTCTGTTGAATTACTCAGTATATTTCAACAGGTTTTTGCTTGGTTTAATATGGATCTTCGTGGTTTTTATCTAGGTCTTTTTCATCATACTATGAAACCAGCTAAGAAAAAATGAAGACTTGTTAACTCTGCACTGAAAGAATCTTTTTTTAGGGAGCCGAGGAATTTCTCAAAGACTGAGATGTTCTCTTTAGTCCACCCTAAATGGATTTCCAAATGGGGAACTTCTTTGAAGACAATTGATAATATTAGAACCTGCATTAGTGTTCAAAATTTAAGGCAAGAAATTATGAGAAATCCTTTCCCCCCTCTCAACATGAAAAGATTTCCGCAACAGGTTGTAGAGTTACACTTGGAGCCCTTTCTTGAAAGTTTGTTTGGTTACAATAAAACCAAGGTAAAAGGGGAAAATATTCACAAAACCACTTTTATTACAAATTGTGATACTATGTCCTACAGTTGCCTGCCTTCTGGCTTATTTGATACTAGTATCACCTTAAAAAGGCCTATACACACAACTTTCGATGAATTGGTCAATCTCCATGTCTATCTTGATGATTTAATCAAATGCGTCAAAAGGATGATAGTTATGTCAGAGTGTCAAGTGTTGGGTCATTTCCAAATTACTTTTGTCTTGGAAACTAACTCGGAAATTTTAGAGGAATTACAGAGACAATGGTTTTCTCACAGCACTAACAGTCCTCGCTTGAAGTATTGCGAGGGACCAGCGTGAAAGGTTTTTTTTTGTTGTTGATTGGATCTTTTTGTATACTAGTAACTTAGCTTTGTTTTCAATTTTTTGTGCTTCCTTTTTCTGCCTTACGACACCTTGACTTATGCTTTCTGAATTGAATTTTCATTTTCTTACTACGTTTTGTTTCTGTCTTTTACTGTTGCTTTTTTAATTTCTGCATTATTACTTCTGTTGCAATTTTCATCTTTATCATCTTTTAAGTGTTTGGTCAAGTTAGAATGTTGGATCAATTCTACCATAGTGACACCCCAGCAAAAGCATTGTTAGTCGATAACAATCAAGCTTACACAGTTTTTGTGATCTCTCCTCTGAAGGGCCTTTGAATTTGTTACATATTTTCATTGTTATCTTACGAGGAATTGGTTGTTTCCCGCTTCTTCTTTCCATTTCTTCATCCATCGAGATCTTAAGAGATAATCTATAAGTTTTCCTCTTTCAAGTTGAGAGAATTCTATAGTCAAATGATTATGCATACAGTGGTAAAACCCCTCATACGTGTTACACATAATTTTGGTCATCTTTGTGATGTATTAACAATAGTGTACTCAGTCTCCCAACAAGAACTTTCTCCTGATAAAAGTGGCATTTATCTCCTTCCAGAAAACATATTTTCAAAGTGAGTTTGCAGGCTCCATATGGCCTAGGGTGCAAGAATGACCCATTCTCACAGGCCACCTTCATCTAGGGTGCGAACTTCTCACAGGTTGCTCTATATATAGGGTGCGAACTTGTTTTTAAGCTTGGAAAAGAGAAGAAGTCTCGAGGGTTCTAGAAGGGAATCTTCTAGAAAATGAGTTGGCATTCGTATGGTTGTCATTTTACTGGCTTCTCTGATTTGGTGGGATCATTCTCATCCATGTAACCATCTCACCCTCTCCTATATATTGAAAGGATTCTCATGGAAAAGGTTAAGAAAGATTAATTGAAGAATTGGTGAAGGAATTGTGTGAAGAACCCAGCTTGAACAGAAGCTTGGAGACTCTAGTAGGTCTATCAAGAGGAATTGGATCTTCTTCATGAAAATACAAAACAAGTGTGTGTGTTGGAACCAAGAGTCACTGAAAGGAAGCTTGTGACATCAAGGCGATCAGGTTGTATCTTCTACTTTCAATTAATAGGATATGGCGGCATGTCCTTTTCCCATAAAGTCATTCTTACTTTATTGTGTAATTCCTTGATCATATGCATAGGTTGACAATTGAATACATTTTTCTATCTTCACTTTGGTTTGTTTTTTTTGTCTTGGTCTTGACCTCACGAGAGCACCGAAGCGAAGTGGGAGCAACAAAGACTTAAGGAAGCGATACAAAGGTATGTCACTTGCTCCTCCTTACTAGCTAATTCAATGGTCGTAACTTAGGGAAAGAGTCACGTCCTGTCCTGTTTTGTTCTAGATCTAGGTGGATTTAGGAAGATCAGTTAGTGTCTGCACCTACCGATTAGTCCAATAACAATACTTAACACTTTTAATGAGTTATTCCCAAATTCTCGGTCATCTTTCCATTAATTCTGCTCACTTCCCAATGTTGCGTAATCATTCAAGTTACGTATTCTTGAGATTACTATTATTGATATGTGAAACCATGAGTTCTAAGTTCCAATCTGTTGAAAACAAATTTCCCTGTGGAGTTGCCAGTTTGTTGACGATTGAAAATGTCAACGTAATTTCGCCCACAAAGTGTTGCTAAATCCTATTATTATATAAGACTAAATAATGCTAGTAGGTGGGACCCCCTTGAACTTTTGAAGATCAGATCTGTTCATTTTCAATGTTATGATGAGGTGCTACAAAAGTTTACTTGATTGATGAGAATATGGTCGTCATTGATATGAGTTAAGCCTTAAGATGTTGTTCCTTCATGATACTACAACCTGCTATTCATTTTTGGTATTTGTTCTTCTCGCACCTGCACAATAAAAATGTTAGTGAAAATTGCAGAAAGGCATTTTGAGGAAAAGAAAAATACTATATCTAATGCAAAAGATACCTAGCTTTGCGATACTATATGCATGAAAATACTTGTTGATAGTGGTTAAGTCCTAGCTAAAAATAAAATGGATGGTTCTTCTGTAGTAGTTTTAAGTTCATCGAAGTTGTTAGTCTTCCTGGGTGATAGTTCTTTGTTACCACTACGTTTTGGTTGAAGGGATTTGTTTAAGTCATGGTTGAATGGTGGTATTCATGATTCTTGGGTTTAACTAGAGCCATGTTCTCTTGTTTTGGCTGCATCAAGGAACTATCTCTTGTTCAGAAGTGTCATAGCTTCCTTGTACGTACACCTTTGGCCTTGAAGTTTCACTACAGTTAGTTATGTTCCTCATGTGAAGGCTACCGTGCAAACCCTTAACCATTTAGACTAGAGTTGCATATGGAGACTGTTGAGTCTGCCAAGTTGTTCCCAGTTATTGTGGTCTATTTCTTTGTATACAGGCTCACCCATTGGTCGTATAAGAAGTCATGTTGGTATGGTTTTCATCACTGCCCCTGTGGAAATAAAGTGAACCTTACATTGCCAATTTGCACTCCCAAAATTTCACAGTCACCTGCCTGATGTCAAAAACTCAGTTGTGTTTAAGGGAAGGGCCTCTTCCCATTTCGGTTGGATGCATGGGTATACAAAGCTACCATGGCTTGTTTTGTTGATTGATTTTTCCTACCATAGTGGTGAATTGTTGGTTTGTGTGAAGTCATTGATTTTTCACCTATGGTGATTTGGTTGATGGTTGAAACTGGTCACAAATGCTTAGGGTTTCTCCCACAAGTCACGTTTTGTGTATGGTGTTTTATGAAACATGGGGCACAATAACTATGGTTTCCCTAGGGCCGAATGATAATCAAACCAGATAACTTGTTAAGCCCTAATGTTGGCTCATTACCCCTTAATTGGGGCATATTAGATTAGTAATGCTATTTTATTTATGTCGTCTTTAGGCCATTAGTTGTAATTTATATTAGTAATTTTATTTTAATTATGTCGGCTTTAGGCCATTATTTGTAATTATACCTCATAGTCTCCTATATATACCAAGGAGACATTTTCATTTTGAATGATCTTGTACTTGAACATTTAAGTGGGGTAAAAGGAGGTTTCCCCCTCGAAGAGGATTATTATCTGAACTTATCTCTTTTTCAAGGCATTGAGTACTTTTTCTGAGGTTTTTATATTCTATATTGATGTTTGGTTCTTAACATTTGGTATCAGAGCTCAAGGTCTTGGGGTTTCGCTGCTACATCTGAGACACCGTGGAATTTTCACTATAACTTTTTTTCTACAAAGTTTTAGAAGGAACCTCTTGGAGGGTATTTAGTAGACAGATAAAGGTACGTTGGGTTCAAAATTCAGCTCCTGAGGCCTTATACTTTCGGAGCTACAGCCTGTACAAGATAGGGTTATGGAATCATCCTGAAATGAGTCATTGAGGAATTTTCGCTATAAAAACATTTCTGTAATGTTTCAGACCCTTCCCTCTGCAGACCATTTACAGAAATTAGTAGTGTATCTGTGGTAAAAATTTTAGCTTCTGGGTCATCTTAAATTTGTAGATACACCCTGTGTAAGATAGGGTATCTGACTAGCCCTATTGACTAGTCTCAAGAAGGTGTTCTAGGTAAAAC
>ML781401.1:222926-242338 GCA_009831015.1 Picea engelmannii
TTGTACTTGAACATTTAAGTGGGGTAAAAGGAGGTTGCCCCCTCGAAGAGGCTTATTATCTGAAATTATCTCTTTTTCAAGGCGTTGAGTACTTTTTCTGAGGTTTTTATATGCTATATTGATGTTTGGTTCTTAACATAACTATAGAAGGTGTATCCACGTCATCCTTGAGTTGTTGGTTATTATACAGTCGTTAGTATTTTCACTTATGATGTTTTGGATAATGGTTGGCATTGGCTATAAGGGTTTAGTGTTGTTCACACAGGTCACATCTTGTAGATGATTTTTTGCAAAGTAATGTATTGGTCTGGATATTCCTACTACATCTTTTTTCATTGGTAAAATAAGTTTGAATATGCATGACCTGATCACTCACAGGTGACTTAATAATAGCCCAGAATGATGTTTTGAGTTATGTCGTGGTCATATGTTTATGTGTGATTATTGGAAATATTACATTGGAATTCTCTCAGTTGTGCACGATGTGTAGTATGGATGACTTGTTTTTATGCTCAGTGATATCCATTGAGTTTCAACTGCGTAATTTATTACAATTGATGTTGATGGCAGTCGGTTGGATATTTGGATCAATTTTTAAGTCACATTTAGATGTTTTGATTACAGTGGCATGGTTACAATGCCTTGGACGTTTACCCCTGCAAAGTCTTTGTCTAAATGATGATTGTTGGTTGTATAATCAATTGTTTTTCAGGCATGGCATGTGAGGTTTCAATTATTTTGATCTTTCCACTGCATATGTATATATGGGAGCGAGTATCATTACAGATCTTGATTGGCCTCATTACAAAAATAGTGACTTTATTATTATTTTGGAAACATTACCTTTAAATATAAATGTGGATTTGGGAAATGTATGGCAGTGGTGGATGATTAATAATTATAGATCGGAAATGATTGTTGTTGTTGACTGTCATAAAATGCAAAATGTGTGAATAAAGGGAACAAAAACTCTTACAAATTGTCTAAAATACATCTGTTTTGAAATGGCACTGTGTTGGATATTAATGGACAGTGAAATTAGGAAAATACATAGGAATTATTACTTAGTCATCTAGTTGTTGGTTGATGATTAGTTTTCTTACTGCAAAGTATGTTGTGGATTGCTTGATTGATCTCATGAACAATAAACATTTTTTCCCCCTCATTATCTCATTTTCCGCTAATTACAACCCCCTCACATATCTCATTTCATTTTGTTCGCTCCTTGTTCTGATATCGATTACAGCTAAGAGAATTTATGTGTTAAGTAAATGAAGTGGCAGTGTCTTGAGTGGATTGCAGTAAGGTTTATTTGGTTGTTTACAGTTGACTATTGTTTTCATTGAGTAGTGACCATTTCTTATCCCCTTTCATTATATCATATTTTCGCTCATTACAAGCCCCTCACGTATCCCAGAACATTGTTTCACCCCCCTTCTCATTGATTAACGTTAGAACAATGTGTATGAATTGGATTGCATGAACCTGATACATTCTGAGCCAAATCTATTTCGTATTTTTAAGGAGTTGTCATGCATGTTTATTTAAAATACTATTTGCTCATTGTTAACATATGCAGGATGAGTTTTTTTAGTCAAGGAAGCCATGGTTGAGGAAACAAAGGTAGAGGTAACTGGAATCAAGGCCCAAGAAGGCCTAGGTTCTCTATATATTTTAATGTTGATTCAGAAGATATTGGACAATTGTTTTGTGCTAGATTCTTTAATTGGATTGGGCAGGGAATAATCCAACCGAGGCCTGAAAGGCCTCCTTTCCAATCCCCTCAAGCCCTCGACATCCCTCTGCCTCCTCATGTCTCTTTACATCCTGAAGTCCCAGAAAATGATGGGTGGCAGGAGATTGTTCACCCTACAGTCTCCCAACACCGTGGCTGGCCAAACTTAACTTTGTCTGCTCCTCCACCTTTGAACCCCATTTTCCAAGATACCCTTAACCACTCACCAATGAAATCCTCCCACTCCAGCAAGAGATTGAAGAATGAATCCCACCATACATTTGATAAAGGAAAATATATTGCTTCTCCTTCCTCACCCTCCGATGACTCTGAAAAATCTGTGTCTTCACGGATGCATTTGAAGGATGATTTTTCCCATGTGATCAGTGAGATCAATCCTAAAGGCTCTGCCCAGCCCAAGGAAATTTCAGGGAAATCAAGAGGTGAAAACAGAAACCAAGGAAGGGTTTCATCACAGACTAGAAAATATGGATTTTGAATTTTATGTTATTTTTTATTTTATGACAGTGGAGTTCATGGATTTTAGACAACATGTTTTATTTTGGATATATGAGTATTATTTTTAAATATTTTCAAATTTCATGAGATAAAATTGCCAAAAGTAAATGTGTTTGAGGGGAGGCACAAGGGGTGTGTTTTCTTAACTAATGGATTATGTTATGATGTTATGATTGTTATGAAATAAGGGAGTCACAAGGGGTCCCACATACTAGTTATTATTTATTTATGACCCTATTATGATTATTACCTTTCCCCCCCTTAACTAAATTTAGTTTAGTCTTGTGTTAGCTTAAATAATAAGTTGGTTCAACTACTTCAACCAATTCTAATTTGTTAAAATAAAATGTACGGGGAGGAACATGCAGAGGATAGAAGCACAAAGCATGCTAAGGTTTGCTCTTTGAGTTGATGTTGAGATAGTTCAATTTTAATTCATTCATATATTCATCATAGCCTAATTCTCTTTTGTGATAGCAGGGCATTATTGTAGACAACAATATTCAGGGTTGAATCAAATCATTCAGAAACTTTTTCTTCGGAGGTGTTGATCTATCTTTGATAGTCTATGTAGACTTGTCTTTTTGGGAATTAATTTTCATGACTGATAAAGGCTATTGTGAAGAGTCGAGTGGGCAACAATCTGTGGCAAGCTGATCCAACTTTTAGAGTTCAGTTTTGGTTTTCTGTCAGAGGTCCTTTTGTATGTTCCATAGGGGATCTCTAAGTTTGACTTTGGTCCAATATTTTTGTGTGAAGTTTTGTAAAGACATTGACTCTTTGGTGAATTGGAATGAAATAAAAAAAAAAATTATGTCTCATATATATTGAGTATCATCTTGGTTTCTTTACTTAGGTTCTTACATTTATTTTAGAAACTGATATGTTCATAAAAATACATAAAAAGAGAATTTCCAACAAGTTTTTTGTTGATAAAAGACTAGCCTAAGCACTTGGAATTAATACTTGTGAGTCAGGATATACATTTTGTTGGCTATAAACATAGGGTGATATTCCCGTCTACTTTAATTTAGCCAAGTAANAGGGGGGGGGGGGTGAATCAGTTGTTACTGTGCTTAAACAATTCTACTTATTTTAAACTCTTTACACAACATTTAATGATAATCACAATAATGCAGGGAAGTAAGTAATAGAACATTCAACATCAGTCACACATATGAGATACATAGATACAGATATTTCCTGAGGAAACCCATACAGGGTAAAAACCTCTTCTTCTTTATATGATAAGTAATATTTGCATTCTTTACATTATCATACATATGAGCACCAACTCATAATGAGGCTACAAACTCTGTTTTGCAAGCTGCTACTTGCTGAGAGCACCAACTCTTTGAATTCTCTAGCACCAACTCCCTGGTTTCTCTAGCACCCACTAGAAGGAAGCACCAACTCCTTGGTTTCTCTAGAACCCACTAGAAGGAAGCACCAACTCCCTAAGTGTTCCAGCACCAACTGGATGGAAGCATGAACTTCCAGTCACATAGGCACAAACCTGTATAATAGAGAACAACAGTTCTCCCTTGCACCACCCTCCCACCCTGGTTTCTCTGGTTGCAACCAGATGGAAGCTACAACTCCCTGTGTTCAAGAACCCACTTGAACCTATGAGGACAACAGTCCTCCCTAGCACCTCCCTACCACCCTGAAATATAAAGTTTGCTATATATATATAAGTTTATCACAGTGATACCATATTTATCATTATCTTACCAGGCTTATCACTATTCTGCTATGTTGATCTATTCTCCGGTATCAGTGTCTCTCTGTCTGCATCTTCTTGCGATTTCTAATCTTCTATTTTTCTCTACAAGAGCACCTCATCCTTCCTTTAGTGTCTCACTATCTTGCTTCACACCTCCTTGCGCTTTCTGTGCTATTTCCTTTTATGCTCTGTGCACCCTTTGTATTCCATGCACCATTCCTCTTCTTTGTATTCCAGCTGCTGCACACTCCTCCTTCTACACTCCTGAATCCCTCCTGACAAAAACAACCCCCATCTCTTCTTTTTTCAACATACTTATATTCTATGTGCACCTTGTTCTTGCTATCTCACCATGCTTTTTCATGCTCTCCCCATGTCGAGTTCTCTGCCTAATCATCATCGCAACTCTTCATCTTCTCTGGCGGTTCAACCCACGCATCCATCATCACTAGGTGTTATACTGAGATTCCTTGGTATGTTTGGTAGTTGAGACTCTTCATCTTCTTCATCATAGTCGATCTCATCCCCTCTGTTGTAGTTACAGGCTTCAATGCTCTTCCATCTGTCAATCACCTCTATGAACAATCGTCATTCCATTGGCAGATGCCTTGAGACTCTTTAGTTCCTCTGGAAATCACACTGAAGTCTCTTTGAGTCCTCTGGCAGAAACCATCAGTGATTTCTAGCAGTTATAGAGCGAACCTTGAAATGGAACCTAGCTATGCTAGCTCCTTCCACTTACGCGACCATCGGCGATGACCACCGGCTACATCGATATTTCGGCATTTCGACATTCGGCCTTTCGATATTCCTTTGGTGAAGAGTTATCTTGACACTCATTGTCGTGATCCCCGAAACTCTGAAAAACAAGGAGCTTAACTCTTTGAGCTCTTCTCTACAGCTCTTCGATGATGTGACCACCGACTGTGACCACAGCCTTATTCAAAAACTACATTTCACAATTTCACGTTTAGGCACTTCGGGACTCCTATGATGAAGAGTCTCGGGTCTTGATCCCTCGATCTCCCGGTATCCAAAAATGTCCTCCTAGTTTCGAGATTTCGGCATTTCGCATTTCGCGATTCCGGGACTCCTGATGATGAAGAGTCTTGACTCTTCCAACTCCCGGTATCCAAAATTGTCCTCCTTCCGATATTTCAGCGTTTTTCATTTCACGATTCTGGGACTCCTGATGATGAAGAGTCTTTACTCTTCCAACTCCTAGTATCTAAAACTTCGAAATGAAGTTATTTCCCAGTATGCAAAACTCTTTGTTTATGTGCCTATTTCAAGATTTAGGCATTTCGCATTTCGTCGTTTCGGCATTTCGGCACTCCTGTGGTGAATTGTTTTGACACTTCAAATCTCAGTATATGGGACTCCAAAATGGAGTTATTTCCCGATCTGCAAAACTCTTGTTGATGTGCCTCTTTCGGGGTTTCAGGATTCTAGATTTTGCAACTCCAGGATACCTTTGATGAAGAGTCTTGACTCTTGACTCTTCCAACTCTCGGTATTCGGAACTCCGAAATGGAGTCTTTGACTTGCTCTGATCTTTTTCCTTTTGGGATTTTGGGGTTCACTACTTCAAAGTTTAATGTTCCTTTGATCTTTGATTTCTCGATCTACGAAACTCCGAAATGAGTCTTTGTGGTGCTCTGATCTTTCACCACGCATCCATCCTCAATCAATTCTCGATCTAACAGCTCAGATCATTTCACCATTTCACATTTCATGATTTGGAAGGATAGAGCACTTCCTTCCTTTGATTTCTTGGTCAGCGAAATGTTGATCTATGACCACGTGTCCTGCCCAAATATGGACAGTCCTCCTTTCGGGATTTTGTAAGCCCGCTTCACCTTACACTTTAAATAATGTGCAGGTTCTCTTGGATCCAACAATGGTCGGACCCTGTGCTCGGATCTAATTCCCGAGATCTGTCCTCCATCTGCACGCTCATCCTATATTAGTTTAGATATGACGTTCATCTAGAATTCTGAATGGGATCCAACAATCACTGTCTCTTCTCCTCCCGAGCTTACGCATCCTCCTGACTTGGAATAATTTCTAAGTGTCAAAGGCCTCGACCTTTGATCCGCCTAAGATCCTGAGTACACTATCTCTCTTGAGCTTTGGAAATGAGTTAACCTCGTCCTTGGTGGACACCTACGCACTGCGTGTGACTCTATTCTAATCCTCCTAAGATTACGTTGTTCCTGTTTTTCCATCGATGCACACTCTGATCTTGCCATCAATGACAAGCACACTCTGCACTCTTTGTGCACATCTGCACTATCTCTTCTGGTCTTCACGAGCGTGCTCTATTGCATCTCCCCAAAATACTTCTAGTGCCCACCTGACACATTGTACTTGTACTCAAGCCATCATCACTGTTTTATGTGCCATCAATGACAAGCATACGTTGCTTGTAAAACATGCCAACAATCTCCCCCTTTGGCATTGATGGCAACAAAGGCACCCAGACCTTTTCTTTTCTCCCCCTTTGACATCAATGTCAAAGAAAACATGCTCCCCCTGAGCTGTTGCATTATTTTTCAGAGGTATCAGATATTCAATCAATACAAACTCCCCCTAACAAGATGGACTCTCTTAGGTGTGAGATGGGATGACACCCATCTTTTGATTCTTGGACCTATTCATCTTCAGCTTCCATTATATCCTCTGTAGAATACTCAATATTGCTCACCTCTCTTACTAGGACTCCTTCATCAACCTTTTCTTCTCATAACTGGATGACTCCCCCTGTCACTGTTCTCTCTCTGCTTCTGATGATTTTCCTCCTTTGTTTCTAAAAGGTTATCTTTTCCTAACAAGGTCTTTCCTTTTGTTATCTCTACAGAATGTCATGTATATAATTTTGTACAACAGAATGTTGCTTCTGCGAATGTTGTTGTCCTATTGAACCACTGTGTAATTGTAGCTCGTACTTTTCAAACATCCCTTGGATCTCCCCATTGATTCTCATCGATCTCTATTACTGCTGCAATTTCATTTTTCTTCCATGATGCATACAATCCAAGGATTTTATGACCATATTCAATCACAAGAAAAAACTGCTACAACCACTCTCATACCTGCTTTTCTTTTTCACAGACGAAGGACCTGTATCAGGTTTCTTAGGAGTATTGATTTCTTCCTTGTTGTATCCAATACCAGATTTTTCATTTGGTGATCTCTGACTATCCAAGAGCTTATCCAGGGCCATGGAGCTATTTAGGAAATTGCTTTGGGTGTTTGACTTCTCAACCTTCAAAACTTCTTCTTCTGGCTTCTTCTCCTTCTTCTTCCATGGGATAAATGTGAACTGAACATTCTTTTATTGTATTTGAACATTCTTCTTTACTTGCAGGGGAGGATTCAATGTCAAAATTATTGTCTGTCATTATGATTTTAGCCACCACTTGTCCTGAGTTTATAGACTTTATCTTACAGTCTTGGAATTGACCACTGATTTACATCCTCTATCACATATTTGATTTACATTGAGCAAATTATGTTTCAT
The DNA here is from genome assembly GCA_009831015.1 of Picea engelmannii. Taxonomy (NCBI): domain Eukaryota; kingdom Viridiplantae; phylum Streptophyta; class Pinopsida; order Pinales; family Pinaceae; genus Picea; species Picea engelmannii. The sequence continues at coordinate 230,430 of ML781401.1, forward strand.
CCCATCTATAGGAAGATCATCATGAGAATCTCCTTTTTCATTACTTAAACTCACCATCCCTTTATCCTTGTTTTTACCTGGTTCATCATTTTCAAGGATCACATTTCCTGTTTTGATTTTTCTTATAAGTAGAAGATTATCCTTTTCTCCAGTCATGTGCTTGGAACATCCACTGTCTATATTCCCAGAGGCCTTTTGTTTTTTATTTGAAAGTGCTAGACCATATTTTTCACTATCTTTCCTTTTCCATGTGCTGGCCTTTCTATCTAAGAACTTTATCCTTGGATCTGCTTTGTAATTCTTTAGATGGCAGTTTGCAGGTTTGTGGCCAAAGTTGTGATAGTTATAGAATTCAATCTCATTGTTCAATAGGTCAAAGTTATTGTTGAAACGTTGTCTACTCATTGACTGTTTATTATTTCTTGACCTCCTCAGTTGCAAGTCTCTAGACTTAATTTGGCATTTTTCAATCTGTGATGGTTTGTTACTTGTCTGTATCATTCATTATTGTGGCAGATATTTATTCCTTGGAAATCTTAATAACTCATGTCTAAGTCTTAAGGAACAATTTACAGCTTTGTGACCAAACTTAGAACAGTAGAAACAATATCCATAGAAAATTTCTTTGTACTTGGAGAATGGTTGTCTTCTTTGAGAAAATCAATTTCTTCCATGCTGATGATTTCCTTGAGAAGGGAATGTACTATTTCCTTGTTCTACAGATTCAATTCTGGTACCTTTTTCTTTACTCGTCCTGGGTGGTTGATTGTCTTCCTTTGTTTCTGCAAGTTCATTGTTGTCATTGGTTGTAGATTTGACAAACTTGATGGGTTCTTCATTTCTTGGCTTATCGCTACTTGATCCCTCTTCATAACCCAGACCAGTTTTCAACTTTGGATTCCTTTGCTGATTCAGAATGGTGGATAATCATTCTGAGGCTTTGATGCTTGATAGATTCTGATTATACAAGGCTTGAAACTTCTCCATATCTTTCCTATTTTTCACTACTTCTTGTTCCAGAGATTTACATCTTGCCTTCTTTTCTGATAATTGTTGTTTCAGAATGTCCTCAATTTTCTTTGCCTCTTCTAATTCCACTTTTAGTAGGACAAAGTCTTCATCAGGCTGTTTACTGTCTTTCTCGAACTATATCAGCAATTGTTTTTTCTTTCTGTTCTTAATTATGAGTCTGTCAATCTCTTCCAGTGCACTGATCAGTTCTCCTTCCAAATCAACCACAACTTCTTCTTCATTAGCCTCATTGCCTGTGATTTTATTATCATATTCCTGTTTGGCCATAAGAATGAATTCATTTACCGTATCTTCATAGGAAGAGTCACTATCGGTGTCTTCTGAGGATTCATCATTGTTTACATATATACTTTTCTTTTTATCAAATCTTTTGGATTTGAACTTCTTTTCACCTTCAGAGTTATGATTATGTTTCTTGTGTGGACATTTATTTGCGAAATGAGCTATTTTACCACAGTTGAAACATTTGAAGGGCAACTTACCTTGGTACTTGCCTGATCCTTTCTTTAGTCTTCTCACAAATTTTGCTTCAATTTCATCAGGCTCAGAATATTCATTATTATCTGCTTTAAATGATGCTTCTCTAGAGGTGGGTTTATCTATAATTATCCTCATTTCATATGCAGTCAACATTCCTAGAAGTTGATCAAAAGACAAAGTATTTATATCATTTAGTTCTTCTATAGCTGAGACCTTTGGGTTGAACCTATCTGGCAGAGATCTCAAAATTTTCTGAACTAAGGAGGGTTACTCAATTTTTTCACCAAGTGATTTCATTGCATTTACTAGTTCTTCAACTCTAAAAAAATACTTCCCAATGGTTTCATCTTCTTTCATATGTATCTTTTCAAACTGTACTCTGTAGGTTTGAAGCTTGGCATGTTTTACCTTCTCATTACCTTCATAACTGCTAATGAGTTTGTCCCACATTTCTTTAGCAGTTTGAAGATGCATCACCTTTACAAACTCGGCTTTTGCAAGTCCATTCAAGATAGCATTCATTCCCTTAGCAATAAAGATAAATTCTAACTTATCATCCTTGGAAGCTAGCACAACAGTCTTTATGTATCCAGTCTCTACTACATCCCAAACATAAACACCTAAGCCCATTAGGTATGTTCTCATTCTAACCTTCTAGAAGGTGAAGTTTGTTCCATTAAACAGAGGAGGCTTAGTGACTAAAGTCCCTTCATGACTTAACATTTTTAAGCTCCAGGATCTACCCTTAGATAAAAGGGGTCGGCTNGACACCAATTGTTAGACAACTGAGGGGGGGGGGGGTGAATCAGTTGTTACTGTGCTTAAACAATTCTGCTTATTTTAAACTCTTTACACAACATTTAATGATAGTCACAATAATGAAAGGAAGTAAGCAATAGAACATTCAGCATCAGTCACACATATGAGATACACAGAGACATATATTTCCCGAGGAAACCCATATAGGGTAAAAACCTCTTATTCTTTATATGATAAGTAATCTTTACATTCTTTACATTATAATACATATGAGCACAAAATCATAATGAGGCTACAACCTCTATTCTGCAAGCTGCTACTTGCTGAGAGCACCAACTCTCTAAATTCTCTAACACCAACTAGAAGGGAGCACCAACTCCTTGGTTTATATATTACCCACTAGAAGGAAGCATCAACTCCCTGGTTTCTCTAGCACCCACTAGAAATAAGCACCAACTCCCTGGTTTCTCTAGCACCCACTAGAAGGAAGCACCAACTCCCTAAGTGTTCCAGCATGAACTTCCAGTCACACAGGCACCAACCTGTATAACAGAGAACAACAGTTCTCCCTTGCACCACCCTGCCACCCTGGTTTCTCTGGCTGCAACTAGATGGAAGCTACGACTCCCTGTGTTCAAGCACCAACTTGAAACTCTGAGGAAAAAAGTCCTCCCTAGCACCTCCCTACCACCCTGAAATATAAAGTTTTCTATATATATAATTTTATCACAGTGATACCATATTTATCATTTTCTTACCAGGCTTATCATTGTTCTGCTATGTTGATCTGTTCTCCTGTATCAGTGTCTCTCTGCCTGCATCTTCTTGTGATTTTTGATCTTCTATTTTTCTCTACAAGAGCACCTCAACCTTCCTTTAGTGTCTCACTGTCTTGCTACACACCTCCTTGCGCTTTCTATGCTACTGCCTTTTATGCTCTGTGCGCCCTTTGCATTTCATGCACCATTCCTCTTCTCTGTATTCCAGCTGCTGCACACTCCTCCTTCTACACTCCTGAATCCCTCCTGACAACAACATCTCCCATCTCTTCTTTGTTCAACATACTTATAGTCTCTGTGCACCTTGTGCATGTTATCTCGCCATGCTTCTGCATGCTCTGCCCATGTCCAGTGCTCTACCTGATCATCATCGCAACTCTTCAGCTTCTCTGGTGGTTCAACCCACTCATCCATCATCACTGGGTGTTATGCTGAGATTCCTTGGCCTATTTGGATATTAAGACTCTTCGTCTTCTTCATCATAGTGGAGCTCATGCCTTCTGTTGTAGTTACAGGCTTCAATGCTCTTCCATCTGTCAATCACCTCTATGAACAGTCTTCATTCCACTGGGAGATGCCTTGAGACTCTTCAGTTCCTCTAGCAATCACATTGATGTCTCTTTGAGTCCTCTGGCAGAAACCATCATTGATTTCTAGAAGTTACATAGAGAACCTTGAAATGGAGCCTAGCTATGCTAGCTCCTTCCACTTACGCGACCACAGGCGGTGAACACTGGCTACATTGATATTTCGACATTTTGGCATTCGGCCTTTCAATATTCCTGTGGTGAAGACTTATCTTGAAACTCATTGTCCCGATTCTCGAAACTCTGAAAAATAAGGAGCTTAACTCTTTGAGCTCTTCTCTATAGCTCTTCGACAATGTGACCATCGGATGTGACCACAGCCTTATTCAAAAACTACATTTCACAATTTCACGTTTCGGCAGTTCGGGACTCCTATGATGAAGAGTCTCGGGTCATGATCCCTCCATATCCCGATATCCGAAACTGTCCTCCTGCTTTCAGGATTTCGACGTTTCGCATTTCGTGATTCCAAAACTCTTGATGATGAAGAGTCTTGACTCTTCCAACTCCCAGTATCCGAAACTCTCCTCCTTCTTTCAGGATTTCGACGTTTCACATTTTGCATTTTCGGGACTCCTGATGATGAAGAGTCTTGACTCTTCCAACCCCCGGTATCCAAAACTCTAAAATGGAGTTATTTCCCGGTCTGTGAAACTCTTTGTTTATGTTCCTATTTCGGGATTTCATCATTTCACATTTCTCCATTTCGCCATTTTGGCGCTCCTGTGGTGAAGTGTTTTGACACTTCAACTCCCGGTATCCGGGACTCCGAAATGGAGTTATTTCCCAGTTTGCAAAACTCTTGTTGATGTGCCTCTTTCGGGATTTCGGGATTCTGGATTTCGCAACTCTGGGATTCCTTTGATGAAGAGTCTCAACTCTTGACTCTTCCAAATCCCGGTATACGGAACTCCGAAATGGCGTCTTTGACATGCTCTGATCTTTCACCTTTCAGGATTTTTGAATTCTCTACTTCAAAGTTTAATGTTCCTTTGATCTTTGATTTCCCAGTCTACGAAACTCTGAAATGTTGTCTTTGTGGTGCTCTGATCTTTCACCATGCGTCCGTCTCGAATCAATGCTCGATCCAACGACTCAAATCATTTCTCCATTTCGTATTTTGCGATTTGGAAGGATAGAGCACTTCCTTCCTTTGACTTCTTGGTCAGTGAAATGTTGATCTATGACCACATGTCTTGCTTGAAGATGGATGGTCCTCCTTCTTTCAGGATTTTGTAAGCCTGCTTCACCTTGCACTTTAAAGAACGTGCAGGTTCTCCTGGATCCAATGACGGTTGGACCCCGTGCTCGAATCTAATGCCTGAGATCTGTCCTCCATCTGGGCACTCGTCCTATCTGAGTTCAGATATGATGGTCATTGGGAATTCTTAATGGGATCCAACGATCACTATCGCTTCTCCTCCTGAGCTTACACATCCTCCTGACTTGGAAGAATTTCTAAGTGTCAAAGGCCCCAACCTTTGATTCACCTGAGATCCTGAGTACACTATCACTCTTGAGCTTTGGCAATGAGTTAACCTCATCCCTGGTGGACACCTATGAACTGCGTGTGACTCTGTGCTAATCCTCCTAAGCTTATGTTGTTCCTGTTTTGCCATCGATGCACACTCTGATCTTGCCATCAATGACAAGCACACTCTACACTTTGCATCCACCTCTGCACTATCTCTTCTGGTCTTCACAAGCTTTCTCTACTGCGTCTCCCCAAGATAATTCTAATGTCCACCTGGCACATTGTACCTATACTCAAGCCATCATCGTTGTTGTACTTTCCATCAATGACAAGCATACGCTGCCTGTAAAACATGCCAAAAAATTCTTGAGTAAGATCAATTCATATATTTTCCTCAAAAGTGACCTTCTCGAGGAGTCCAAACACCTAGAGCCCCCACCATACCTTTTCACTACGCATCGATAATCTATGGAGAGTGTTGTGTATATAAACCCACATAATATTTTTTGCACTTCCAATGTGGGATAAATCCTGTTACATGAGACGATCAACACCATCAATTTCTTGATTGGACAACTATTGAGGCTTCTCACCTTTTCCTTTGCATCAATCGACTACTCAGTCTTTCCACCTATCTTGTAAATTACCATTAGTCGCTAAACCTCTCAAGCATTAATCTCTGCATGCTTTAATATGATCTTTATGTGTGTAATCTCATCTCTTCTCAACTTTTTATCTTCATTCGCTAACCCTCTTGAGATTTAATCTTTGCATATTGTTATACTGTTTGACATCAATGACAACACATTAAAGACATTATTTCCAACAAAGGATAATGATGATTGTTTCTTTCTTAGCCATGATACTAAAAACTTACCCAAGTAGAACGTTTCTCTGCTGGTGCTTTGTCGGTCATCAATGAAACCTTCCCAATCTGCATATGTGTAGGCATTAAGTGATAGATCCTTTCCTTTTGGATACCATAATCCAAACTCTTATGTTCCATTGAGATATATGGAAATCCTTTTTACTGCTAATACATGTGATTCCTTTGATGTTGCTTGAAATCGTGCCACCTGTCCAACTGCCTACATTACATCTAGTCTAGATGTTGTCACATATAGTAAGCTACCAATCATTGAAATGTATTTCCTCTGGTCTGTAGGCTTTGAATCATCATATTTTCTCAACTTGCAACTAGTTTTCATAGGAGTGGTAACTAGTTTCCAATCTTCCATTCCGAACCTTTTTAGCATTTCTATGATATACTTAGTTTGAGAAATAAAAATTCCTTGGTTGCTTTGACATATCTGAAGACCCAAGAAGAAGGATATTTCTCCAAGTAATGACATTTCAAATTCATTATGCATATCCTTTGCAAATTTCTATCTTAACTTGTCATTTGTACTTCCAAAAAAATATCATCAACATAAATTTCAATTAATAAAATACTACCTTGAGTTACCTTGATCTAGAGGTTGTTTTATGTGCTTCCTTTCCATAGTTCGTAGGGAGTTTTGTCATTTTTGTTTCTAAGAATTATTCTATTTTGAATGTGAACTTTTGTATGCATTGCATGTGTCCAAAAAATATCTGTCAATCTGGAATCCATTAGCATTGTTCGAGCCATTTCTTGTGTAATTATCATCCATTATGATAATGTTCCTTTGTCTCTAAACCACTCTCTGAACCAATCTATGAATCCATGCTCTCGTCCACTATCATATATCTTTCCAAACCTGCTAAGTGTTATTACGAATCCATATATGTCCATACTATCCCAGACTTTACTTGTGCAAATGTCCATAATGCTCACCCATTTATCACTATAATATCATGAAGTCTTGATTAATCTATCAAACTGTACTTTTGCTAACTAACTACTCTGAATTTATCTTCTCAAAATCTGCAAGCTTCTCGAAGGATGGTTCTTTGGTCTGTGACAACTATCGCATAGACTCCCCCTGTCTAATATTCATATTACTTGGGAGACTCTAATTTGGATGGCTCAGAACAATTCCTGCTCTGATGTGTATTCATCATCATCTTCATTGGTATATTCATCATCTCTTCGAGCTCTAACTTATTTATTTCCATATATGGATTCATCTTTCACTACAATGCTTGAAAGTACAATCTCTTGAACATGTTCCTTGTTTATCTGTACTTCTTTTCTTTTAGTTATTTTCCAAACCTTTATGTATCTGACATCTTTCTTTTTCTCTGTATAATTTTCTTCATCTCATTGTATTGCCAATCTTGTGATCTCTAGGACCTGGGATTTGTTCACCTGTTCTTCGTGTTTTCTTATCCATACTTTCTTATATTTGATATCAGTGTTCTCTTTCATGGAAGTATAGATCATGCTTCTACAATCACTAGATATGTGTCCATAGTTATGACATTTGTAACATTCAATGTTACGTGGGGCCACATAGGCATTTCTTTCTTCAATATTTTTATAATCCCTGCAATTTGCAACATTATGTCCAGAGTTAGCACAATAAAAACAATGACCATAAAATAAAATTGCATACCTGGGAGTGAATGATCTTCTTTATGGCATAGTCCTTCTAAAATTTTTCCTTGACTGATCATGATCATGATTGAAGCTTCTTTGTGGATTGAACATGGATGGTCTTCTTGAAGATGTATCTTCAATAGTTTTCTTAGATTCGGGTTGACCATGATTCCTTCCTTTCAGTACTTCTGCATAAATCTTTCTATTTTCTTCATTCTTATTTTATAGCAACATAGAGTGCTTCTCTTCATTCTCTATAAATGATGTAGATGTTTCTGTCTCTTCAACGTTCTTGTTGATCTTGACGATTTTACTTCTCAATGTGACAACTTCTTCTTCAATATTCTCAACCTCTTCTTCTTTCTTCATTATCTAAGACTTCATGACTTCTTCTGTTCTTTTCACTTCTTCAAGATGAATTTTTAATGTGATTATTTCTTCTTCAAGTCCTTTCTCTTCTTCACTAAAATCTGCCTCAAGTTGTTTTAGATCGTTAGTTCTTTCCTTAATGTGATATGTCAATATATTCTCTCTCATTTCTACTTCTTCCTTTTGTTCTTCTATGTTGGATTCCAAATACTGCTTTTGATATTCAATATTTTCTTCGATCTTTATGGCTTCTTCTAGATGAGTTATTAAGTTCTAGATGACCTGTTGGGATTCTTCAAAAATGTGAACACTTTCCTTTTGTTTCATCAATTCTTTCTTGAGTGACTTGTTCTCTTCTCTTAGTTCATCTAAAGCACTAATCAATTCTTCTTCATAATTTTCTTCCTTTTCAAATAGTTTTTATGTCTCATTTCCTTCATGACATTCTATTTCAAGATGTCCATGTTTTTCACAATTAAATAAAAACAACATACCTCTGGTGATTATGAACTATTCATCTTCGGAATCTGTTTGACATGGTGAAAATAATTCTTCTTGATCTGTATCTGCATGTTCTTTGGCATTTTCTGAATCTAGGATGGGTGAAGAATATATGTCATGTAACTTATCCCAAAGTTCTTTGGTTGATGAACATTTACCAATCTTTTCTCTTATCGGATTAGGTAATCCTTCCCATATGAAATCCTTTTCTATTTCATTATTCTTCTTCAATTCCTTCTTGGATGTAGCCTTTTCCCTTTTTGAACTATCATATCCTGTAACAACTAATAGCCAAATATAATGTCCATGTTCCTGTAAAAATACTTCCATCCTGCTGCTCCACATCTCATACTTAAAACCATTATGACCATTAAACATTGGTACTGCATTCTCAGAATAATCCATGATCTCCTTCCAATAGTTAAATTGTTTCCTGAAGGAACTTTCTCTAATACCAATTGTTGGATTACTGAGAGGGAGGGTGAATCTGTAATAGATAAATTTAAGCCTTTTTCACCATAAAATTCCAATGTTATATCAATGTAGAATAATCATCCAATAGATGTAGAGTAAATCAGCAATGAACAAATGAAAAATCACACACATACACAACACACCAGTGTTTTACATGGAAACCCAAAGTGGGAGAAAACCACATAAATGTTTTTCTTATATGTCTTTAAGAATTACATTCATTAGAAGCATCAAATTCCTTTGTTTTTCAACTATAACTGGGAGGCTCCAACCCCCTAGTTTCCAAGGCTACAACCTGAGGGAAGCTCCAACTCCCCAATTATTTGGATACAACCAGAAGGAGGCTACAACCCCCTATGCTCTCCAACTACAACTAGAAGGTGGCTACAACCACCTTTCCTTGCCCTATCCAACCTCCCTGACATATAAGTAGAATTATGGAACCACTGTTACACTATCATTGTGAGATATACTACTGTAAACCTGTACCAATCAACCCGCACCAAACAACTTGTACCAATAACTTGAACCATGCATCAATCATGCATCAACATGTACTTCAACTCGTAATTAACCTGTACCATAAACAAGTGCATCAACCATGCACCAACCTGTACCTCAACCTATACCATGAACAAGTGCATCAACCATGCACCAAACCTGTACCTAAACCTATACCATGAACAAGTGCATCAACCATGCATAACACAACAACTCATAATCATCAACAATATGTTATTTTAATAATATACCAACACAAGTATGCTACATCATCCATAAACCATGCGTCAAAAATACTACTAACAAGTGCCTCCAACCATGTACCACGTATGTACCTCAACCAAAATCCCTCATCAATTTCATTATCCAAATCTAATTTGTAACTCTGTAATAGACCCGATGTATATGATCACATACCTGCAAACCTTCCTTAACTTTAACAACAAGAGACTAACATTTTCATCAAACTTTACTTTAGTCTCACATGACTAATTTTGGATTAGTCAACAACCCTAACTTGAAATAATCATAACTATGTACATGTAAGGAATAAAGATCTAAAAATAGTACACAACGTTCTTCAATGTGTTTTTTTCAATTCCTCCATATTTCACTACTTGGAACCTCTCAGAAAAGGAGTTATAGCAAAAATGGCATACCTTGTTGAATTTTGGCTTATACTAGAGAGAGAAATCATAGAGCATGACCCACATGGAATATATTTTGTATGGATCTGAAAATTGTACAAAGAATACTACAGATTGTACTCTAACAAACACATTTGGTCTTACTAAATTTGGATCTGTTATGAAGAAGTTATGACATTTTTACCCGAAGCACATGTTTTAGACTAGTTTCAGGAATAGCAACAAACCCTATTTTCCACGGAGTGTAACTCCAAAAATACAACGACCCACAAGATGAAATGTGTACCATAGATACTTGGATATGTTTCCTCAATGGCCTCCCAATTTCACGGTCTGAATCATTCTAGAAAAAAATTTATTGCGAAAATGGTGAGATGACCTGTAAATAACATACCTTAGAAAACATCATCAAAATAATTTATCCTCCCTTGAATTTTGACCTTATTTACTTCACCTTCCCTCAGAAATTAGGCTTAGATATCCTTCAGTTACCCTAGTCACTTGTAGATATTCAATCTTCTCAATTGTTACTAAAATGAGAGAGCCTTGCCTGTTATTTATACTTTCATGTAGCTTCCTCAAGGGGTTACCTTTTAACCATCTTAACCCACTTTCCTTATTTTAGGGTTAACCCATTTCTAATTTCTCCATTAAATTTATTATTTAAATAATTTATTTTTTATTCACTTTGACTTATATTACACTCATCAATTCACTGTATTATTTACCTTCTAAAATCTCTTAAACCACTTTGACTACTTTGACCTTTTGGGGCTTCTAGATGACTCATGAGGGTTCTCCAACTTCACATGGCCATAACTCTCTAACCGTGACGAGTTATGTGATGTTACACATACCATTGGAATTGTAATGACATGTACTATACATATAGAATAGTCTTTCCTACAAATATATCAAAACTCATACCATTATCCATCAAACAAACTTGGGTTCATTACCCAAACCTGGGTTCTCCAACTTCTCATGGCCATAAGTCTCTAACCATGAGGAGTTATGTGACATTCCACATACCATTGGAAATGGAATTACATGTACTATCCATATAGAATAGTATTACCTTAAAATATATTAAAACTCATACCATTATACATGAAACAATATAGGGTCCATTACCCAAACCTTTGTGCTACCAAACTTTCTCCAAGGGTTGACATCAATCACTAAGGGATAATATCAATCAATAAGGGTTGAAATCAATCACTAAGGGTTGACATCAATCTAAAATGTCACTCTCCAATGGTTGACATCAATGACAACCAACAATCCATACCAACTTTCCATCAACCTAAGCCAACTATCTGACATCTTCTAGTGCTAATGTGGTTGAATTACTCCTTATATCCATGACTAAGCTATCCCAAGAGCCTAACAAGAAAATAATAGGCTAACACATTTATCATCCTTAGTGATTTTAATATCCATAGGAGATAATTGGATTATAATTGTATTAAACAAATTTAAATGCTCAGTCATCGAACTTCCCTCACTCATCCTTAGAAGATACACTTTATTTATAAGAAACAACTTATTTACCAGGGATTTCAACTGGCACAAGCTCCCCAACTTGTACCAGAGTTTCTTTGCCAAATCTTCACCTGAGATATTCAATAGTACCGAATCTGTAAGACAAAGTCGAATCTTACTCCTTACCCTTCTCTCGAGTTTCTCCCATTATTCCATTGGCATACCTATCGGAATGGTACCTAGACAAACTGCTACCCATTGTTCTTGATCTACAAATAGATCTTCAATTTTAAGTTTCCA
>ML781401.1:248140-281269 GCA_009831015.1 Picea engelmannii
TACAACTACTAAAGGAGAAACAACTATATGCCAAACCATCCAAATGTTTCTTTGGAGTAAAGGAGGTAGAGTATTTGGGTCATATTGTATCTCATGAAGGTGTCAAGGTAGACCCTAACAAGATTAAGGCCATGATGGACTGATTGATTCCCAAAACATTGAATAATCTTAAAGGATTTTTGGGTTTGACAGGTTACTACCGCAAGTTTGTTCGGAACTATGGAAGAATAGAAGCACCTTTAATGGCACTAACTAAGAAGGATGCATTTTCATGGACTACAGAGGCAACTAAAGCTTTTGAAAAATGTAAAGAGGTGATGTGCAAAGCTCTTGTCCTGACCACTCCAGACTTCACAAAAATCTTTATTGTGGAATGTGATGCCTCAGGAAATGGAATTGGTGTTGTCCTAATGCAAGAAGGAAGGCCCCTAGATTTTGAAAGTCGACCACTCAAGGGAACGGACTTACACAAACCCATTTATGAGAAGGAAATGATGGCAATACTACATGCATTGAATAAATGGCATCCTTACCTAATAGGTAGGCAATCAAGGTCAAAAGAGATCTTGATATTCTTAAATACTTCTTGGAACAAATACTATCTTCAGAAGAACAACAAAAATGGGTAACCAAGATATTGGGTTATGATTTTGAAATCATCTATAAAAATGGGAAGAAAACTGTTGTGGAAGATGCACTCTCAAGAAAGGATGAAGATGTTGAGGCCTTTCTCTGTGCTATCTCGATCATCCAACCCGATTGGATAATAGAAGAAAGGGATGAACGGAAGAATGGAAAAAAAGTGTGGACTCTCATTCAAAGGTTGCAGCATGATTCCAATGCATCAGATACATTTACATGGAAAAATGATTCCCTATGGTACAAAGATCGCTTATATTTATGTAAGAACTCCCAAATCAAACAAAAGGTAACATTGTAATTGCACACCTCTCCAGTAGGAAGGCACTTGGAATTTTTGAAAACCTACCATAGAGTCAAGAAGGATTTTTTTGGGGATGACCTTAAAACTGATGTTCAAAGGTTTGTGGCAGAATGTTTGGTTTGCCAGCAAAATAAGGTGGAAACAATTAAGACCCCAGGTCTTTTACAACCATTATCCATCCCAAGTCAGCGCTGGGAGGAGGTTTCCATGGATTTCATCACAGGGTTACTGAAGTCTAAAGGAAAGAGTGTCATCATGGTGATTGTTGATAGACTGACCAAGTACACACACTTTTGTGCACTCTCTCATCCCTTCAAAGCTAGTACAGTTGCCACTGCATTTATGGAGACAGTTCAAAAGCCACATGGTGGCCCAAAGATTATTGTAAGCGACAGAGATCCCATCTTCACTGGACATTTTTTGACAGAATTATTTTCTTTTTTGGGTACTCAATTGGCTCATAGCTCATCCTATCATCCTCAATATGATGGACAAATTGAGATAGTGAACAAATGTCTGGAAGGCTACCTTCATTGCTTTGTCTCTGATAAAAAAACACAATGGTTCAAATGGTTACCCTTGGCAGAATGGTGTTATAACACTTCCTTTCATACTGCAACAAAAATGACACCATTTATGGCACTTTATGGATACCACCCTCCTTTCATCACTTCTTATCCAAAAGAAAAATCTAAGGTTCAAGCAGTGGAAGATCACATCGAGAATCAACAAGAAGTTCTCCAAATCTTAAAGGACAATCTGACCATGGCACAAAATCACATGAAACAACAAGCAGATCAACATCACAGTGAAAGAAGTTTTGAAGTAGGGGATTGGGTGTTTTTAAGACTAGAACCATAAAAATAGATGTCCCTCAAGCAAGCCAAGAAGGATAATAAATTATCACCAAAGTACTATGGCCCTTATAGGGTGTTACAAAAGATTGGTACTATGGCATACAAATTGGAGTTGCCTGTATCTTCACGAGTACACCCAGTTTTCCATGTTCATGCTTAAAGAAGGTTATAGGTGACAAGATCCCAGTTCAAACTATATTGCCAGAACTTGACGAGGAAGGAAAAATCATATTGGAGCCTGAAGCCATCACTGACACAATAATTCACTAGCTGAGGAATAGATCCATTTCAGAGTATCTCATTAAATGGAGGAAACTATCGGCTTAAGATTTCACTTGGGAAGATGAGTATTTTATATAGAATCATCTAGATTTACTCAAGTGTTTCTAACAACACTCATCTCAATGGGAGGGGCATGTTAAGCCCTAATATTGGCTCATTACCCCTTAATTGGGGCATATTACATTAGTAATGTTATTTTATATATGTCGGCTTTATTCCATTAGTTGTAATTATACCTCCTAGTCTCCTATATATACCAAGGAGACATTTTCATTTGGAATCATATTGTACTTGAACATTTAAGTGGGGTAAAAGGAGGTTTCCCCCTCGAAGAGGCTTATTATCTAAAATTATCTCTTTTTCAAGGCGTTGAGTACTTTTTCTGAGGTTTTTCTATTCTAAATTGATATTTGGTTCTTAACAAATGTACAGATACATGTATATGTTTCCTTTTCTCTCTTCCAATTTTGTTTGTTTTCCATTGGTGCTGCCTCTTGAATTTCACTGACATATAAAAAAAACATTCAAAATTTCATTTCTTCATTTACTTTTCATGTTCACTTTACCATACTATTCAACAATGTCCTTTTGATGATGTAGCTTATGTTGATGGTTTCTCTTTCCCTATTTTGTTGTGCCTTTCACTACTCACCTTTATATGACCAACTGATTCCAACTGATCCCACTGATTCCAATTATAAATATGTTTCTATGCATCTGACCCGTGTTTCTTGTACCTACTAAGAATTTCATGAATCCATCTCTTTCCATATGTCACAAATTGTTTGTGACCTTTCTACTTAACTGTCCACGATATTGACCCATCTATCATTGTACTATATGACTGCAATTGATCATCACATACAAAATGTGTCCACTACAAACAAAACTATGCATGTATAGAACAAATTCTACTAAAGATATCCTTTTTTGAATACATACGTGCAATACAATCATAAAATTCTTCCTATGCAACTGCCAACTAACACATGTACAGGAACAATTCTTTCTCAATCGATCAATCTATAATTGTGTACGTTTGTTATCTGATTGTTTTGAATCTATCTCTATAAACACTTCATACTGCTCAAAAAGATGGTTCTATGATTTGTAGTAGCTATTGCATTGACTCCCCCTATTCAATATTCATATTTACCAAGAGTCTCCAAGATGGATGGTTCAGAACAATACCTTCTCTAATGCAGAGTAATATTCCTCTTAGTTTGTGGAGACGTATTCCTCTTCATCCTCTTTCTAAATTTTACCATCATCTTGAGTTTTGACATCTTCTTCTTTATCCTCTGCCTAAATTCTAACACTTTCCCCTTTTCCTGCAAATTCATCATGATCTTGTGTTGCTACAAATCTTGTAAGTATGGTTCCTTGGACCTGTTCTTCATTTACTTTCTCTTCTTGTTCTTCACTTCTTTTCCAAGCCTTCTTGTATCTTTCATCATTATTTTCTTTCATGGGAGATTTTATCATGCTTCTAAAATTTTGAGCTATGTGTTCATAGTTGTATCATTTGTAACATTCAATATTATGTGGAGCCACATATGCATTTCCTTTCTTATCATTTCTTTCATAAGCCCTGCAATATACAAATTTATGTCCAAATTTAGTACAATTAAAACAATGACCATAAAATAAATTTACATACTTGGAAGTGAATGATATTCTTTGTGGTGTAGTCCTTTTTTAATTCTACCTTGGTCGATCAAGATCTTCTCTTTGGTTGTTTATTTTAAAATGATTGAATCTTCTTTTTTTCCTAAATGTAGAAGTTCTTTTGTATTCATCCCTTTCTAATTCTTGTTGATCGTGATTCATTCCTTTGATAACTTCTACATAACTCCTTTGTTCTGTTACTTTCGTTATAAATCTTGAACCTTCCTCAAAATGAACATTCTTGTATCCTAGTCTCGATTTGTCGCTATATGGCCTTTGACTATGGAGAATTTTTTCTAACACTTGAGAAATTTTCAAGTCCTTTATAAGCTTGTTGACTTCAACTCTCAATGTCATGATTTCCTTCTCAAGCTTCTCACACTCCTTTTCTTTCTTTATCATATGGATCTACAGTACTTCTTCCTTTATTTTTCCTTCTTCAAGTTGGGTTTTCAAGTAGATGTTTTTCTTTCTTTCATTCTTCATCTCAGTTAAAGCAATAATTAATTCTTCCTCAAAATCCACTTCACTTTCTTCGTTGTTTTTCTTATTTTCCATAGCCATAAAGAGTAATCTCTCTGAGTCACTGCCTCTTTCATCATATTAATCAGATGAAGAATTGTCTTCCCTTGAGTGGATATTTTTCTTGAAGACTTTCCTTTTATATTTCTTGTTTCTCTTTTGATATTTGTTTTCTTTCTTGGGATATTCCTCTTCATCACTATTTGAATTCTTATATAAGGACATTTATTTGCAAAATGACGAACTTTACCACAATTAAAAAAATTTAAGGGAAGAATACCTTTGTACTTGTAGCTCATTTCTTCAAATTCCTTACAAAGTTGGCCATTTCTTCATCCTCATCTAAATCATTTCTACAGCTACAATTTGGATTTGACTCGGTATTTTTCTTCTTCTTTGTCCTTTTGGATGCTTTAAAAGTTGCTTCTTTTGTGGATGGATTTTCATGTTTTGTCATCATTTTATAAAATATAAATATTTCATGTAGCGCATCCATGCTTATCGTACCCAGGTCTTCTCTTTCTTCTAGGGATGAAATCTTAGGATCAAATCTCATTGGTAGAGACATTAGTATCTTTTGAACAATGGCTGGTTCTTTCATTTCTTCTCCCAAAGCTTTAATAACATTCACTATTTCATCAACTCGTAGAAAGTAGGATACAATGTCTACATCTTATTTCATCTTTAGTTGTTCAAATTGACCTCTATAAGTTTGAATCTTGGCTCCTTTGACTTTGGAATCCCCTTCATAAACATTCTGAAAGTTTTCCTATATTTCTTTTGTAGAATCACAATGCATAACCTTGACATATACCGAATCAACCAAACCATTCATGATGGTATTTTTGGCACTCTAATTGTTTTGATTGAGTTTATTTCCATCGTTATCTATTGGAGGAGTGGCGGGATCTTTGTATATGTCTACTACCGATTTCCAAACATCAAATCCTTATGCTTGTATATATGTTTTCATCCTTGTACTCCAAAATTCATAGTTCTTTCCATCAAACTATGTTATTCCATTTTTATACAAATTGTTTCTCTCCATGATCTTCCTTCCAGTGGTTAAATTGTTTCCTGAAGGAACCTTCTCTGATACCAATTGTTGTAATAATGAGAGGGGNGGGGGGGGTGGGGGGGGAAATCATTATGAGCACTTTATACCACTTTTAATCACAATATATGTTCTTTCACTTTAATAACAATGTTCAACAATATATCATCAATGAATGCATCCAATATATATATACATAAGAAGCATCACATCAAGAACACAGTAAACCAGTATTTACATGGAAAACCAAATGGGAGAAAACCACATAATGATTTCTTATATATATCAAGAACTCATTCATAAGAAGCACCAACTTCCAAATTATCCAGTTGCAAATAGAAGGAGGCTACGATCCCCTATTTATAGGCTCTAACCTGAAGGAAGTTACAACTCCCTAAATTCTCTGGCTCTAACAAGAAGGAGGCTACAACCCCCTAGGTTCTTCAGCTCCAACTGGAAGGTGGATACAACCACCTAGTTCTTAGGATCCAACCTAAAGGAACCTCCAAATCCCTGATTCTCTGGCTCCAACCAGAAGGAGGATAAAACCCACTTTCCTTTCTCAATCATGTCGCACTGAAACATAAGTGTAGACCAAATGTCAAAGACTCTGCAACTATCACTACCAAAAACTCTGTCACTACCACCATCACTATCACATCAACCTGTAACCTATCAAACTGTCATTGAATCCAACATGTCATTATCAACTGATCATTGTCACAACAACCTGTCCAACCAATCATTGTTTCATAAACATGTCCAACCAATCACTGTCTCATCCACGAAAACAAATCCACTCTCATTCGCATGCAACCCATTCCAAGATTGCCAAGATAATATCTAAAACCATATGTTGAACATCACCAACACATGCCTTGACCAAGCACATACCAACATCACCAAATACCATCACAAGATATGTGTCTCAACCAAGTACCGACATGTACCATGATTCGACCATGTACCATAACAAGTGCATCAACCATGCACCAAACCTGTATCATCAACCATGTACCAACCATGTACATGCACATCAATATGTACCAACCATGTGCCAACCATGCACATCAATCATGTACATAAAAACTTGTACCATACCATATACCATACCATGTGTCACAAACCATATGCCAAGACATGTATGTCAACCATATACCATATCAAGCATCAATCTTGTACCATATACCATACCGACAATCATATGCAGATATGTACCGTGTCATCAATAAAGCATCTCAAAGAACGAATGCATGTCCCTAATGCATACATAACCATACAACATGAACATCCCTCAACCATATACAATCAACTCAAATATAAGAGCTATAAGAACCATGTCATCTGTTGAACTAGGTATAATAATTCTCCTCACTCAACAAATAAACCAAGATATACAATATCCAAATACCAAACCAACCATACCAAGTATGCCTCAAGAATACACCATATCATGACAAAAAGTAACCATCGAAGAAAGTATACAACCATACCAATACCTCTGAGCTGACCTGAACCTATAAGATGTTGACCTATGAACTTTCTTTCAGACTCTAGGGATTTGGTACCAACATCTATTCAAAGTTTCATGAGCTTTTCAAATGTACGTAACTTTCCCTTCTACAACCCGCGTATATATACTCTTTCCTCCACTGCAACCCACATACATACACTCTGTGACAGACCTCCAACTCACATATACATCACAAACTAAGGTTTTCTAAAACTCTAAGATTTTCTTCGTCAACCCTTCTTTGATACCTTAGAAAATGACACTACAACCTTACCAAAAGATCACTAGATCAAAGAAATATAAGAAATGAATAAGTATGTGAGTGTACTTGTGAATGACTCCTTGAGGTGTATTAATACTTCTGCTAGCTAACTCCTTTCCTTAATTTAGGGCTTCTAGGGTTTTCCTGTTACAACAAATTTACCCCTTTGACCAAGACTTATAACAAACTAGGGGCTTCTTGTTCACTCTTCGAGGATTCCAACTTTACAAGGGAATATCTCCCTAACCGCGAGGAGCCATGTGGAATTCGACATATCACCAAAATGGTATGTTGAGTAATATCCATCCATGAGTGATTTACCTTCATTTACTCCATCCTTCATGACCAAATTCCATGATCGACCTTGGGTCCGATGACCACACCTATGGGGCTACATGTAGACTATATCAAATGTACCCAACTAAATCATCATCAATCTCGATCATACAGATGATAACCAATTTTCCAATGATCATGTCCACGTCTATGGGGCTTTTGTACTTCTCCAAGGGTTGCCATCAATCTCCAAGATCACTCTCCAAGGATTGATATCAATGAAAACCAACTGTCCAACATACTTTCACTACAAAGAATATAACAACCCAACAATTTCATTCTCATAGTAAAATATTTTATCCAGCAGAGATTCTCTATGAACATTGTTGCAATGAAGAATTCAATTCATTAATAGAGTGAAAATATATTGAATATGACATTAGTGAACAAGAAACGTAATTTACTGTTGAGAATTAGTATTTATATCTTATTACCCCTTCTATTCAAAGCCATAATTCCAATGAACAAAATGTCATTTTTGATGAGGAAGTTCAGTCATTTGAAATTAGTCTTGATATTCAAGAAGAATCACTTGCAGTTGAATCATATTCGACTTCTTTTGTTCAAAAGGAGATGCCTCAGAGTATAGTTCCTATAAATATATTTTTCATATGTATCATTTTTTTTTAATAAATATAAATAAACAAAGGAAGATGATCATGATGAAATTATTGTTCCAAGTCTTTATGAAAATCAAGTTGTACATGAAGAACATATGCAACAATATTTTCAAGAGAATTATGAAAAGCATATTTTTTCATTAGAATTTTTTATCAATCAACCCAAATATGATGAAAACCAAGGAGTAAAATTTTATGTTTTGGAAGATCCAATTTTAGCTTGCTTAGATTCATCAAGTGGAACGAGTTTTTCAATATTTGTACATTGTAAGTATGGATATAAATTGCATGGTAAATTTCCCATCACTCTTCTGTTGTGATCATTGTTCTTCTTTTTCTTGATCATTTGTAGGGAAAGATTTTATAATTTGATTAAATAAAGGTTATCCTGGTTATATTGAAAATATGATGTCACTTGATTAAGCATGTTAAAAGGTTAGAGTAGAAAACAATGTATATAAATAATATTGTTTTTGAGATTTTATTTCTAGTCGGTAGAATAAATTTGATTTCAGTATATATAAAAATTTGTTTTCCAATTTGTACAAATTATGTGAGTGAGTATGTGTTTTAGTTTATTTTGATTTGAATAAATAAAATGGAATCCCCTATCTTATTTAATCATTTGGATGTTTATAGAAATGATAACTTTAGTCAATAGAAGAAAGCTAAACATGTTGTTTTAACAAGTTTGGTGAAAATCTTAATTATTTCTTTATTATAATTGTAAATAATGCTTAGGGTAATCATTTTAAGCTTTGATATTGGATTATAGCTGATCAACTTTCTTGAGGTTAAACCTTAATCATAAAATATTCAAACATATAAATTTTACCTATAGGAGAAGATATAGTTAGAATTGAAGGAAAATTAATTTCAGGGTATTCTCAAACATGTAGACATGCCTACTCTATTTTTTTAAACAAAAATAGACATCATTTCTTGTGTTTTCTAACACATTGATTGCCACCACTTCAAAGTAATAAAGTAAAATTTAAAGATAGATGGTGAAAGGAAATTCAATTTTATTGTCCCCATATTGTCTAAAAGAGATTATGAAAGGAAATTCAGAAATGATTGCCCTCATATCAAATTAATGAAATTATAAAAATAAAGTGGTGAAAGGAAAATCAATTTTGGGTATGCAACTAACTTCACCGAGGTTATGGACACCTGCTAGTAGTGAAGTAAAATATGTGATGTTAGTAAATGTTGTTTCTACATATCTTTATTGTTAGTCTGTTATTAATTATTTTTTAATAAGTTGTGTATCATGATCTAATTAGGTTTATATAAGATAAATCTAAATATCTTCTAAAACCTTGAGTTAAGACAAAATAAGTTAGAAATATAGTATTTAAGCTAAATTTAGATTGATTACTTTAAACAATTCTTTAGTAAATTTTAATAAAGAAAATCTTTATTAGCCTTTCTTGAAATCTTTTATCAAGCATGTATCTATTTTTTCCTATTGACAACTTTATCACTTCTTATATTATATTTATAATAAAAGAAATGGATTTTAGTTTCATATCTTTCTTTGAGAATAATAACTCCATAAGCCCAACAATAAAGGTACTTGGTATGCATGTTCTTTGGTGCCTCGCAGGGAGACACAATTCCAAGATGGAGCCTAATGTTGAAACATAGGTTAAAATTTTAAATAAAATTTCAAAATTTTATTTAGAATGGGCATTTTGACTCTTATATTGGCTTATTTCTTAATTTTTCTTTATTTGTATAGATTTTCACTTGATTTTAATTTATTAGATTAATTTTTCTTATTTTATTTTGTATTATTTTTTGTTTAAATATTAGGTTTTACCTTTTATATAATTTAAATTTAGTTTAATTTTAACTAGAGTATTATTATAATATAAATATAATAGTTGGATCATAGTAGTAGTTTTATATTATAATTAAGTTTTAATTGAATACAAATAATAGAATTTTATGTTATACTAATAATATATTTGCGTGCAAGTTAATTGTAGATTAAAAGCTAGGTGGAATAATCAACGACCCTCATCATTGCATGCACCTAGATCAATGATCTTTATCCTTTCACGGGTCCCGAAGGTTTCATTTAAAATCTCGATTCCACGTAACTTGCTATTGGATCACTGACATGACCAACTAGCAGCTGCCACATGGGTATGTGGAACCCATTGTATATACGGGTTATCTACCACCTCAACGCCAGCATGCACCAATAGAAGGCCACCACATATCCATAAGACCTAGATAATGGCATCGACATTGACATCATGTCAGACCACAAGATCACTAGAGTTCCCTGCACCCATTTGTGTTGATCCAACGGTGGATATTAGACAGTTAGATCAACGGTCTTCATTATTTTGGACCACATACCTCAGGAGATTTTAATATTGGAAAATGATAAAAGTATTGATGCCTCGATGACGAGATGCGTCATATTCCCACTTCATCCTGCGAAATTAGCTCCAGTTGAATCCAATCAACAAGTGCCACATGTACACCTGGAAACCTCCAAAGACATAGGTTAGCACCCCGAAACTAGGTGACAAGTGTCATCTCCTTTTTACACCTCAGTACCATCATGGACCAATACAGAGCATCCATGTGTCCAAATCATGTCAGCATAATCTCAAGACATGCATTTTTGGAGATATGATGCTGGATATTAGACCACCAGATCAATGTTCCTCATCATCATCGGACCACTGACCTATGGATATTTTGATGTTGGAAAGTACTTTAATTCTTGATGTTTCAATGTCATAATACATCAACATTAACATATAGCATCATGTCATCTTTCCAAAAAAACATATGTCAGATCCAATGAACTCTTTCCACGTGTACACATGGAATTTTCCAAATACACAACACATACATCGAATTCGGGTGACACGGGGAATATCTTTCTAGAATGTAAACGAAAAATAGGTACCAATGAGAGGTCACCATGTGTTTTTCAGACCATACTAATGTCAATACTTTCAAATCATGTTGGATCACCCGGCATCAGGATAATTATTGAAGTTTTATGTGTGTCAATGTAGCACCGATCCGGTAAATCTTAGGTCCCACTTCTAAAAGGTAATACTGTGAACAAGGTTCATGAGTTTTTTCATCCATATTCAAATACATGGGAATAACCTTTTCTTTATAAAACCATGTAAAAATAAATCCCCAGTGAATGTGGGATTGATCAAGGTGAGATAAACGATAACGATGGCATATTGGGTTTGATCCAATGGACATTATTTTTCACGTCTGTTATAGATTTGATTTGGGGGATCTAGTTAACAGAAAGATAACGATTTGCCTCATCATTTCAAGAAATCCATGGATCATTTGATCCAATCAATCCATTTTTAGAATTCAAAGATTTCATCATATTTGAAAATCCAAAAAATAGGATCAAATAACAATTTATATTGTGATCCTTCTGTATAAATATTTGCTCAAAAGGATGGTAAAAGGGGGATTAGAGGCTTGGTAAGCCAAGAATTTTATGGCAGTAATAGGATATGTTTTTTGCATGAATCCCATAGGGAATTTGTAATTATCTGAAATATATAGGACTAATGTATTGGATTCATTTATCATTTTAAACAGAGCCTTGTTTTCTCTTTCTATTTTCTTTGTTAAGATTATCAAATTGCCACAACTATTTCTTCTTTATTCTTGCTATAAGTTTAATATTTGGGTTAGAAGTGTAACAATTTGGTATGACTACCACTATTGCAAATTATAAAGGGATCATCAGAGATACAAACTTCCATATATATATTGTAAGTGTTGAATGGACATGTGCCTTCATTATTAAGCCTTATGAGAAAGAGGTGAATTATTCATTTATATTTCATATAAAAGTATCCATAACCTTGATATGTTTTATAGACACTCACCTTTTGATCTACTGGATTCATCATTTGCAATTCCCCAAAAAACATCCTTTCTTCATCTCATATTTGTAGAGATTTCCTTTTACCTCTATTTTGTTTGAGATTTAATTATCTTCTTATTTGTTCCACCTTTTACTATTAGTTTTTGTGATCTGTTGGATGAGACTAATCCCAATGGAATAGGCCTCTAGTATGATAGGATTACAATTTCTTAATCCAGACACCTGTCATTTTATCTTAAACCTTTCCTACCTAATTATCCCACTCTTTATCTTTCAAATCTATCATATGTGACTAATTATTAGAACTTATGCTTGGTGACAGTGGGAAACTAGTGTTCTTAAAATCATATGAGAGAGCCCTCTCTGGTCCTAGAGCCAGGTTGTAGGATAAATTAGGTTTAAATATTCCTTGGCATGGTTTCTAAATAGTTGGAAACCATCTCAAGTTAGAACATGTTGGACACCAGAATTTACAAGCTTCTATAGGTCTACAATCTTGTATCTGAAATGGGTCTCCCTTCTTTTGGTTCAATTTGGCCCTAGAGGCCGCCAATTAGGTCCCCTTCTGGAACATGTTCCATAATCAATTCAGAGTCCATGATTCTCCCAAATGTTTGACTAAAACTCTAGGATTATTTTTTGAAAGTGAATATTGTGGCTAGATTCTACACTTTGTCTCGGTCATTTGGACTATTTCTAGAAAAAAAACCACCTCTAGATGAGAAATATATGTTATTAATTCACCTAGTAACCTTGGGAGGGGGGTTAAAAATTAAACTTAATATATAATTTAAAACTATATAAATATATATGTATGTATATGTATATTTTAAATATTTTTATTTATTTATTGTTTTAATTTTCATTTTAAATTATATATATATATATATATATAGTTTTGATCTATATATTATACACCATNCCCACCGACCGACCATATATTAAACCCACACGAACATGCCATGTGACCACAATAGAAGGGATGGGTGGTGGTGGCTGCATCTAGGTGGCAAGATAGCCCCCCACCCAGGTTTCTGTGTATTCCTTAATCCTTGACGAAGAAATGGCAAAGGGGAAAATGGGAGGATCTCAGGTCAGGAAAAAGATATCGTTGTGTGTAGAGGGGGCTAAGTCGATCTAGGGGTGGAGGTGTCTCATACCCCCACCCCTTTCTCTTTAATTTTTTATTTGAAACCACTGGAACCCCTTTCTTATGGTGGTCATGGGGTGGTGCGGGGGATGAGGCCGCTTGGAGGATATTTTCACCAGTGGTGGTGCGGGGAAGAGTAGGCCATAGAAACAAGCACACACTTGACAAGGGGTCACAACTTTGGGAAATGACCAGGTGGGTAATAAAAAAAATTGTGTTAAATCCTCATCCTCCCATGAAACCCAGTTGTAGATCTCCCCATTTATATGTTTACATTGAGAAAATGGGGGAAGGAGAGGGGAGGAGAGGGGTTTTCCCCTTTTGATTTTTTATTTTTTAATTTTACAATTTTTTCTTGGGGGGGATGTGTGGCATGCTCCCCCTTTTCCTCCATTTTTCTTTAATTTTTATTAATTTTTATTTGTATTCCTAAAAAATCGTGTCTAGGTAAAATATTTGACTTTGACCTTGACTTCATTTAATAAGCTTGAAAATGATGTCAAATGATATTGAGTCAAAATTAAGTGCAGAGCATGCCACTAGAAAGGTCTCCATGATCCTGCCGATAATATTCCATCAATAATATAATCCAATGCCACCTAGCCCCTCAATTTTTCCTAGGAAAGTCCACAATCTAAAACCCCAATTTGCATGTGGGGCCCACAAAATGCCCAATCTTGCAAAAGGTGCCACATTGTCATATGATGTCCAATAGAGGAAAATGAAGTATTGATGGAAAAGTATCAATAATTACTTCGATGAGGTGACGATGATTTTTTTTTATGAGCTTGTTAATCATTTCTTTGACTACCTTGAAACTCTACCATGCCAGCTGGCCAAACCATCCTACCTCAACTTGTTCATAGATCTATGACAACCCTAACTAGGTCATCCAATGTCAAAATGAGGAAAATGAGGAATTGTTAGAAAGGCCTTTGAGTTTAATACATCATGAAATCATTTATTTTCTGTTTTTGACTGTATCAACAACACATTTTTAACCCTAAACCATTGTTACCAACCTAGCCTCTTAAACTAGTCATGAATTTGTGAAGGCTCATTCTTACCAATCTAGGGTCAAAACTAGGCATACGTTATACTGATAGAAATGCATCACACTTCCCTACATAACCTCTAGTCTTAATTTTCCTTTCAAGTCATATATCATAAAAAAATGGACCAGGAAGTCATTGTTATGGATTTTGGTCTTTTAGGAGATGTGAAAGTTGCACCCTTTGTAGGCTGGTCATACAAACTTGGAATAATGATCATGATATCCAGTTGGAAATATTATCCTTATACCTATAGGTTGAAACCACTTTTTTTTCCACAAAATTAACATATTTCATTTTATTTCATGTGGAAGACCCTCACTTGACCCACATAGTGAGAAGCACAAGGAGCCAACGTTGAAATTTTTGCAAAACAAGTCCTCAGTTCATGAAATATGAAATGAGTATCCTTGACACATGGAATTGTGATATGGGATATTTTCATAAGTTAAAAATAATATTATAAAGTTCTCACCTAGGGGGAAAATATAATGGTTCTGGAACAAGACGTCGATGGACATAACGATATTGATCATTGTTATGAATATGTCCAATAGGTGATTGCAGGATGGGGAACACTATGACTTGGAAATCCATTTATCCTTGCTATCCCTCATATTGAAAGTGATAAACATTATGTTGATCCTAAAGTAGAATTTTGGGTCAACAATAACCTAAGATCAAGTTGAATTAGGATGGTGATTATCATATAAAAGTTTATCAATAGTTATAATGCTTTTGTTTTGAGGAAAATGCATCACACAAAAGAGCATAAACACCACAATGTTCATAGCATATACATAATCAAATCTAAGTAGAATATTGAAGTCTAAAGGGCCTTGCAACACTAACATATAAACTAGGACATTATCCACACCTAACATGATAAGAAACTAAGGAAGAATCCTCAGATATTCACCAGGCTTCTATCAAAATCTAGCAACTCTTTGGTAGTTGGCACAAGCATGGGAGAACCCAAATATTTCCATATTAAGGAGTATAAAATGCTTGCAAAGGATCCTTCATCTACAATACATCAATATATATTTTTTAATTAACTTTAACCCTTACTTGGAAGGGTGCATAAGAAGGAAGGCAAGGTTCAATAAGGTTACTCCAATCAAAGGAAACCATCCTTGAATTTTGTTAGGATATTTAGACACTTAGGATTTTGTTAAGATCTACTTGGTATAATGTGTTGTCAGGTAAAAGTGTGTTTCTTTAGTATGCATTAGTGTGCATTTGTAGTTAGGAAATTCAATGGTCATGATATGTTCCCGACATAGAGTGGTCTGACGGTTCATATTCTCCTCGATCTTAATGACCATTGATCTGTGGCTTAACACCTAATTGGTCCATGATCTATATTTAAAGAGCATGGAGGGTCATTTTCCGATGATCGATTGTGAGAAACTCTCTTGTAAAATATCTATGTAATTTTTTTCTTTTTCATTAATAAATTGCTCCAAGTGGTCACGTTGGCTGGGGTCATAGATGTTTCCTTGTAAGGATTTTACCACGTCAAAACATCGGTGTGTTGATATTTGATATGGTTGTGTGAGTGTTTATTGAAGGTGTTCATCCTCTATTGGAATACCTATGTTTTCGAACATGGTATCAGAGCATGTTTGAAGAACTTCTCATGTTGTAGATCGAGATTGTGAAGTTGAGTTGCCTCATCTCATTTTTTTGTCATTTTCATACATTTTCGGGATGATAGGTCTGTTTGATTATGTTCAGAATGCTTGTTTCAGTCAGGAACTCTTTTTGTTTCACTCAAAAAGGTTTTCATTTTCCCAAGATATGGCCATTTCAGCTAGATCTTGAGGTATAAGGCCTAAATACACCCTTTTTTAAAAATTTGCAGAGTGTTATTTTGGTTTTATATTGTTTGTTTTCAAGTTTCTACTCTTTAAAATCTGTTTATTCTCTTTTCCCCGCACTCTGTTTGATCTTGGAGAATCTGAAACAGATAGGAAAAAGGTGCATTTTCTAGGTAAGCTAACCAGGATCTAACCCTTGTTGTCACCGAGAAGAAAAAAAAAATCTTGTGTGAAAAGAGTTTTTTTAAGCACGTTCTTCAAGGTCATATTCAACAACAACAATCCTCTTGCTAAACAATACAATATGGTTTGCTAGCCAAATTGGTTAAAATTTTCCTTATTAAGTAAGAGGTCTTGAGTTCAAGTCTCTCTTTTTGTTACTTTTTTTTTTAATTTCCATGCTCAATTGTAAAGTGTATTTCACTTCAAGTATAAAAGTGAATCACTATAAGTAGTTTTAATATTTTATTTTAGAGTTATTTATTTTGCAACTTTTGTTTATAAAGTAACTTCATTGTAAAACTGATCCCCACTTTTTTTTTAATAAAAGTGGGTCACTTCATAAACAACTTATTTGTAAAAGTGAGGTTATTTGGAGGGGTATCACCACCATGTGGTTCTTTGGTTTCCATTTATGTATTTTTTTAAAAGGGCATAACTTTCACATCCGGAGTCCGTTTTTATTGTCGTTTTTTTAAAACCACCTAATTTTTCTAGACTTTTCATCCAAATCATCAGCTTCAGTTTTTAAATCCATATTATTTTCATATTTAATATGGATTCTTCCAGTAACTTTTTTCTTACCATCATCAACTACTTCCAATAGAAATCCCATATGGAGGATTTATTAAGAATGAAAGGCTTGTACCAGATTACCTTGGGAAAGGAAAAAGAACCCACCAATGTTGATAAGGAACTAAAATGGGATAATAAGAGTGATGAAGCACGTGGACTGATCTGAATGTCAATCTCTATTGATTTAAGGTTCCACCTTCAAGAAATTGATGACCTTGATGAAGCTTGGGAAAATCTTGGATATGTGTTTGGTAAACACAATATTATTCTAGCGCATCAATTAGAAAATCAAATACTGTCTTTAAGTCCAAATCATTTTTCTTCCATTGAGGACTATCTATCTAAGTTTAAAACACTCAGAATTTTATGTGAAGAATGTGAGATAAAGTTGGAGGAAGAGCATTGCATCTATATTATTCTTTCTAAGCTAGGTAGTGCATATTTTGTTTTTGCATATACCTACTATGCCATGATATATGATCTAGGGAAATATTATCAAAAACCCACTCTTGAGTCCTTTTGTGATGCTTTGATTAGAGTGAAAGATAAACTTGTAAAACTTGGAGTGATCAGCACTATAGGTACATCCAACAAATCCTTAGTCTCCCAGTAGAAATATAAACACAAGAATCCCAAGAAGAAACATCCTTTCCACAACAACAAGCAACATAAGGGTCCCAAACCCACTTAGACAACTCCAGCTCCTAATGGTGAGAAAGGAGCAAAATCTAAAAATAAGAATACTGACAAACATTGCAAATTTTGTGATAAAGATGGTCATGATGAGTCAAAATGTTTCAAGAAGATGGCATCTTTAGAAACAGCGATGAAGAAGCACAACATCAATATTGATTCTACTTATTCTTCTTTTCATTGACATGCACTTTATGCTTCTGGTTTATCCTTGAATGCAACTTCTACTTCTTCTTCTGATGAGTGGCTTATTGATTCTGGAGCATATTATAATATGGCTAAGGACAAATACATGTTTTCCCCTCTAAATGAATGTAAAACCAAAACAATATTTGTTGGTGATGATAGATCTCTTAGTTTTATATGATCTGGAACAATTCAAGTAGATAATGGTCATTTCAATGAAGTATTATGTGTTCCAAGTATTTCTTGTAAACTCCTATCAATATATCAAACTACTCATTCATGTGAAGGTAAAACCATAGATTTTTCACCTCACCAAGTTGTAATCAAGGATCTAAAAGATCCTAAGAATTTTCTTTCAATTGGAATTGTTGATGATATTAACAGGTTGTACAAGTTTGACAATTTTGGGTCATCATATTTTCCATTAGATTGGTTTGCTCATAGTGATGGCTTGAGAAAACTTTGGCATGAGTGGTTTTGTCATCTAAACTATATCTCATTACAACAGTTATGTAATCAACAGATGGTGACTGGTCTCTCTCTTGTTTCATGCAAAGATCGTGTTTGTGTCAGTTGTGTTCTCATAAAACATAATCGGGACAATTTTGACAAATGTGCCTCTTGGCATGCCTCGGGCCCTTTGCAGTTTGTTCACAGTGACTTGTGTGGTCCACTTTCTTCTCCTTGTTTTTATGGGTGCAAGTATTTATTAACTTTCATTGATGAATTTTCTAGACGTACTTGGGTTTACTCATTGAAACTTGAGAGTGAATTTTTTGACACGTTTCTGGCCTACAAGGCCCTTGTAGGAAAACAATCTGGACAGTAAATTCAAACATTAAGAACAGATAATGGAGGTGAATATGTGAACAATAATTTTACAAGTTATTTCACTACACAGGGCCTCCAAATGCAACATAATATTCCATATACACACACAACAAAATGGTGTTGTTGAGAGAAAGAAATGAAAATTAAAAGAAATGACTAATTGTATGATCCAATCTAAGGGATTAAGTCTAAATTATTGGGTGGAAGCCATCAATTGTGAAAGATACATAGTAAATCGCACTCCCACAAAGGCTCTTAAAAATATAACACCAGAAGAAGCTTGGACTAAAATTAAAACATATGTAAGTCACTTTCGTGTATTTGGAAGTATAGCATGGGCTCACATTCCTGATGGTAAAAGGAAAACATTGCAGCCTACAAGTGAGAAGTGTACATTTTTTGGTTATTTTGAAGATTTCAAAGGTTTTAGGATTTTTCAACCACATTTTAATGAAATTATTATTAGAAGAAATGTTAAATTTGATGAAAATATCTTGGCCTGCGAGCCTAATTCGACGATTGTTCCTTCTTCAATCTATGATCCATCTTAGGAATTTGTGCCTTATTCTATTCCTATTATGGTTCTTTTTCATATAATGACAGTGAGGATGAAAATATACCTCCGCCTTCTCACCTCCGTCTAGATAATTCCATTGAACCTGAACCAACACCAACACCATCACTTCATAGATGGGTCCATTCAACACAAGAAGCAACTGGTGATCTTTTTGATGATCCTTCATATCAGCATTAGACATGTTCTTAGTTCCAATGGGCCTCTTCTCTTTTGGTTCAAGTTTCATAGACTCATGATATAGAGACATTTCTAGAAGATTTGGGTCATCTAGATTGGGATACAACAATGAATGAAGAGTATCGTTCTTTAATGGAAAATGATACTTGGGATCTTTTACCTCTTCCAAAAGGAAGAAAAATTTTCATATGTAAATGCGTCTACAAAACTAAGCATGTATTATATGGAAGTGTTGAAAGACACAAGGCTCGGTTAGTTTCCAAAGTATTTTCTCAAGTTGAATGAATTGACTATAATGAAACCTTTTTCCCTATAGCCAAAATGAATTTCATCTGCCTTGTTCTTGCCCTTGTTGCCTCACATAAATGGGAGGTCCATCAGATGGATGATAAATATTTGTTCTTGCATGGGGATTTGCAAGAATAAATCTACATGGAACAACCTCCTAGCTATGTCTAGAATGACTCTAGCCTTGTTTTTCACCTTAAGAAATCTCTTTATGGTATTAAGAAAGCTCCCCGAGCTTGGTATTCCAAAATGGAAAAATTTCTTATAGAAACCATATTTTCTAGATGCCATTCTGATCCTAATTTCTATACCAAGAAAGTAGGAATCATCTCATAATCCTTGTCCTTTATGTTGATGACCTTATCCTTACTAGTAGTGACTCAAAACTTTTAAACCATGTGAAAACTAGCCTTAAGAAGAAATTTGAAATGACAAACTTAGGATTTTTGCACTATTTCCTTGGCCTCCAAGTTTTGCAAACCAATGAAGGAATTTTTCTTTCTTGGTCTAAGTATGCTTGTGACCTTCTTCATCCCTTTCACATGAAATATTGTAAACCATCCCCTTCTCCCTTCCAGTCTAGAGTCAAGCTTGTTGCCACCTGTTGGCACAAGGGAAAACCCAGGGTTCATCGCTTAACAACACACCAAAAAAACCCTAACTACTGACCCTTTCGGCAACACCTAGGAAGCAGGGGGGGTTACAGGACGCATGTGTTTGTAACTAGGTTGGGACACATATCTATGATAATAACACTTCGCAAAATATTTTTTTAACAATCAAGAAGTGACATGCATCAGTTTATTAACCTTATTAACACTGCAGAGCATAATCAAAGATAGATCGACCTAGTAACAACAAATTATTATATACCCTAAGCACTTAGCACTTAGCACTTAACACTATAAGTTAAATCTAACATTCATTTACCCTTAACATAAGTAAAGTACTTAAGAAACAAAATATCTATCTATTACACATCATAATCAAAGCACTAAGCAGATTCATAACAAAAATAACACAACACAAAGAAAACCATGAGACACCAGATATACGTGGTTCACCCCAAGGTGGGGATACGTCCACAAACCACTTTGTCTCTTTATTATTCGCCAAGATCTTACATTCAACCACTCCTGTGCACTAAGCTACAAAGTCTATCTTCACACAAGACAAGAGATCTATGCACTAAGCACTAGATCCTTCTTCTTTCCCTTGCCAAAACTAGGTCACATGCACAGAGCCACAATATCTTATTACATCACTTATCCTTTTCTATGAAATCACAGTCGAGCACACAGCCATAGTCAAGCACAAAGCCTCGACCACTTACATTCATTTTCACAAAGCACTACTTGATATCTATTTTCTACACTACAAACCCTTATTTATACTTTACAAACCCTTACAATAGGGCCTAAACATGGGGAGAACCCATGGGCCGACAACCCAAAAACTTGTTACAAAAACCCTAGAGGACCCCTTACTGGGTCCACATAGCCCGCAAAATAGGTGAGATCCACGATCTCAGATCTGACTGGGCACTCCTTCTTTGACCAATGCGTCGAAATCCAAAAATGGGCCAAATATGACCAAATTTTCCCCAAAACGTGGTTGAGGGCCAATAGGCCCCCAACACTCACATGTGACTCATCCCGAGTCACTAAGATATGGACAATGTTGCTTTGAAAGCCTCGATATTAATTCCAGCTGCCTCAACTTGTTGCCTAGCCTGAGCCTCCTGCTCAACAAGCTCCTGGACTGTTTTCTCTGTAACAAGCCCTTCCAAACGATGTTCTACTACTGCAACTATTTGATCTAATAGTGAGCCTTGTCCATCGATCTCCTTGAACACCTTGCAAGCTTCATCCTACACAAGTTGTCACTTTTGTGTTACTTCCATCACATTACCCTGGAGGGCAGTAATATGTTGTTTTATTTTGTGTTGCTCATGGGATCTCTTCATCCTTTCCACTACTATGAGATGCTTCATCTGTGCCTGCAATGAGAATGCTTATTGTTGTGCCTCTTGTAACTGAGCTTCTAGCTTCCTTAACTCTAGTTCCTCAGTGATGCATTCATATGTCTGGGCACTTCTGTCACTTAACAGTTTACATTTTGAGGCAAGGGCTCTTATATTTTCTTCTGTGTTTTTGGCAGACTCCTCCCACTGGTCACGCACCTCCTGCAGGGTGCTCAGTACTTTCTAGGCCTCCAATTCAGTTATCCTAGATTGAAGCTGTCAAAGGGTCTCTGTGAGCTTCATGACTTGATATTTGACCGACTCTTGATCCTCATGTACCCAACCCGACACAGAGTGACATGCTTTGATGACTGCTTCTTTGACCACGACCTATTGTACGAGCAACAACTCTTTTTCCTTTTGTAGTCGAGATTTTTCCTCCTGAAGCTTTTCTTTCAAACTTTCATGGGCAACTACATTATCTTGCATTGCTCGTAATTGTACCAAGACTTCATATTTATCCTTTTGCAAGGATTTTGTAGCCTTTTCCTTCTCTTCCTGATTTTTTTGTAATCGGGCTTCTATTTCTTCAACAAACCTTCTTAACTGGTCTTCTCTTTCAATGGTCAAGTCTCTCTATTCCTTCCTGTATGCATTCAACCCTGCCTCTAATACTTCACCCTATCCTCGAGGTATTCCTTTAAGGTTAACCTCAAAATCCAAGTCGGGGCTAGCCTATACTTTTGCAGGGGTGGGAAACTTAATTCTATACTGAGGGAGGGTGATCCAAATCCTTGGTTCACCCTGCGAATTTAGTTCGTCCTCGATCTATGATGAGGAAGGCGTAGATAGTGAAGTAGGCACTGCGCAGACCAAATGAACATCCTGTTGCACTTCCTTCAACTTCCTCTCAATATTTTCATACAACTTTGCATGTTTCTCTTCATATCTCTATAGTGTGTCTTCAAAGGCATCCTCCATAGCTCCACGGACCAGACTGATGTCATCATCAATGAGACTGGCTTCCAACTGTGGTTTATTGGCGTGCATTTTCTTCCTTACTGAAGGTTTCTTCGGAGAAACTTTCCTCTTCTGCGGGGTCACTGTCACAATAGGGGGATCTTCATTACATTCAACATGGTTGACTACGCCAACTCCTTAATCCATGGTTGTGTGATGAGGAGAGTTTTCTTTCCAGTTGTCTTTGTTAAGTAGTGGTGAGGAGCTAACATGGTGTAGTTCTTTTGGTATCCTAAGTTGAAATCATTGTGCTTCAACAATGGGATATGTCTTAACTGACTCCCAACTATGCGAATTCCTTTCGGAATGTACGCAGTGAAAACGGAGTACTCAAAATCTCAAGGGATACTGTTGCTATTAATAGTGCCGGACAGGGGCGGAATATATTCAGGCAGGATCGACGATATATTCTTCACATTAGCCATATCACCGTGGTTCTTACTTCATTGTTAGGTTACGGGGCTGGTACAGGTGGAACGACGTCCGGTCGAAGGGGAAGCCTGCAGTCCCCTAGTCGATGATGTCTAAATACCTTCAGATACTGGTCTTTCATCCATGAGCTTCCTAAGAACTTCCTCGACAGACTTCTCCAACTCACTGGGTTCGCCCAACATTCTAGCTTTTAACAGACAGGTGGGGTACATAAACGGACATGCGGGGTATAACTTTAGACAACGATAGGTGGAACAAATCGACACTTGGACAATTCTCGTCTTAGATCAGTCAATCCTGGGTAGCAAAAAGTGGTCCCAACACCACCATCAACGAGTTAAGTAAGCGGGGAGGTCATAATGAATCTCCCAAGAAACAAAAAAATGTTTTTATCAATGTAAACATATCTATTATGGCACAGTCTCAATGTACAAAAGAAGTTAATAATCTCATAAATGTGTTTCCTAACCATTCTGGAGCATCATTCTAATGGTCAGGGTGCCTCCAATGGTCATATAAATTCGCCAGGGAGAAGTCCAAATCTCCGCGGACCTACTGTTCTAGCGAGGTTCAAACCCTATGAGGTTCCAGTATGCAAAGTCTTCCATCTGGTTTCTATATATTCTTGTAGCTTTTCCAACTTGGCCTTCTTTTTATTGAGATTCCTTGCCTTCTTTCCTATTATCTTAGTTTCTTTAACTATTTCTAGAACCATCTTTCCATTTCCATTTTTATTCTTATCTTCCCCTAGCACAATGGCTTTTCACTATCGAGGTACCCTCAAAGGTTCTAAAGTTAATATCCATTTTCTTAACACTTCCTGAGTGGGGATACTTATCTCTTGGATAGATAGGTCCTTCAAGCCTTCTTGCATTCTTTCAACTTTGATAGATAATTCTTTTTCTTTATGTCCCTCCTGCGTTGTTAATTTTCTCTGTTTCTTCAACTTATCCTATCGTTCTTCTCTTAGTTTGTCTATTTTCCTAGATATGAAATCCCTTAATTATTTCTTTTTATTTTCTCTAGCTTCTTCCTCTTCTTTCCTTCTGATATGATCCTTCTCAATCCAAGTCTTACCTAACAAAATTTGGAAAGGGGTGTTGTTCTCAACAAACCTAATGACTTCAAATTCTTCTTTAGTAGATGTTTCATGAACAATAATAGGTATAGTAGTTACTCTTCCACATAAAGTTATCATCTTTCCCTTAAACAAGCCTATTCTTCCTAAGGAAGGTACCATAGTAGGCTTTCCCAAAACTTTCCAAGTTTATTTTGTCATAGTATTCACTTGTGGTTCTTCATCCAAGACTATACGGTCTATGTTGAAGTCTTCTATTCTTGCACTTATGCGTTGTTTTTCTTTCAGGTTTTCTGATAAATTTACATCTTTATGAACATCCATTGTTTCTTTCAACTATAATAATGTGGTTTGAACTTCCTCTAACCATTTCTCTTTATGACTTTCTAACATACCCTTAGTCTCTTTACTCTTTTCATAGTTTTATTTTCTTATGTTCATTCCTTCAACTTTAGCAATAATCCTTGGACAATCCTCAACCTCAGAACCAACAACCTTACAACAAAGACAAATAGGGCATACCCCAAGACATTCCTTAGCAAGATGTCTCGGTCTTTTGCAGTTATAACATAAATTCAATCCTCTCTTTCTCTTAAGTGTTCCCCAATATTTTATGTACTGTGCACTTTCCCTAGGATCACAGTGTTGGACCTACAATCTGCAAAAAACAATTCTGGGTTCCTGCATCCACTTATTAGTCCAAAAATTCTTTCTATGCATAGGAATAACATATATTTCTTCATTTCCATTAAATTTAATCAAATCAACTCTTTCTTTCAACTTCTCCCTAGCCTTCAGACTAGGAAATAATATATTAAACATACTTAAATTCATGCTTCTGAAACAAAAATTTTCACTTATCTTTCTCTTACCAAAGCACAAAGCTTACCTCTTTAGAATCTTTTTTCTTTAGATCAGCTTACTTTCTTGGCACAAAGCTTCACAAGTCAAGTAGAGTATTTCACACTCTAGCAACATACCTATGCCCAGATCTTCTCCTTTTATTTACTTCAGTTCCCAACAATCACAGTTTCAGGTCCCGGTAAAGGAACCATTTGTTGGCACAGGGGCAGAACCAGGATTCAATGCTTAACAACGCACCAACAAAACCCCGACTACTAGCTCTTTCGGAAACACTTGCGAAGCAAGCAAAGTATCACCCGAGGTAGAAGCAAGGGGGGTTACATGATGTAGGTGTCTGTAATCAGGTTGGGACACAGATCTATGATAATAGCACTTCATTGAATATTTTCTTAACTCTTAGGAGGTTACATGCATTAGTTTATTAACCTTATTAACACCGCAAAGCATAATCAAAGATAGATCAGTGCAGTAACAAAAAATTATTATATACCCTAAGAAATTATCACTATAAGTTAAATCTAACATTCATTTACCCTTAACATAAGTAAAGTACTTAAGCAACAAAATATCTATCTATTACACATCATAATCAAAGCACTAAGCAGATTCATAACATAAATAACACAACATAAAGAAAACCATGAGACACTAGATATACATGGTTCACCCTAGGGTGGGGCTACATCCACAAACTGATTCGCCTCTTTATTATTCACCAAGATCTTACATTCAACCACTGTTGTGCACTAAGCCACATAGCCAAGCTTCACATAAGACAGGAGATCTGCGCACTAAGCACTAGATCCTCCTTCTTTCCCTTCCCAAAATTGGTCACATGCATAGAGCCACAATCTCTTATTACAACACTTAGCCTCTTCCATAAAATCACAGTCAAGCACAAGTCCTCTACCACTTACATTCCTTTGCACAAAGAGATAATTGAGATCTATTTTCTAGACTACATTCCCCTTTATTTATACTTTACAAACCATTACAATAGGGCCTAAACATGGGGAGAACCCATGGGCTGACAACCCAAAAACCCTAGATGACCCCTTACTGGGTCCACATAGCCTGCAAAATAGGTGATATCCATGATCTCAACTCCGCTTGGGCGCTCCTTCTTTGACTAATGTGTCGAAGTCCAAAAATGGGCCAAAACTGACTAAAGTTTCCCCAAAACTTGGTCGAGGGCCAACACCACTTGTACCTCTCTTTAAGTTGATGCCACCTTGCATCGTCAGTTAGTTGGTAGCATCTTATACTTGAATCATACCCGTCCTAATCTTTCCTTTATTTTTTGTGTTTTTTTCTGGTATATGAAAACACCCCTTGAAAGCCATTAAAAAGAAACTAAAAGGATACTTCAGTATGTCTAGGGTACAGTTCAATTTGGAATCCATTTTAGTTCATAGGGGACTCCTTTATTGGTTATTTTCATTGATTCAGATTGGATCGATGACCTTGATGAACAGAAGTCTACTGTAGGTTATGTTTTCAACCTTGGTTCAGGACCTATCACTTGGGCTTGTAAGAAACAACATGCTATTGCACTTTCTTCAGTAGAATCAGAGTACCGAGTAGTGGTAAATGCAAGTCAGGAAGCCTTGTGGCTTCAACAGATCCTTTCAAAGTTTGGATTCCAACAACAGCATCTGACTAGAATTTGGTGTGACAATCAGAGTGTCGTCAAGCTCGCCAAAGACCCAGTTCAACTTCAATGTAGAAAACACATTGAACTACACATGCACTTCATCAAAAATCTCATTCATGATCAAGTTATTGAAGTGCTCTTTTTCCCTACAGAAGATCAAGTTGTAGACATTTTCACAAAGTCTCTTAAAGAGGTGAAGTTTTCCAAATTTTGGTCTATGTTAGGAGTTTATGAATTTGTCATTAAGGGGGGATAGGGTCTAATGCCTCCTTCCTTCTCCCATTGTGTAACTATTGTAAATCCTTCAATCCTATCCAAAGTTGTTCTTAAGGGGGGATGTTAATATATTTACACTTAGTGTTTAGTTAATATCTACTTGGTCTAATGTGTCGTTAGGTAAAAGTGTGTTTCTTTAGTATGCACTAGTGTGCATTTGTAGTTAGGAAATCTGACATTCATGATATGTTCATGACATTGAGTGATCTGATGGTTTATATTCTTCTCAATCTTAATGGCCATTGATCTGTGTCTTAACGCTTGATTTTTCCATGATCTCTATTTAAAGAGAATGTAAGGTCATTTTTCGATGATCGATTGTGAGAAAATCTATTGTAAAATATCTCTTTAATATTTTTCTTTTGCATTAATAAACTACTCTAAGTGGTCACATTGGTTGAGGTTGTGGATGTTTCCCCATAGGTTTTTTACCATGTCAAAACATCGGTGTGCTGATATTTGATCTGGTTGTGTGAGTGTTTACTGAAGGTTTTCTTCCTCTGTTGGAATAGCTCTATTGTCGAACAAAATTGTATCAATGTAGAATTATCATCCATGTGTTATATCAATGTAGAATTATCATCCTTTTTAACCATATAATCCAAGTGTTATATCAATGTAGAATTATCCTTCAATAACTGCAGAGTAAATAAGTAGTGAACAAATGAACAATCATACACATACACAGTACACCAATGTTTTACGTGGAAACCCAAAGTGGGAAAAAACCACGGAATGCTTTTTCTTATATGTCTTGAAGAATTACATTCATTGGAAGCACCAACTTCCTTTGTTTTCCAGCTGCAACTGGAAGGAGGCCCCAACCCCATTGTTTCTCAGGATACAACCTGAGGGAAGCTCCAACTCCCCTATTCTATGGCTACAACAAGAAGGAGACTACAACCCCCTATGTTCTTCGGCTACAACCACCTGTCCTTTCCCAATCCAACCGCCCTGAAGTATAAGTAGAATGATGGAACCACTGTCACACTTTCACTATGAGATATATTGTTGTAAACCTCTACCAAATAGCCTATACCATAAACAAGTGCATCAACCATGCACCAACCTGTACAAAACTTGTACCATGAACAAGTGCATCAACCATGCACCAATCCTGTATAAAACCTATACCATAAACAAGTGCATCAACCATGCACCAAACCTATACAAATAACATGTCACAACAACTTGTCCAAACAACCTATCACAACAACCTGTCTCATCAATAATATCAACCAAATCAGATCTACTCACCAATATCAATCACCAAGACAACTCTCAAATATGTGCATCAACCAACCATAACACAACAACTCATAATCATCACCAAGATCAATATGTTCTTCTAATAATATACCAATACAAGTATGCTACATCATAAACCATGTTTCAACAATACTACTAACAAGTGTTGGTTGTGGAGCCTGATTATCTTCCTGATTCAGAGGTCCTATCTTTCAGCTGTGTTTATACCCCATGAAGACTTTACACCCCAAAAGTATGTACACTCTTTCACACGGGGGAGTGCAGAGGGGGGGTACCCCCTCTACGGGGTCCAAGGGGTTCATTGTAAATCTGGACAGTTCATTATAAGGTCGCATATCTAATGGTAGAAATTATGTTAAGGTTTTTTTCTCTAGAAGGAAACCCTCTGTTATGAGGGAAATGTATTGCGGCTATGCATTATGGCGAGTATTGTATTTTGAGATAGGAGACTGTGAGAGAAAGAAGAGGAAGTTACAACGGGTTTTGTTGTAGGTTGTATCCCTTCATTTGCTGGATATTAATAAATGAAGGACTTGGCAATTTCTCTGGTGGATGTATCCCACACTGGGTGAACCACGTAAATCTGTGTCTCTATTGTATTGTGTATCTTATGTGTTTTGTTTCTGCATTTGTTTTATTTTATTGCTCCACGGTCCTGTTTTTCTAAAAACAAGTGCCTCCAACCATGTACCAAGTATGTACCAATCATGTATCAACTACTCATCAATAATGAATCATCAATATGTACCAACATCATCAACTATACACCTTATGTATGTGCCAACTCATCAACTACTTGTCTCAACCATGTACCCAACATGTACCTTAACCAAAATCCCTCATCAATTTCATCATCTAAATCTGATTTGTAACTTTGTAATAGAGTTGGTGAATATAATTACATACCATAAAACCTTTTTTAGCTTTAACAACAAGAGACTATCATTTTCATCAAACTTTACTTTAGTCTCACATGACTAGTTTTGGATTAGCCAACAACCCTGACTTGAAATAATCATAACTATGTACCTATAATGAATAAAGCTCTGAAAATGATACACAATGTTCTTCAGAGTTTATTATGAAATTCCTCCAAGTGTCACTACTTGGAACCTCTCAAAAAAGGATTTATAGCAAAAATGGCATACATTGTTGAATTATGGCTTATTCTAGAGAGCGACCTTGTAGAGCGTGCCCCGCACATAATATTTGTTGAATCAATCTAAAAAATTTACACAACATACTAAATAAAATAGCATAACCAACACATTTGGTATTACTGAATTTGGATATGTTATGAATAAGTTATGACGCTTTTACCCAAAACACTTGTTTTAGACTTGTTTTAGGACTAGCCACAAACCCTATTTTTCATGGAGTGTAACTCCAAAAATAAAATAACCCACAAGATGAATTTGTTACCACATATACTTGGATAATTTTCCTCAATGGCCTATCAATTTCACGGTCTGAATCATTCTAGAAAAAACATTATTGCGAAGATGGTGAGGTGACCTGTAAATAACATACCTTAGAAAGAATCATCAAAAGAATTTATCCTTCTTGAATTTTGGACTTATTTTCTTCACCTTCCCTATGAAATTCGGCTTATATATCCTTTGGTTACCTCAGCTACCTATAGATATTCAATATTCTCAAGTGTGATGTAAAATGAGAGAGCCTTGTCTCTTATTTATACTCTCCAAATATCTTCCAAGGGTTGACAACAATCACTAAGGTTTGAGATCAATCTACAATATCACTCTCCAATGGTTGACATAAATGACAACCAACAATGCATACCAACTTTCCATCAACCTAATCCAACTTTCTAACAATCATAATCAACCATAACCTTCACAACAAGTACACAAACATATCAGTAACTATGTAGTTGACCTGAAACATTGAAATGCTAACTTGTAAGTTATCTTCTATCTTCAGGGAACTGGTACTACCATTTCCCCCAAACTTGTCTTATCCTCATGGGACTAAGACATCATTTCACATGGGACCTCGTATGACGATCCCTAAGCAACCTGTGGGGGTGCCTCATTGGACACTAGTGGTATGACCTACGAGAGCCTACCAAACTAGGGTTTCCTCAGACAAATTTGCTCTCTTCTGTAACCCTGAAACTCTCTCACTCCTTTCTTATCACTACCTTAGATTTCTCCATCACTAAATTGACAAATATATCACTAGTTCACTAGAATATGTTCAATAGAATAAGTGAGTGAATGTACTTGCAAATGATTTATTGAGGTGTATTTATACTTTTTCTAAGTAACCTCTCTCCTTACATTTAGGGGCTTCTAGATTTTGTTGTTACGACCACTTTACCCTTTCATTAAAGACTTGTAACCAACTAGGGGCTTATTGACCATTCTTTTGGGATTCTATCTTCATAATACCATAACTCCTCAACCATGAGTAATTATGGGATGTACCACCTATTGGTGCAATTATATGTTCAATAAATTGCAATAATTTAATATGTCAATCCAGTTTTGTAATCAATAGATTTGATGCTCTGTATGTACCGATAACATATAATTGTCTATGTCTGTTGAGTATGGCCTATGTAAGAAACTACTTCTGAAACTTAAGCACTCTATTTCACACCTTTCAAATAACACTCCACACATACAATTCAAAATTCAAAAAGAAAAATTGATCAACAAATGTATAATTTAGAATTCTTGCTCAGGGGATGGATCTTCTCATTAATGTATCATGAAAGACAGATATGGGCTATGATTCTATCTCCTAGAAAAAACTCACAAATGATCATTGACTTTCTTGAAAGTCAACTGGGCTAAAGAACTACCAGGAAGGGTAAAAAAACTCAATTATAAGCACATGTATGGTGAGATATGAAGGTCTTAACTGTACATGTGTATGAAAAGTGTAACTTAATTAATTATAGGAAAGAAAGATGAGTATGGTAGGATTCTCCATTGCAGGCTCATGTATAGTGAAAGATAGATATTCAAACCATTCTTAGATATAGAGAATGAAAACAACACTACATTATTTTTTCAGACAAAATATTAAAGCACTTAAAGTGAATAATTGTACTTGCAAACTCACACAAAAATGTCAAACCATTGCTCAGAGATATCATATACACAACTCTCTCTTGTTCAAAATTACCATACATCCGGAAGACCTGCTACCAAATGCATCACTGAAACATATCAGAGAAAGAATTAAATGTTGTGATCAAAATATGAAAGTACTTTGTTCAAACACACACACACAAGCAATCAGAATCATATTCACAATTAATTACAAAGAGACTTACCTTAGTTTGGTCAGTGGACCCTTGTCATACCAACATGGTAGCTCTTAAGAGAACTTACAATAGAGAAGGTGTAAACACAAACATATAATCTAGAAACAAAAATTATATCATTGCTTCATAAAAATGGAGATACAATTCACAGTCGTTCCAAAACAAAACTTACAGCATAATTGTTGTTTACTTTATTTCTCTCTATATCCTATCATCTACGAGGATCTATATTTTAAAGAGAGGAAGACATTACAACCCAAGTCTAAAGATAACATCAAATGTTTGTATAATTATTATAATTGGATGATATATCGATTCTTAAGGAAACGATTTCATCCTCATGAAACAAAGTGCATGAGTGATGAAATGTATTGTGTCTTCCAATGAACACAGAATGTTTGAACCACTAGAATGAATTGAACTCATCGAGAAAAATATTGTTCCAACAACCAAGCCTAGGATTCTGGAATAGGTACCGGATGCACACAATTGCATAATCTTGGTACCGGACGGACGTAACAAATAGTACCAGATGCACATAGGCATACATGTCAGTACCGTATGAGTGTAACAATCGGTACTAGATGAACACATGAATACAAGATGGTACCACACTACTACATTGGACGCAAATTACTATGGTTTAAAATTTCGTCGTATTTTTTTTTTCTTTTTTTGGACTAAATATACCTTTTTTTTCGGGGTCCAAATGTTGGTTTCTCTAGAGACCAACCTTCCAAGTTGGTTGTTTTAACGAAGAAAGTTGGTCGATAGAGAGACCAACCCCCAATTAGTCACTATAGAGACCAACAATGGCACGTGTGAGAGTCAACGATCATTTACGACAAATCAATCCTATATATATCTCAGTTACAAAAAATTTTCTATAGTTGTGACAATCATTTTCTACAATTACGAAAATCATTTGGGTGTTCATATGCAATGGTGTTCTGGTTTTTTATGAAATCTTGATTTCAATTCTCTTTCAAGAAGAGAAACATTGAATTGATCAGAGT
This sequence comes from Picea engelmannii, assembly GCA_009831015.1. Lineage (NCBI taxonomy): Eukaryota > Viridiplantae > Streptophyta > Pinopsida > Pinales > Pinaceae > Picea > Picea engelmannii. Next base: position 280,538 of record ML781401.1, read on the forward strand.
CTACATAGCTAATATTTTGAAGGTTAGTACTTAAAAATTTTCTATGTGATTTAGTAATTTGGTGCTATTGAACTATTTTAGGGTTTATTTTCACTCCTTAAATCAAATTTTATGGTTTATTTTAACTCCTTAGAAAGATTTTATGGTTTATCCACTTTTGATAGAGTAAAAAGATTACTGATTCAGCTACAATCACTCTAATTAGATTCAATCACTCTAATTTTGTTCTTATATTTCATGGAACTTCTTGAATATCTAAGAATCCTTGCCTTAGTAAATTTACATTTAGGGTTTCCTCCTTGAGTTGGAAAAGAACCAACTAGAAGTGAAGAGCAGTGGATTTTTTGTTGATATTGGGCATCAATACTCTTGTGTATCCCTAAAGCTACCCTAATTTTCATTAGGGACTTAATATTATATAGTGTGATTTTGGTTGATAATAGATCCACCTCCTCTTATTAATGTTTCATGCTTTTAGGATTCATGTTCTCCCTTATTTTTTCTGAACATGTTGTATAATTTTCATTACAAATATCTAAATATATACCAAATTATTTGAATAGATTTGTATATTGTACTTATAATGTTCCAATGGATTTGTTGTAATAGGTAATTACAATGTCAACTCCAGACGAGAAAAGAGAGCTTGTTATGTTAAAGCGGCACATGGTGATTCATGGTGATGGGAAATGTTATTTCCCTTGTTGTGAATGCAGGGGTTTTAATGGAAGA
>ML781401.1:287987-300305 GCA_009831015.1 Picea engelmannii
CATAGATCTCTCCATCTAAAGTTCATTTTTAAGAAAAAATTAAGAATGTATCTACCCATATGTGAAATGTTAGAATGTCGTACTTTCCATGTCAAAATAGAGTCACAAGAAAATTTTAATCCTCTCTAGATAAAATCATCCTATTACTAAGTTGTAAGAGTTGAAACTACCTTCTCCCTTTCTTCCCAAACTATTTGAATTAGTGAAAAAGAACCACCAATCATGAAATCGCTTGAAGCAACATTCACATCATTGAGGGTGAAAAGTCTATTTATTTTGGATCTAAATTTTCCTTTAACAATTATGTATTAGGTCAATCTTTTTGAAGGTTCATCACCAATCATTGAACTCACTATCTGCTTTCCTGACATGCTTCCTCCATGCACAATTATATTAGTTTATATGAGGCCTTTTCCTTTTTTAGGTAAGGCAAAGATGCTCCATGGAACCAATATTGACAATGCATGGTCCACCTCATTTTTAGAGCATAAAAAACCTCTAAGCACTCAAGTTTCTATATGACTAATTTTGGAAGAAAAAATAAACCAATAACCATACATAATAAATGTGTCTTTCTTGAATATATTTTCTATAGCCATGATTTTATTAACAAAATGCATGTCTTTAAATAATGAACTATTAAGTTTTTGTTAAAAAATTAATATCCTAGCAACATGGGAAGTAACATAATGGGCTAGATGCTCATGACTCAATACTTTATTTTTTTAAATTGACTTTGAAAAGGCCCATGAGGTCAAGTTTCCCTTCATCCTAGTCATGCTTAAGGCTCTTGACTTTGTCCCCTTTTTCCCTAGAGCCATGGAAAATATTCTTAGAGGCAATGATGTATCTCTTCATCAACATATATAAATAAGAGGAAGTAGGGATAATCCATTATATTTGATAAGGATCTATGTTGGCACTTGAAATTTATGTGATGGTAATAGAAGCCTTGGTCTACTTGATATTTCACATTATAGGTTAATGTTTCATTAAAGACATCCCTCTCCCTAAACAAGGAATAATTATATATATTATATTATATATAACTATAATAAAAACAAAACAAAAAAAAAATACCAAAAGAAAAACAAATAACAAAACATAATTTGAAAACAAAAAAACAAAAGACACATTTCATCCCTTGCAAGCTAGCTGGAGGAGAAGGTCGAGGTCAGATCCCATGCAAGCTAGCTGGAGGAGAAGGCCAAGGTGAGATCTCGCGCGAGCTAGCTGGAGGAGAAGGCCGAGGTGAGATCCTACATGAGCTAGCTGGAGGAGAAGGCCGAGGTCAGATCAATAGAGAGGAGGTTGTAGGTTGCGTGAGATAGGAGAAGGAGATGAGGTTAGGGCAGAGAGGAGGGCACGCGAAGGAGGTAGGTCACATGAAGAGGAGGGCACACAGAGGAGGTCATGGAAGAGAGGAGGATTTGATCAGAGCACCAACAATGACACCACCAAAATCGGTATGCTTAGGTTTTGTCTGAAATATTTTAAAAACAATTATGCACAATAGGGTCAATGGGCCTCCTACCAATCCTTCTTTTGTCAAATTACCTCCTCATGTAGGTACCAATATTTTCAAATGGGCCCAATTGTGTAGAGAAATCAACGGGTCTAAAATTTCAATGCAATTTTGTTGTTTAGTATTAGTATTTTTGAATTCTGTGATGAAGGCTTGTTACAATTTGTTAAAGGTTATGATAATACATAAAGGGGTATTATGCACATACTTCATGTACCATTTCAAAACCCAACCTTTCAAGGATGTTTGGAATTTGACCAACATTGTTTCAAAGTCATTATATTCTTGGCACTCTAGTTGGATTCACATAAAAGCTAATTATATTCTTCATCATCGTCAGTGAAGACATTGAAGTGAGAGATCATGTGGTTTTCCTCATATCCCACTCAAGTGCTACAAAACCCTAACCATGATGTACCCAAAAACTATGTGATGTGTGGAACCAAGACATGTTCTTTTTTAGGGCCTTTGTTGTGGTTTAATCATGGCACCCATATCCCTCTAGTAGGCCAAATATACCCTATGAAGGTCTTATTTCATGGTTCAAGGATGATTTCAATGACACAACTTGAGAATATTGATGGTTTTTCCTTTTGGTGCTTGACTTGAGACTCTTCATTTAGGACTTAAGGCCATTATTTCTCTCCCTTGACATTGGTTGACATTGGTTACATTTCCTTGAGACAACCCTTAGCATAAGAAATTAATGGTGCACCAAACTATTGTTTGAAATTTCTTTCTACTATGCTCACAAATAGGGATCATTGCTATTGGCTAATAATGATGAGTCATGTGAATTACCCTCCAAATCTACACAATAAAACTATTGTAGTAACATTGTAAAAACCTTATATGCATGATTGAAATTAACTATGGGAAAGAGCCCATGCTTATGAATAATCATTGAAGATACAAACATTGTCCATGATCCATTGAATAGGTCATATGGCTACCAAGAAGGCTAATCATCTTCCTTTGAATGCTTTCAAGCAATCTGTTGTTTAAAATACATGCTAAAACCTATTGTTTTGTAGCCTTTTCCATCATTTGTATAATCACTTTTGCTATTGTTATATTCTCTAATTCATCAAGTCTTCTAGCCCGCTATCACTTTTCTCGTCAAAATTGAGTCCAAACTACCTCCATAACTCCCTTGAACAATGAAATTGCATGCAAGGATTGGAAAATGTATCACAAAAGGTCAAATTAGTTTTTTGGCTTGATTCACATTCCAATATTGGATAAAGTTGAGTCTAAGATTTTCTTGGCAAAATTAGCTTTGGTAACTTGGCATGTTTGTCAATCAAGAATTAGAAGTTGAATTAGGGTATAAAACACTTTATTTGAAGCTTAAATTTAGGATATATATAATTAACATATATGCAAAATATACCCAAGAGGTATAACTAGGTTGTGGAGTGATCAAATTTAGCATATAGAATCAAGGTTTGGAAACTCTAGATTATCAAGTTGGTAAACCTATGACATTGATTCTAGATCCCAAATCTAGGCCATTTACCTCATTAGAAACTATCTTTTTAAAAGTAGAGACATCGCTTACAATTCCTTTTATGATTGATTTTACATTCATGCATCACTTACATCACATATATCATGATATGATCCAACAAGTCTTCTTAACTTTTCCTACCTTTCCATAGTATAGGCATGTCTTTTTCTTATTACCTTTTTTAATTGATGACTGATCATCATGCTTCTTCTTCTCGATTTGGTTGACATAGTCCTTATCAGGTAATCTCCACCATCTTCCTCTCAATTGTATTCCTGACCTCTTTCTCTAGAATTCTGTCAACTTTTCCCTTAAGAAGTTGGTAATGTTTCTAATTTTCAAGCTTACCCTCATTAAGAAATTTTTATTGTGCCCTAATTAGAAAACCACATAAATAACTAAAGGCATAGTCTCTGACATCATCTATTCTACAAGCCCAACTAGCATAAAATTTTGAACATAAAACATCATAGCATGTCTTTAAATTCATCAAGTTTAGTTCTATAATCACTCTCCAAACCTTAATTCGATATGCAAGTTTAAAATTGATTCAATCTACCTCAGATATGTGAGCCTATATGGAAAGAACATATGTGATAGACCAATCCATAGGATCATCTACATGTATACCCAAAAGAATAACTATCTCCCTTAAAATGAGGAAGGTTTATTCCAATTTGATCACCTTAGGCACACTCAAGATCTAGGTTTTAAGTCTTGACATAAGCACTAGTCAACCTAGTAAACACCACATCATTATCATTTTGACATGTTTCCCATCATATGGAGGAAAAATCAATTTTTTCTTTATAGGTATCAATTTGTAACAATTATGAACACATTTAAGAAAGAAAGAACAATATCAGGCATCTTTGTGCCATCTATTTGAAGCTATTTTTGCAAAGCCTTCTTCTATTGGTTGTTGGATTTTGTGGTGCTATCTAATGGCCTAATACAAAGTCAAACAATATATACACAAAACAACCCTCTTGCAACAATTTCAATTGGGTTTCAACTTTTGGTAATTCTAATAAATTTGGTGGATTTTAAGTTTTTGTAAAATATGGATGAATTTGGAGGTACCAAAACTTGAAATTATGGTCAAAATGGAACCATGAACAAAATCATTATTGTCACCAAAATTCATTGCATCAGAAACAAGGTTCTTCTACCACTGGTTCCACCCCACATGTGTAGCATGAATTCAATAAGGGTAAGGATTGTTTCCTTAGATCATGATGTAATATAAACCCACAAAACTTCTATAAGGTCTTTTTCTACCTTTGTTCTACTCAAATATAACAATCATTTTCTCTAGTCATGTATATTACAACTACCTTCTTAACCATTTGGTGTATCGAGGGAACCCAATGCTTCTACATATAAGAGAAATCCTTTTCACCATATAACCTACTAACTAGCATGATGAAATCCCTCATGGGTTCTCATAAATTAGAGGTGGGCTACAAATTAGATGGGAAATTCAAAATTATTTCTTCTGTCTTCCCAGATAATTTTGGCCCATGAAAACCTACCCAAAATACTGAGTGAAGAAATACTCTGTGTTTTCTCAAAGGTTTGGCTCCAACCCTAGATGCAAAAGTCTTACATGTCAAGTTATATTTTCAATGTTTATCTTTAGCTATATTATAATATGAATATCGTTGGCCTAACGTTTCCTTCTCCCTTGATGGAGTGTAGGTACAACCAAATATGTATCTATCATACCTATCATCCATCTCAAGTGATGAAATTTCGAGAGGGACAAGGGAAAACATATCTAACACATCTTACAAGGAGAAATCAACTAGAGGTGAAAAGGTCAGAAGAAAGTTTGGTAGGCGCATGCAATTATTTCTTGCTGAAGGAGGATCGTGCTCTTATGATGATGAGAGCATAGGTGACATCAAGGTTCCCTTGAGGTACAAACACCTACTGAAATAGTGGGTACCCAAGGAACTCCCTGAGATGGACACTGACTTCTGTATTAATGAGAGGATTTATCACATTGCTCTGTCATCCATCCATGGCCTTGGTTTATTATTCATGGACAACATAAAGGTAAAATATGGTGGATTAGTTGAATTGTTTGAGTATGTTGGACCATGTTACACTTATGGAGTATGGTTGAGGCTGGTCCAATATATGCCTAGTATGCGGAGATACACACTCACTGCAAATTATATATAGTTGAAAGACAATAATAGGCATAAAGGAGCGACTATGTATATTGATGGAAGGCCAAAGGAATCAGGGAATATTGTAGGTCTTCTAAACAGTACAAGGCATGGGATGACAAGAAAGGAACCCAATTGCAATTTTGAGGAGCATGAAGGTAATAGGATATTTGTATGTGCGGTGAAAACAATAACGGCAGGCGAAGAGTTGTTGGTCGATTACAATATGAATCGAGTCAACCTAGGAATGTCTTCTTTTGGTATGGTACAGAACCTATTATACCCAAACTTAAAAAGGGATTACTTAATTTGTGAATGTTTCATTTGTGACAAAATTTTATTTTATTTATGATATATTTTACTTTTAGGCATATTTTTTGTTCCTCTACACTTATCCCTCTAACATCAAGTGTTCTTGTATCTTCACACAAGCATAGAACGACCTAAAAGATTTTAGTCAACATTTACAATCTTGGGTTACCTCATTCCATCCCTCTCTTATCTTACCTACATTTTCCCAACCATAATATCACCAATTCATGGATAGAATGAAGCATGTGCCTCATATGTTAACTTTGAACAAGTACAATGGAATCTACAATAAATTTTAGAGGGCGCATTTCTCATGGAAACTACCTTACTACATCCTTGTTGAATTCTCTAATTCTCTGATCTGATAGTTATTGTTTTATAATTTCAATGAAAAATTTTGTTTCATGCCATAGTTATCATAGAATAACTATGCACTGAGAATCTCAACTATTACAATGCAACAGAAATAACAAGATCTAGAATTATTAACCATGCACAGTAGACACGAGAACACAAGAATTTATCCTAGGAAAACCAAAACCAAGCTTGGAAGAAAACCCAACAACATTTCTTATAGAATAATCAATTCAAGAGTTTACAAGTTTATCACCATCAAAATAGACCAAGAGATATCAAAGAGTCACCTCCCCAGCCTAGCGCAACTCCCAAGAAGTAGCACACAATATAGAATGTTTCATTTGATAATATTTGCCAATATTCCATTAGTTCATATATTGTTTTTTCAATATTTCTTGCACGTACTAACATTCTGCTTGAAATTATGCCAGAGTGATGATAGTGGTAAAGGCCCTGAGCATGGAAAAGGTGTTGATCAAGGAAAAGGCCCCGTTCCTAGCACTACATCGACCGAAAATGATGAATATGTAAGTGATGAAGAGATATTTGATTCTAGAGACCCCTTGCAGACAATAGAATTGTCCCTAAAAAAACCAATAGGGAATTTCGGGATTTGGTCGTTGCTGGAGTGGAAACCGCTGAGGATTTCCAAAGGATAGCTGAATTATGCGTTAAGATAGCAAATTATGGGGTAAGTCATGTCATCTAACAATATCAATTTTTGGTTTTAAATTTTGTAATTTGATATATGTAATTAACACATATTTATCATTGTAGAATTTTGTGAGATCAATGAGAGGGGAAGAAGAAGGTCCTGGTAGCATCAACGGGACTACCACAGTGAACCCGCATGGCCACGTAGCCACCAGGCTATTTTCCACCCCAAGTGTGCCGCCTGAGACTGATTCTATGGCTTTTAGGGGTGATGCCACGCCCCCACAACACACTCCAGATCGTGCATGTGGTGATCATGATCATGGAACTGATCACTCTTCTATTGATTGTTACCCTGGTGCTACACGTATCCAAAGCATAGGAACAACCGCGGTATCATTTTTGGTCGACCATGACATGGTTCCTCTAAAAACAGTACAACTACCAGGTATTTAATATATGTCTTTATAGAGATTCATGTTATATAATTGTTTAAACAATCACATATCAATGAGATTTAAATTACTAATGATGATGATGTTTTACAGGAAACAATGTGTGCTACGATAGTTTGCATGACTATGCATTAGAACTTTTTGGGCCGACCATTCAACTACGATGGAATCGAAAAGATTCCAAACTGAAAAGCCTTCTTATCTCCAGACTGATTGGCGAGTTTGGTGACTCGTTCAATAAGCCAGAAGTCCTAAAATGGACCAGCAATCATTTGAAACATGTTAGAGAGGCGTATATGAATAAATTAGTACATGACCCCAAGTGAGAACACCCTTTGGTTGTCCTCAAGAGGGAGTGGAAAGAAATTATTCTCGATGCAAGAGAATTAGGGATGAAAGCACAAGGGAAGAAACCACCTGGCCCTGGAAGTTAAGAGGTGTTTTCAATTTACTATGATGGTCTTTTTTTTACTTTACAAGGAAAACAATCAATATCTAACATATCTCAAAATATTGCGTAGACTCCAAGACACTTCCAAGGAAACAAAGGAAAGACAAGACAAACACGACCAACATAAACTAGGCCAAGGTGGTTACAGGAGATTGAAGGCACGGGTTGTAAGGGCCTAAACATTTTACTTTTTTTTTATCATCGTCACTAAATATGTAATTCATTACAGCTAGTGACTAATGATTTTGATATTGCTCAGTGAAGGGGGATTTGTTCAATGACCAAGCCACAGAAGAATATCTAAAGGTCGGGTTCACGTAGGGTTTTGATGGCATGGTGGTGCGACAAAGAAGCTTGGGGAAATCGTCATGTGTCTCTCTAGAGGACATGGTAAATAAAATGAAATTAAAAACTTGTTGATTAGTTTTTACTCATTGATTACTTATAATGTAAAAAATATTTTTTATTCATTTAAAATGAAAAATAATGTGTGTATTTTCCACATTCGCAGGAGAGTAACAATGCTACCAATTCTCCTGACGTACCTGTTGAACCACATACCGACCTTCATATTGATTCAAGCACTGTTGCCAAAGGACCATTACATAGTGGTATGCGCGCATTTTTAATGTTTTTCCATTTTTCAATGAGTATTAATATTTAGGGTATATTATGTACTAAATAGTTATATTGTTTCATATTGCAGACCATGTAGATGCGCTCGATCGAGAGCAGATATCAACAATCGCAGAAAAAACAATGCGACCACCAGCTAATGTTTCTATTGCACCGACTAATCCAGGTATAAAACATTGTAATTAAAGTTGTATTAATTAAATTTCCCTAGGAACAGTGAATAACAATATCACTTGAATTTTTTTTGTTGTTGCAGCAGTGGATGCCCATGCACATCCTCAACCTCCACGCCAAAATACTAGAAGTTCATCATGGCATGAGGTGTTGAGTACTGATGATGCAACACTTCAAGAAGGCCCGATAACTATGGGGGATCAGTTAAATGATGATGATGACAAATTAATTTGTGCTTTCATGGATACCAGGAAGAAGAAGAAGAAGAAGAAAAACAAATGATTAGACATTTTATTATTAATATAAATCCAATATATTTCTGGTCCAATGTAATGTATTTTGTTTTCCTAAATGTCATGAATGTTATTTGGTTTCATGTTTTTTGTTTTAGCACATGGCGATGAAAGTTTTATGCTTACATTTAATGTTACTGTCATTTCTAATTATAGTTGTAAAATCTAGATAGATTGGGTATGGGGAAATGAGAGTGATGTGAGGGGGGGGAGGGGCCAAAAGAGCTTCCACCTTCACATGGTTGGTCCTGTTCAGTAGAGAAAAATTTATTCTCGAAACGAAGAGAAGCCCATTCAGGTATTCGTCTTTAGTCATTAATTTGTATTGGTTGTTACATCTTTAATTACTATTCTAAAATATAATTAAGTCATGTGATGAATCGCAGGATGGAGAGGAGCAAGATTGGAGGCACCCCATCACTCAAAGGTATGGATCTTTTTAAGTACTAGTTTAAGGTGAAATAATTACATATATGTTAGTCAATCTTAATATTAAATAATAATAATAATAATAATATAGGAAATGTGTTAAGAAAGTTAAATATTTTATGTTTTTTATATTTTTTTGGAGATTATTTTTGTTGAAATTATAATTTTGAATTGATGAAATTGTTGTTTTTAATGTAAAAATAGTTTAAATGTCTTGAAATACATCTTTTGTCACTGGATTGTGTACAATTAACATATAATATCTGCAATTGAATAATTCTAAAATTATTAGTCCATCCATAACAAGTTTAGAATACTAGATTAGTTTAAAATTTTACCTCATGTGACGTCTTTATTGCACCTCATAAATTTATTTATCACACCAGATAAATTTTCACCACACAATGACATGCTTCCTAGATTTCTTAGATGAGAAATCTTAGTTGTAATGCTCCAACTTATTGTTCCACAGGCACAATCTTTCCAACCTATGGAGCATGCTCAATTCTGATGGAATATTGCGACTTAGGAGATTGTCATCCAGTTCAAGATATATCAAGCTTGTTAGTTTGCCAATTTCGTGAGGTATCCTTCCATGTATATTGTTGTTTGATAAATCTAGTAAAGTGAGGTTGCCCTAAAATTGAGGGTATGGTTCCTGTGAGATTTTTTACTCCTAGGTCAAGCATTTTCAATTTTGTGAGCATACCCAAATCTCTAGGAATGCTTCCACCCAAATGGTTCTGAGTCAAAGACATGAATATTACATTGGAGCACCCACCTATAGTAGCTGGAATGGAACCTTAAAATTCATTGTTATAGTAGCTGGAGGTTGGATCAATTGGTTAATGCAGTCAGAAAGGGCAAAGTGGGAGTGCTAACAAGTTGGTTTCCATGTAAATAAAGGCTTTCAAGATGGGCCAAGTTTCCAAGATCTTTCAACACTATTCCAATTAACCAATTTTCATTGAGAAAGAGTAGCCTGAGTTGGGAATAGTTGGTAAGAGAATCTGGTATGTTTCCTATTAGTTTATTACCCCATAGATGTAATTCCTAGAGATGGGAAAGTTTGGCACCAAACTCTGATGGAATTGGTCCACTTGGTTTATTCTCATTCAAGACCATCCATTTGAGTAAAGTGCAATTGGAGAGTGAAGGAGGAATGGTTCCATGCAGATTGTTCTCACCTAAAACAATCTCAACCAAAGAAGAGAGTTTCCCTAAAACTGAGGGTACGGTACTTGTGAGGTTGTTTAATCCTAGATCAAGCATTTTCAATTTTGTGAGCATTCCCAATTCTCTAAGAATTATTCCACCAAAATGGTTCTGAGACAAAGACAAGACTGTTAGATTGGAGCACCCACCTATAGTAGCTGGAATAAGACCTTGCAATTCATTGCTATCAAGCCAGAGATCTCTTAGGCCAACAAGGCCTCCCAACTCTGGTGGAATACGACCATGAAAATGATTGTTTGAAAGATCAAGTACCTCAAGTAAATAAACATTAGCAAGAAAAGGAGAGAAAGGAGCTTGTATATTCATACCTGAAATATTGACACCAACCACTCTCTAGTTCCATGAACTACACTCAACTCCTGTCCACTTACATAAGTTGATATGGGTATTCCAATTCTATAATTTATTGTACGGATCATATATGAATGCTTGCTTGAAAGAAAACATATCATGTTGATCAGTATCATTGTTGGTCAATGAATGATTAACTGAAGATGACAATAAGAATTCCATGAGTATTAGTTGTATCATTGTATGCATTTTGCTAGTGACAAATGCTTCCTTTGAAAATGGTGTTGTCATTTTCATGAAGGCCATTTTAGAAGATAGAATCGTGGGCAGGAATGAAAGGATAAACATGAACATAATGTTGGGATGTGTTTTAGAGCCATGAAAGTGTATGGTGACGTACACAGGAGGGAACATACGAACAGACTGTAAATCTAAAGTCAAATATGTGGCTCGAGGTAAAATAAATATGCCTTTGTTTCAACAGTAAAGGTTTGAGGCTCACCAACAACTGTTTGAAGATAAATATGCCTTTGTTTCTGAGTTTATTCTAGTGCCTTCCATTTATGATCTTGTTGGTTGCATTTGTCTTCAAATTGTCTTTGAGACACTTAAACAAGCAACATATATTTATTTCGCATAACTGGAGGATCATGCATATGTCACAAATCTGATATAAGGGCTTTGGAATCATCCTCACCAAATTTGGATGTGTTGAATACAAAATCATTCCTTTAGCCGCTAACATTATATAATTGTTTGCATACAAGAATCACACACAACATCCTTGGGCAACATAATCTTCCAAACAAAAACTCCATTTGCATTACGAAACATATAGAGGAAATACAATTCATTACCCAATTTACAAAGTGAAAACAGAAACCCAAATGAATCACCGTCATTCTCAAATACATCCAGTTGGCCTTCTCATTGGATTTAAGAAGATCCATCTTGATAACCGTTGAATACATCTTCTTGGATTTGATGAAATGCAGACCTTCCAGAGCCCATAATGGTGGCATCTTACATTTGATGGAATGTAGACTTATAATTGACTGCTTAGAAACAAAAATTGGCATTTATCTTTTCTAATGGGATGATATACCTCTTATTCTCTAGAGTTTTGTGCAACTGTACACTGAATAACCTTCTATCCAAACCAGAACAACAACTTTATTCCATTTTTTATGAAATATCACCTTTACCACATGAACACAATTCCTCTCTGTCTTTTGGAGAATATTCCAACATTGGTTGATGAGATTTCAATAAACTATCTCTTCTTACCATTGTAATCTCAACTTGATGTACTAGCAGATACATCCATATAATTTGAAAATAAATGGCATAGGATCTAGAAATATGCAATAAAAATCCATCAAGATCATCTTAGAATACCAATTTAAGGCCTCTGTCTACGATTTGAATCTTATAGAACACATGGTATCTACAACTATATAAAATTGTTCAATATTGGCAATTTGTTTGATTTCCCAACCTGGCAAAGTTAACAACCATAGAAGCATCAATGGTAATTTTAGTTCAACACTACCATAAAAACTTTGACCATGCTATCTGATGGGTTTTTTGCAAACCTCTTTGTCACAACTCCAAAAATAAACACTTTATTCAACATACACACAAAATATCCATCCAATTCATCATAGACAAAGACAAAATAATAGAGTGCATTTCAGAGATTCCTATTGGCCAAGAACTCTCCAAATGCAACAATATTTGTCAATATTCTAACATATCTAGTAAGATTTGAAATGTACAGATAAATGGGCCATGATTTGAATCTCATATCTCTTTCCT
>ML781401.1:301566-327411 GCA_009831015.1 Picea engelmannii
AAACAAGGAGAGGTCTCCCCCCATTTCAATATCACTCTTTCATTCCTCTTTCTCTCATTTTCCCTCATTGTGGATTTTTTCCCTAGGTTTGTCCCTTTACCAATGAAACCCTAGTTTCTTGAGGAGCACACTATTGCATCCATTTATAGCCAGAGGAAAGAGAAACTACAACCACACACTCGAGGAAATCAAAGAACCCTCTGAAGGAGAGGCCAATAGAAGATAAACACCTTCAATATCTCTCCACCAGTGATATTGTGAAGTCTACCATTTGGGTAATGGATTCATTTATTCTTTGATCAAATAGTTGTTCTTGTCTTTTGTTTTTTTGTTGCATTTTACTTCCATATATAGGAATAACATAGCTTAGAGAATAAATTAGTTCATTGAAATATAGGGTTTTTAGTTTTCTAACTCATTTGTCTGTAATCTTGTAGCAACCACAAGGTTTGCAAAGTTTCTCACTCTGTTTGTACATTTGCACCAATAGAGTGGTGACTCCACTAGGGATATGATCCAATCTCAATATCCTTGATTGTCGGTGTGTGGTAAATGAGTTTATTTTTTTTTTAGGTTTTTTTGACTTCTTTTATCTTTATGTGTTGTGTTGGCAAGTGACAAGGGTTGGAAACCACAAAGGAATCCTACAAAGTTGATCTCCCAGGTGCAGGAGACCCCTAGAGACCATCACACTTATTGGGGTCAACAAGTGCATTGACCAATGCATCAACAAGGTCTGGTTCCTTTGTTTATCAATGTAGGAAACATGGTACCTTTCGTCATGGGCCAACACACTTTTTGAGGTAACTTTCTATAGGGTTTAAAAAAATTATTTTTTCTAGTTTTTATCACTTTCGAGTGTCTACTAGGTTTATATTTAGGGAATGTGGATGATTAGTTAGATTTTAGTTTGTAGGTTTGCCTTAAAACCCTTAAAAATCCAAAGGATTGAGGAACAAACCCCCCTATGGTTTTACTACCTTTCCTTCAAGAGTGTTTTTGAGGGTTTGATTCTTTGTTTGTTCTTTGCAAATAGGTTGTAACTTTGCATTTCAATGGTTGTTTACATCTATAGGTTTCTTTTCTTGTAATTCATTTCATTTTAATTTGAAAAATCAAAAGAAAGATAGGCATATAGATAGTTTCATTGCAATTTTTTTAATTGTCTGTTATAGTCATGGACCATTTCATTTTTTCTATTAAAGAATGCTCATGTAGGTCAGATTTGCATAGATCTTGTGTGAATGGCATAATTTAAAAAAAAAAAAAAAAAACAATATTGGTCGCTTTAGCGACCAACCTGTTCATCGATAGTATAGCCAATTGGTCGCAAACATCAATGTGTTAGTCGCTTTAGCGACCAACCTGTTAGTCACTAAAGCGACCAATGTGTCTGTTGCTAGTCAGTTAGTCGCTAGTGCGACTAACTGATCCTGCTTCTTTTGACCTTTTTAACAGATGGTTTGGTCACTCTAGCGACTAATATTCGTCGTTCTAGCGACTCATAGTGATTTATTGACTAAGTTTGACAGGGTTGTTTTGGTCACTCTTGCGACTAATATTAGTCGTTTGACCGACTAATATTTGTCATTCTAGCGACTCATAGTGGTTTATTGACTAAATTTGCCAGGGTTGTTTTGGTCACTCTTGCGACTAATATTAGTCATTTGACCGACTAACATTCGTCACTAGCCGAACTTTTCCCTATTGTGAATAGGCTTCTTTTTCCGGTCACTAGACCGACAAAGATCCATGTGTGGTCGCTAGACCAACAAATTAATTCCGATGAAAAAAAAAATTATTTGGGTCGCAAAAACGACTCTATGCCAACGAAAATTTGTCTTTACTTCGTCGCAAAAATGTTCAAATTTAATAGTGTCGGACGAGCGTAACAAATGGGTGCTAGACAACCTCAACAATGAGTATCGTATGACCTCAACAACAAGTATTGGACGATCCCAGCAATGAGTATCGGATGACACCAGCAACGCGTACCAGACGATCTCAACAACAGGAACGGTTAGCATGAAGTCTGCTTGAACCATCCAAAGTAATTAGAAAGTTCTTTGAACATCAAATATTCAGTCCTAATTATTAATAAATCACTAGAAATTATGATTAAACATAAGTTACCTCATGGGTACACAAGAATTTATTAAAGGAATGTCTGATGAGGAAACTAGGAAGAAGGTGCATCAGTATTAGGAAAAATTGGTTAGTATATGGGAAAGATAAGGAAATTGGAGGTGACAAAAAGGAGGCTCAACATTTCCCCCATGCCTAAGTCATTTCATGTCCTCATGCAAAACTGTTGAATCAGTCTTCAAAATTTCAAAAAGGGTGTTGATCCTCTACCTTTCTTAAAAATTAGTTGCTTGGTTTTAAGATATCCATCCCTGAAGCCTCATCTTTGAGCTCCCTCTTCTTGACTCGTGTATATTGTACTAGGCACAAAACTTTTTTCATCTTGGCAAAGACTTCATCATGCTCTCCTTGTAGTCTGCAGTTATTGTCCTTTAGTTGTGTGTTCTCTTTCGTCATATGCCTATCCAACACTTTATACTCCTTTATTTATTTCTTTAACCCTACATTTTGTTTTGTAATATTTTTAAATTTTACTTCCAACCGATGTTTGTTCAGAGAGATGAATGGTTCTTGAACTGTTTTCTCTTTTATCTCTTCCCTGCCTTCAACTTCTCTTCTTAATTCCTTTAGTGTTTTTGTCACTAATTCCTCTGCTTCACTAATAGTTGCTACATACATTTCGTCTTCCTCTGGTGAAGTTGGGATGTCCATTGGATCTTCTGCAAAATAAGGTACATGAAGAATTGGCCCTTGCTTAACCATAATCTAAGTGGTTCTTCATCCTGGACCTGGGAATTCCTCGGGTGTGCTCATAGGAACCATAATTTTTTCTTTAAACAATTTCTTCCTCTTTGTTTTAGGCTCATAAATGGGTACTGGACTTTGCTTGTCCCATGTATTCTTCACTTTCCTTTAGAGGGATTAGGTGGGGATATTGTCATTTGTTTTTTGTTTTTCACTCCTTGTATTTCTATCATAGGGCTTGGATGTAGGGTCTATAATTTGTTCCTCTGGTGTACTCCTGGTCTTCTTGCTAGAGGGATTGGATGTAGGGATTGGAATTTGCTCGTCTGGTGTACTACTGGTATTATTGCTAGAGGGTTTGGATGTAGGGACTAGAATTTGTTCCTCTGGTATACTCCTAGTCTTCTTGCTAGAGGATTATGCTATAGTACTACCTTCATTGTACCTGCATTTCTTCTTTCGTTTGAATTTCAATTCGAGAGTATTTTCTGCTTCTCCACTTTTTTCTTTAGACATTTTATCAATCACTTCTAGAGTATTTTTTTCAATTTCTCAAACTTGTTCCTAAGGTTCTTCAAGAACTCCTTTTGGAATATTTTTTTTAATTTCCCCAGCCTGCTCATGAGATACTTCAACAACTACCTCAGGGACAGTGCCTGCAACTTTCCCATCATCATTCTCGGACCTTTGTTTCTCCCTCCTTTTTGTATTGATTTGAGTTTTTCTTTTTGTGGGAAAGTCTGGTTGAATGTTCTTAATATTGGATAATTGTGCCACCACAGTTGTAGGTTGTTCTTATAAAACCGTTGTCTTCTCTTTATTCAATTTACTTATAGATTGTGGTGAGCTAGGGCCAACAAGATCCATTGTTTTACTAATTTTTTGTCCTTTATTTCTATTATCTCCCTTCTTTCTATCTGATCCTTTACTATTTTCCCTTGTTACACTCCCTTCTACAGACTTAGAAGTCTCGTGAGAAAATTTTTCTCTTAGGAATTTCTTCCAACTAATATCTTGTTTTCTCAATTCGTGGACAACTAAGAGTTTCATCATCCCATGGTGATAAAGACTAGTTTTGGGTTTCTTGGATGCAGACTTAACACCCTTCACCATCTTTTTAAGACTCATCCACAGGAAATGAGGAAAGTCTATGTATGGGCCTCCTTGAAAATGCAATAAAATCCTTAAATGATAAAGAAAGGTTACTGCATACCTCCCTTTGCAAGTTAAAAAATTTTACAAGAAGACAAATATTGTTCAATATTCCTCTTTGATCCATCCTTTCGATATACCTTTCATCCAATCTAGGTCCAGGTGCTCGGGTTTCAATAATTTTTGATAGATGCCTCTATCCACAATGATTACTTTGAAATACTTCTCTCCAGTGGAAGGTAACCTGGTCACCTCGGTTATGGTAGCTTCAGTAATATTTAGTTTCAGGTCCGACAACTGGACACTCTCCCCATCATAACTTTGGATGAAGGCATGAGATACTCCATCATGACGTCCTATAAATTTTTCCAAGAAGGGAACCCAGCCAGCCTTTTCAAATTTTTATTTGCAATATTGATAATCCTTTATTTATCTCTACATATGAAACATTGGTTCATGCCTTTCAACCCCCATGTCGTCTTAAAGAAGGTTTTTAACAAATGTATGGGAAATGGAACTTAGGTGGGGGTTTGGTACTAGACGTAACACTCTGACAATAGGGTGATGGAGGTAGAGTAACGGGATAGTAGGAGAGGATCAAGTGGTGTATAACATAAAAATGGTTGATTAATGCTCATCTAGATGGCGAAGCCATCCAAAAGAGCATATATAATGAAATCGAGAGGACAACGATCAATTCTTTGAAATGATAGGGAGGTAAGGAAGAAGTCATAAATCATGCCTCAATATCGTGTTCACAAATAAGGTGATGATCATACCCACAAGTAGTGTCACATCCCTTTCTTACTAGTTTTCACAATGATTACGATGAATGTGGGTTATGGGACCAAAATGAATCATTAGGTAGCATTCAACGTCATAAGTTTAAACAACATGAGTTCATAGGAAGTGGTATAATTATAGTTTTTTCATCATACAGACGAGAATTTTTGACAATATATGCCAAACTGGACGATCACCTTATGAAGAGAGTCGTGTACATTATCAATGATTTCGAAACTAGGGGAATCATGAAGAACTTTGGAAAATAATGATATGGAGGTTTAGTGATTCAAAATAACAAGGGAATATGAGGGTAACCATATGTAAAATGAAAAACTCATGTGATTTTTAATAAAAAGGAATAAAAATTGAGTCCATACCTCTTTATTACCTTGAAATGCATTCGAACCATTGAAGCTATAACAAATGTAGAGCAATGTTACCAAAATCCTCTTCATCAATATCAGAGCACAAATTCAGTCACGGATCACCACAACACTATCGTTTTAGTACCAGACCAGTATAGAGTATTTATTTAAGTTCCAGACTGATGCAGAGAGATTTTTCAGTATTGTATTATCATAGAGACTTTTCAGTACCGGATCAACACAAAGACTTTTTAGTACCGGATCAGCACAGAGAATCAATTTAGTACCATATGAGCACAGAGAGGATTTTTATTACCAAACCAGCACAGAGAATCGGTTTAGTACTGGATGAACACGGAGAGGCTTTTTTAGTAATGGAATCCTGTAGGTTTTTTCTTCATGTCTAAACATGTTCTATGGGTCTAGTTGAAGTAGAGGTGGCAAATTGGAATGAAATTTTGAAAATGCAACGACAATATAACAAAATGAGGAAAAAGATCCAATGATTGGGCTCCAAGCTATGAACAAGAAGGAACCTATAGTTGGACATCCTCCTTTAGAGGTGTAGAAGCTCCTCTTTTTGGAACCAACCAAACGACTATTTTCATTACCACTCCCATTTTATTGAAAACAAGATCCTAACTACTACTATCCTGTGGATTTTTCTCAAGCCCAGGTCAGTTAGTGCTCGTCAGTGTTTTCAATTTTTAGAAGTCTGAAAAACGTAAAGAAAAATCCTTATATTGTCCTATGGACTTTTCTTGAGCCTAGGTCAGTTATTTCTCACCAATGTTTTCAAATTTTAGGAGTCTGAAAAACTTAAAGAAAACTCCTTATACTGTCCTATGGATTTTTATCGAGCCCAAGTCAGTAAGTGCTCGTTGGTGTTTTCAATTTTTAGGAGTCTGAAAAACTTAGAGAAAACTTATTTTGGCTCCTTTCCCATGACTAATCTACCATGGTTGGATAAAGGAATAAACTCACCTCTAGAAAATGTCCTCTTATTTCTCATCTACATGAGAACATAATCAACTTATGTCTTTTTTAGTAATAACACAAAATAATCACTATCTAAAAAACACCTATATATACATGTATGTACAAAATTAAACCAAATCACACAACGAAAACTTACAGTGGTGGTTCAGCAGGAGGGGAACCCCTCTTGCTTACCAATTTCAGTTCTGAATTATGAAGAACTTGCTTGATAAAATCTTGTTTATACAAAGGCTTATGATAGACTTTCAATTGATGCCCATTCACAACAAAGGAGGTATGATCTTCATAAATAGTATTTGTCTTGACTGAACCATTTTCATAAACCGTGTCTACTTCATAAGGTCCTAATCATCGAGTGGAAAATTTACCTTTAAAACTCTTGAACCTACTGTCATATAGAAGGGCCCAATCACCAGACTGAAAATATTTCTTCTTGATATAATTGTCATTCCATTTGGTCTTTTGTTCTTGAATAAGTGTATTCCTCTGTAGATTATCTTATTTGATTTCATCAAGTTCATTTAGTTGCAGTATCCTCTATTTTTGGGCTTCATCCAAATCCATTCCCAATTGCATAGCAATCCTGAAAGTTTTTACTTGAAATTATATGGGAAGCAACACTTACTTCCCATATACTAATTCATAAAGTGTATGGCATGTGGTGTTTCTCCAAGTTGTTATGTAGGCCCATAAGGCTTCAAGAAACTGATCCACCCAATATTTATGGTGTAACTGAACTATCTTGGTAAGTATAGCCTCTATCACTTTGTTGGTTGATTCTACTTGTCCACTTTCTTGGGGGTGATAAGGTGAGGATTTCCTATGTTTAATTCGATATTGTTCAATAATAGCTTTGACCATATTGGAGGTAAATTGGTTTCCTTTGTTTGTCACTATTTCTTGAAGCACACCAAAAAGAGTAAAGATGTCTTCGAATAGAAAATCAATAATTGATTGTTCATTTGCAGAGTACAAAGCTTTAGCCTCTACCCATTTAGTCACATAATATGTACAAACCAGTATATAAATTTTTCTTCTGGACATGGGATTGACAAGGCCTACAAAGTCCAAAGCCTATTTCTCAAATGGTGCAATTACTACATGATCTTGGAGAGGCATATCATCACTTGCAGTTGGTTTTCCCATCCTATGACAATCATAACAATTGGACACATATTTCTTTGCATCCCTAAAAATGGTTGGCCAATAGTAGATTTTTTGCAGTATTTTGTATCTTGTCCTCTTATCAGCAAAATGGCCTCCATATGGGCCATCATGGCAGGCTTTGAAGATATCATACATCTCATCCTCCCATACACATCTTCTAATCACCAAATCGGGTCATGTACAATATAGACAGTCATCATGCCACATATAATTTACGATCAATTGAATAATCCTCTGTTTTTCTTCGAAGAACAAATTTTGAGGTAATTTCCCCGTTACAACATAGTTTGCCACATCTTCATACCAAGAAATGTAATTAGAAATAGAAAACAGACTTTTATCTGGAAAATTGTCATCCACTGGGGCATTATCACTTGTATGAATGAGTCGAGATAGGAAATCAACAACAAGGTTATCTTTTCCAGGTCTATCAATGATAGTAATATTGAATTCTTGCAATGGTAGTAGCCATCTAGTAACTCTAGCATTTTTCACAGGCTTATTCATTAAAAACCTAATAGTTGAATGGTATGTGTGTACAAAAAACTCATACCCTGTTATGTAGTGTTTGAATTTATTAATGGCATGAACCACTAATAATAATTCATTTTCAGTGACAGTATAATTCACTTCAGTAGGGGAGATAGTTTTGCTTAGAAAGTAGATAGCATAGGGAAGTTGGTTTTCTCTTTTTCCTAGTATGGCTCCCAAAGAAGTATTTGAGGCATCAGTGCAGAAATGAAAGGGAAGAGACCAATTCGGTCCTCTTAACACAGGGGAACTGGAAATATTTTTCTTTAAAATTTCAAAAGAAATTTGACATTGCTCATCCCAATGGAATTCAACCTCCTTTTCTTATAATTTTAACAATGGGGCAGCCAAATTTGTGAAATTTTGAATAAATCTCTTGTAATATCCAACATGCCCCAAGAAGCTTCTAAATTAGTTTTGTGAGCTAGGTATTCTAATTTGAGAAATAATGTCAATTTTAGCAGGATCTACCCGTATGCCAGTATCAGAAATATGATGACCCAATACAATCCCCTCAGTGAGCATCATTCTATATTTTCCATGGTTGAAGGAGAGATTAGTCTCTTTACACCTGATCAATACTTTCTCCAAATTTCCCAATGATTGTTGAAAATCATCCCCATATATTGTGAAGTCATCCATATAGACTTGTACATAGTCATGGGTTAAATTAGAAAAAAATGGCTAGGACAACCCTCTGAAAGGTGGCAGGGGCATTACAAAACCCAAAGGGAAGAACCCTATAAGCATAAGTACCCAATGGACAAGTGAATGTGATTTTGTATTGATATTTAGGGGAAATTTGGATCTAATTATACCCACTAAACCCATCTAGGAAAGAAAAGTACCTCTTCCCATAAATGGTGTCCAAGACCTGGTCTATAAAAAGTAAGGGAAAATAGTCTCTATAGGTAGCCTTGTTCAGCTCCTTGAATTCCACACAAATTCTCCACTTGTCATTTTTCTTGAGGACAATGATTAATGGAGACACCCATTTTCTATCTGAAATAGGGTAAATTAAATTGGCATGCAAGAGTTTTTGAAGCTCTTCTTTCACTATGTCTTTTAAGGTTGGGTTCATTCTTCTTTGGGGTTGCCTAATAGGTATGATTTGATCATTGGTGTAAATATGGTTTATACAGGTATCAAGGTGAATTCCTTTCATATCAAAGTAATCCCATGAAAAATCACTAGACTATCCTTGCATCATTCGGATAAATTTTTGTTGTTGATCTGATTCTAGGCCAGAATTTATGCACAGGGATTTCCCGAGACTGATTTCAATAGTTCGGGCATTTGAATTATCTTCTTCACTTATTGTTGATATAATAAATAATGTAGAAGTGGAGGGATTCCAAACCTATTGAAACTTAGGGATGAAAATATGTGTGAATTATGGGAAAGATTGAGGATACTCAATACATTCTGCATTGGTTAAAAATAGGCTTAAAATTTGTTCTTCAGTTTGTTCTTGAACTCCCTTTGCTTGATCAAGTGTTAACAGGATATGAGAAAAGTTCTCATCCCCATAAGGATTCTCCAGCCATACTGGAACTTCAGTGGTTGGTTGGGCAGGAGGAAAGAGAACAAGTTCCTGACTGTGAGTTCCATTAGAAATTGTCATCTGCCCAGACTGACAACTAATAAATGCATCAGCAATGGCCAACTAAGGTCGACAAAGAACAAATGGATGCTCAGGTTTTGAGGATTTTTAATGAATTACCAAGAATTCCACAAGATACTCCTAGAAGTATAAGGTAACCGTTACATCATCTAGGCTACTTGTTGGGTTGATGACTGATTTGTCTACCAATTCCAACAAGGTCTTTGTTGGCCATAAACGATTTAGTTGCAGCATACGCATAGTGTCAATAGTCATAACATTTATTGATGATCCTAGATCAATAAGGGTGTTTGAAAAATAAATACCATTAATCTCTACAGTCACCACTGAGTTTCTTGGAGCATTATATTTGGATGGAATTTCTGATATAAATTATGATAGTTGTCTAACCACTTTTATGACAGGAGGTTCCTTCCTCTTCCTTCCAGGATTTTTGATGCAAAGATCCCTTAAAATTTTAGCATAGATAGGAATATCTTTAATGTCTTGGAGTAGGGGAATATTTACACATACATTTCTTAGTTCAAATTATAAGTCATGTCCTAGAGTTACCTCGAGTTTCTTCACAAGTAGTATTTCTAGATAGGGTGGAGCATTAGCTTCCTAAGGTATTTGTGATGGTTGATGAGTGTGAGGGGGAATTTCCTCTTGTATAGTGATTTTTTCTTATTCATTGGGTTGGTCATATATATGTTCTTCTTCTCTAATAACCACTATATAATTCAGTTTATTCAAGTCTCTCCCAGATCTCAATTGAATTTCATTTAGTGAAGTAGGATTTATTCAATAAGTTGTGAAAGTTTGTTCTTCAAGGTTCTGTACAGGTTGATTAGGTATATTGTTCGGATTAGGGATGGGTTGTGTAGGAATATGGGTAGGTCGAGGGGGATTTGGATTAGGTATAGTTTGGATTTGTTGTTACTGATTTGGGTTCAAAGGCAAGGTGATTTTTGCTTGCAGCTAGGAAGGTGGAAGTAAAGTAGGTGGATTAAATCTAGGTAACAACTGAGAGATATTTGAAGGATGTTGTTGATAAAGAGGAAGAATTGTTGTTTGAAAAGGAAAATTATCATATGCAGGGATTCTCCATCCTTGTTTCCAAGGTTGGACTTGTGGTTTCTGATGTGTCCATTGAGGATAAGGCATTGGAGGAATCCAATGTTGTTGTGGGTATTGCATGGTAGGGTCGTAGAACATGTTAGGATTTTGTTGTCTCCATGACCTCTTAGGGGGATATGATGTTTCCCGAGGTTCTCCCCCTCCCTTGAAAATGTTTTTTGGTCCAGGTAATGAAGAGAACTCATTGGTAGGGTGATATTATGTACAAAGACCACATATTTCGATAACATTAATAGGACATTCTTTTTCAGGTTGCTTCTTCCTGCACCAAGGACAGAAATTTGCTAAAGTAGAATTTTCTTCTTGTTGTTTCTTTTTTATTTTCATGGTGTCTAACTGGATACTGATTGTATTTAGGATGTTTGTTTTGAATTTTTCAAGTAGATTGTGTCATTGTTTCATGCAAACCTACACATGAGACCTAGATAAAGCATACACAAACAAAGTTTATCAAGAAAAGGAAGAGAGATACAATATGAAGAATGAGAATCAATGAATATTATGATCTATTCAATGAGTGAGTGATATTCACTCATATAGGTAATGGCATCCTATAATTAATAAAAGAGAAGAAGTAGTTAGATACAATGAGCATTTCTTAGGAATGCATGCATAATAGTGATGGTATAAAATTAGAAAGTCTAAAATAGAACTAGTTAATTACCTCCCACTGAACTAGTGTGTCAAAAAATAGAAATTTCTCCAACACCCCCTTGAACATCACTATGGAATAAAAAAGGAGTCTCGTCTACTAGGACATATTAGGTACTCATGTACATTGCAACTAATGACAATTGAATAAAAATGAGGAAAGAGGGAAAACCACGTGGGAACAAAACCCCTCTGTTATCAACAGAAATTCATCCGCAAATGGTTACAGGAATCTAGCATCTTCAAGACACATATTAG
This sequence comes from Picea engelmannii, assembly GCA_009831015.1. Classification (NCBI taxonomy): domain Eukaryota; kingdom Viridiplantae; phylum Streptophyta; class Pinopsida; order Pinales; family Pinaceae; genus Picea; species Picea engelmannii. The sequence continues at coordinate 313,048 of ML781401.1, forward strand.
TTCACCCATGGACCAAAATCTCATTTCCAAAAGGTCAAAAACTATACAATCAGTAATACAATTAGCATGCGCTGAGACTACACAGGGAGCACACACACATGCATCATTCAGAAACGCGGGAAAAATCGCACATGCGCACAATCCACGACTGTGGATGCAAAAAACCACACATCCCTCAAAATGACGCATTTATGATATTGGTCAGCCTCCCACCCACTTCTGGTTCAGATTCTAAGTCGATTTGACACCCAAATCTCAACTGAATCCGGCTGGGTGGTTGGTCAAAGACCTAAGGGTGCCCTAAATGGCCCCTTGTTCACACTAAAAGTTGGTTAAATAATGCCTCAAAGTTATTCTATAAAAGGAAGCCATGGGTGCACTACATTTTCAAGGAATTCATTTGTATTGCAATGGTGTTAGCATACTGTTGATGAGGAAATCCTCCAAGAGAATATCAGCACATAACAATACAAATGAATTCCTTGAAAATGTAGTGCACCCATGGCTTCCTTTTATAGCATAACTTTGAGGCATTATTCAACCAGCTTTTATTGTGAACAAGGGGCCATTTAGGGCACCCTTAGGTCTTTAACCAACCACCCATCTAGATTTAGCTGAGATTTGGGTGTCAAATCGAATTGGAAGTTGAACCAGAACTGGGTGGGAGGCCGACCAATATCATAAATGCGTCGTTTTGAGGGATGCGTGGTTTTTTGCATCCACAGTCGTGCATCGTGCACATGTGCACTTTTTATTTCATTTTTTAATGGCGCATGTGTGCGTGCTCCCTGTGTAGTCTCAACACATGCTGATTTTATTGTTGATTGTATAGTTTTGGACCTTTTGGAAATGCATTTTTGGTACATGGGTGAACTAATATGTGTCTTGAAGATGCTGGATTCCTGTAACCATTTGCAAACAAAATTTCGATAATAACACCCCCCTCAAAAGACAATGTATCAAAATAAGAAAAGGCAGCTGCTAGGAAACTGTGTTCTTCACTGCAAGACAATCCCGCAAAGTCTGAAAGTTATTCCCACTAAAATTCTTCGTGAATATGTAGAAATATTTATGGATCTTATGAATTCCTTTGGAAACATGTCTAGCCTTGTACCTCTTGATCTTGTAGACCCATCTGGACCTGAAAATATTTCTTTTTGGTGGAAGTGGAACCAGATGCCAAGTCTGATTCTTTAGGATTGAGTCATACTCCTTTTGCATTGTTGATTGTCATAATAGATTGCCCACAACCTCATTGTAGAGCTATGGATCAAAATATTGAACCATATAGAAATGCATGGGCATCACAGGTTCTGAAGCTAAAAGTACATGAGAAGGCTCCTCATGCTAAGATCGAGTCCTCCTCAAATCCAATGGATTATTTACAAGGATACCTTCTTCCTAAAGTGTGAATTGCTTCTTCTTGGGCATTTTTTGAAGCTTCAACGCTGGCTTCTTATCTGGTTGTACTACCTGCTTATTTCCATGTACATAATCTGAGTGTATGGAATCATCTATGATGTCTGAAACTGATGGAAGAAAAAGAGTATATGTGTGTTGCACTAGAGGTGCATGCAAAGTACTCTCCTTATGTGTAAGTAGAAAATAAGATTCATCATCAGAAAACATAGTGAATTTATACAACTGTGAATTGTGATCCACCTCACCAATTACAATGATGGAATTTTCATGCATGTCAATTATTGAAACTGAATATGATGTAAATTCAACCTTTTTATTGTACATATTGTCATTGATGTCAATAGTCAATGTGATGATCTGTTGTTAATGATGAATTACCATAGATGATATTGTCATTGATGTCAACAACATATCATTTAGAAAGCAAGCTCGGGAGGAGGAGAGAATAGTATGAAGATCAAAGCTCAGAAGGAAGAGCGCATTGCACAGTATATCAGGTAGTAGAAGAAGTGAACAGTATGAAGAAATTCGTGATTATTGTTGATCATGATAGGATCAACAATGTTCCTATGATAAAATCTCAGGAGGGTTAGAAAACATAGAGATAAAATCTCGGAAGGAAAAACACAAGATTAGGGTGAGAAGCTTCAGTAGCCATCTGATCAAGAGTGAGAAGCCTCAGTAGTCTTCCGATCAAGGTTGATCATGTTGATCATCTAAATATAACAAACATTGGTCATATGAGTGATAGTAGGCTTGAGGAGCATTGGAGGATCATGACCATCTGATCAAACTCGAATTCTCATCAGTCGTCGGATCACATAAAGTGAAGGATAGGATAAGCGAGGTAAGATCTAATATCTCATTCATGCAAAGTTTTGTTAGTCATTGGATCATTATAAGTGGAAGGACAGGATAAGCCAGAAGAGAAGCATCATATACAGATCAAGTTGCTGATCCAAGATCTTGATCGAATGAACATCTTTCACTTCAGATATAAATATGCGAGGAGGTTACGCTCCACAAAGTTTGATATTTGTAAAACCCGAAGCCCAAAAATCCGAAATGAATAAGGACCATCATATCTGGAGAGAACAATATTACCGTTAGATCAAGAAGACCATGTCAGCAAACCATGTCAGTGAACCACATCATCATGGACACGTGGAATACCACGTCAGAAGATCTACATCGGCATACCACGTCAATAAGGATGTGTGGCAGACCATGTCAGCAAGGACATGTGGCAGACCATGTCAGTAGACCACGATAACAAAATAAAAGTGGCAGACCATGTCAGCAGACCACGTCAACAAACACATATGGAATAATAGGATGATGACATCTGTCAAGAGGAAATTTTCTCGTTCCATGTCAACAAGTGACGTAAGGAAGTTATGTCACTATGGGAGAATTGCTTCAGGATTTTTATCAATAACGAATGTCAAAAGTCTCGAATTCCCAAAGGATGAAGGTATGAAGTCACTCTCAGTCGTCGATCTGAGATACCCTTCAGATACTATCCTAGCCTTTAGATTAAAGAAATGAACATGTGTCACATTGGAGAATATACATCGACATCAGAAATAAACTATGGCAGACCACATCAGCAGTCTATGTTAGTAAGGACACGTGGCACAGTCAGAGAACAACAAGTGTCAAGTTGAAATCAACATTTTAGGTACGGGCAAATCATGAATCTGAGTGACACATGGCAATTTCTCGACTTGTGAAATGTCATCAAGTGACGCAAGTAAGTTACGTCACTTCGGTATTTTTTCTTCTGGAGTTTTACCACCAACACTCGCCCAGAGTGCCAAAGTCCCAAATGTTGAAGACCCAAAGTGGACACAAGACGTTCGATCTAAAGATCACTTCGGGAGCATTCTTGACCATCAATATGCTTTATTGGAAGGATAGAGTAAGCCGAAATGTTAACTGACAGCAGGCAGTCTCCATCGTATTATGACTTACCACAACAGGTGACCATCCAAAGGAAAATGGAGTTGCTTCTATTCAAAACCACCGAAGTCTCAAACACCAAAGTCCCGAAGTGGACATAAGTCGTATGATCTAAAATATTGCCTCGGGATTATTCCCAACCATTGATTATACTATAGTGAAAGTTGAGGCTTGAGAATTACGAAGCCCAGAGACACAAAAGGATATCGACTGTTGATTGAGAAAGGGACATGCGTCAGTAGATGGTAGCTCTGGAAGATTGATATACGGAGGATAGAAGGGGCTGAGATTTGAAATATCCGAAGTATGGAGACCCGAAGGAGATCTTGACCGTTGATTTGATATCAGGTGTACTCTCAACCATTGATAAAAATACAATGGAAGGATAGCGTAAGCATAATAGCCAAAATCTCGAAGTAAATGTTGGCCATCCATCTCATTGCTTGATTAAGTCTTGTCCATTGGATTAAGAAATGAAGTATAGGTCCAAGGATCATACATGACCATTGATCTAGTTCTGTGATATAAATGTGAACCGTACGATATGTTCAGTGATATCTTATTCGGGATATTTGAAAGGTTGGATGTCACAAAGACTCGAAGGGAGAAGTCCTGAAGTTCTGTCAGTAGTTCATATCATCAGAATATTGGATCGTGATCGTTGATGTGATAAGCACCCAAGCGCTTGTCTCACCTCTCTTGAGGTCACTGTTGTCGGTCATATGATAAAGAGATTTAAAAGGGATAATGTAATGTGTCGCTTAAATTGATAATCCCTTGGTTCTACGCCTGTGATCATATGAACATGGTTTGAAGGAAGAGCCGATTTTTGTTATCATAGAGATGAAGGAAATCAATCCATGACTATGATCTATTTATGAAAGTAAAAGGGGATGTCAGGTTTAACATTGAAGACCCAGAATGATGATCACTGGTGGTCCGAAAAGTTGTTGTAAATAAACAAGTTAGTTATAACTTGTTTCATAAGTCGTCTCAATAACTTAAACAAGTTTTGAGCATAATCTACTATAAATACAACCATGATTGGTTCACCATATAGGGTGCTTGGGAAGCATATGTGCTTGTGGAAAAGATAGGCTCGCTGAGAAAGAACGGTCTGCGAGAAAAATGAAGGGGATACGGAACTGAGGTCCATGCAAATATTAGAGAGAAGAAGAAGTGAAATAAGGCTTGAATATCAGAGGAAAGACGAAGTGAATAAGGCACACATATAAGAGGAAAGATAAAGAGAAGAAGACACAAATTCCAGACAGAGGATGAAGTGTCGTGATGAGCGTTGATTATATACCTATGATCATGAAATAGATTTGATTCATTAATGAATCACTGCTACTAGATTTGGTTGAACTCTAGTTGGATAGACTGTGTTCTATCAGCAAGTTGGGTCTTTCCTGAGAGTTGGTTCTCTCCGAGGAGTTGGTGCTCCTTACTTCAGTTGGTGCTGAAACAAAATAGTTGGTGCTGGGAAAATCCTTATTATTATATTCACATATATTCATATAAATTATATACAAACATCTAGTATCTTATGTGTCCATTTTGATTATGATTTGATTGTTCTTAATCTGTTCAAATATGTTTTAACTGCTAACGTGTAAGAAGAAGAAAAGTTAGAAAATTTCACACACTAATTCACCCCCCCCCTCTTAGTGTGGGTGGTGTGTTCAACACTTTTTACCTTTCTGAGTGATCTGATAAACTAAGAGAAGATTCATAGAAATATTTGGAACATGTAAAACATTCTCAAAGATTCCATTATGGAGTTCCACTCTCCTTTCTCCTACTACTGCTACTGGAGTATCATCCCCCATGAGAATAGGGAGTCTTGAGCATGGACTCAAAGAAGAAAACACCTCCTCTTTAGCTTCCATATGATGTGATGCGCCTGAATCTATAATCCATGAACCAGATGAGGAATTAATTGTAACAAGAGCATGATGATTACCTTTCTTAGGAGCATGATCTTCTTCCTTCTTCTTCTTGACTCCCTCTTGAGTGATGTTTCCAAGGTTGTTTTGTTGAATTTCTTGTGCCATAAGATCGATTTGTTTCTTCATTCATGTGGATTCTTCATGATTTGGTTTATTGCAGTAAGAGCACTGCTTTCCCTTATTCTTCTTCTTGGAATCTAAAAAGTCTTTGGAACTTACAGAATCATTAAAGGGTTTGGAATATCCCTCCTTCTCGTTTTGTTTCTCCTTCCTGTTATGTTTGGATGATCCTTTTCCATCATGCATGGTGAGTGCTTGTGCTTTGGTATCCTTGATTAGGCCCATCTGAATGATTTTTTCCTACTCTTGTGTGAGAGACTCAATGAACTAAGCCATTGTAGGCATTTTCCAATTTCTACCAAAAAGACATATGCGAGAATGGAAATTGGAGACATATACAGTGTATTATGATCCTAGCTTGGACAAGATTGTTATAATATGTTTTTTCTCTTGTGTAGAATTGTCAATACCACATTCACCCAAGCTCAATATCAAATACTTAAATTTAGTAAAAAAATCATGTATATTATCAAAACATTTAGGGTCTAAGGTATTCAAGTCTACCTCAAGCATATGACATTGCATCTCATCCTTCTTTACAAAGAGTCCTTCCAAGGTGGTCCAAATATCGTTTGGATTATTTCATGAAGCAACATGAAACCATATATCAGTGGATATTAACTCAAGAACTAGTCATGTGGCCTCATCCTTACTGTTCGCCCATATGGTCTTCTCAAGCGCTGATGTAGGTTATGTTTCTATCGCCATCATAAAATTATGCAGTCCTTTTATTTTGAGTTGGAATGTGGCCTTTGGCTTCCATTCAAAATATTTGTATGGTGTGATTATTATCACAGACTTGATTGAATAATTTTCTTCATCTCCATCCCTGCTATTGATTCTTAAAATATCTTGGAAACCCAGATAGTGGATTCTTAGATATGACAGATGATTCTATGACAGTTATAGATGTGATAAAACAAATATATCTCCTAAAATATGATGTGGGTTTTGTATATTTTTGGTGAACATGAGAATCCCTATGTTATACATCTTTGATCAAAATTTCAGCCCGACCCGGATTGCAGATTTCAAGATATGGCTATTTTACTGCAAAAATCCAATTTTTTGGAGGGAAGTTGAATTGTCGCACCATAAAGAAGGATACAGTGTGACGATGTTGAATTGTCGAACCCTAAAGAAGGATAAAGTGCGAAGATTGTGAAAAATTGAATCGTCGCACCTTGAGTGAAGAGTAAAGTGTGACTACATCACACCCTAAACTATGTATAGGCTGCGATGATTCCAACTGTCACACTCTTTGATAGGGATAGGCTGCGATGATGGAAGAAACTATGTTTATTCATTCATCTTTTGTTCTTCTCTAGTTTGTCTAGGTTTCTCCAAGTAGCTCAACTCTGATACCATGTCAGTGTTGGAAACATGCACAGGAGACCTAGATAAAGCTTACACAAACAAATCTTATTAATAAAAGGAAGAGAGATACAATATGAAGAATGATAATCAATTTATATAATGATCTGTTCAATGAGTGAGTGATATTCACTCATATAGGAAATGAAATCATATAATTAAGAAAATTGAAGAAGCGGTTATCTATAGTGAGCATTTGTTAGGAATTCATGCATAATAGTGATGATATAAAATTAGAAAGTCTAAAATATTACTAGTTAATTAACTCCCACTGAACTAGTGTGCTGAAAATAGAAATTTATCCAACAGATTCCCTAATTCTATCCTTGTAACACCACCTGGAGAAGGTTTGTTAGTTCTACATATGGGATCCCTTACACTTTTTCCTTTTTTGGCTTAGTTTCAAGAGTACCTTTTACAATACTCTGCAATGTCTGCAAACGATTTATGATACACATCTCTAGAACCCATGAGGTTTAGTACCTTGATACAGTCATCCCTTATACCCTTTAGGAAGATGTTCCTAACTGTGGTTGTGTCTAAGGAAAATTATTTTTTCTTTTAATAGTTATATAGGAACCGTTCTAGGTAATCTTCCAAACATTCCTCCTCAGACGGTTTCATTCTAAATATGTCATTCCTAGCATCCCTAGGTCTGTAGTAGTCTTGATATTTCTAGAGGAAGGTATTCTTCATTCCATCCCAAGATAAGATAGTGTTTTCCCCTAGGCTCATAAACCACCTTAATGTTGAGTCTTTAAGTGTGGCTGGAAATATTTTTAGTTTTTGTGCACTATCAGTGTAATTATAAATCCTACATAGTATATCAAATTCAAACAAAAATGAATCAGGATCTTATGTTGACATACCATGGAAGTGAGGTAGTGATGACAGTGGGATATTCTTCATAGAAACATCTCTTGTAATGTCTAATATTGGGAATCTGAATGTCATTGTTTCGTTGTTTTCATTTCCCTCTTCATCTCCCATATCTCCAAATAGCATGTTGTAGGGTGTTGGTGATGTCTCCCCACTAAGTGATGGTTCAAAAACTAGATTGGTTGGTATATATAATTGTTCCAATACCTTGTGTGTTTCCCCAATGGTAGATTCAGCCTCTTCTACCACTACCTATGTCTATTTTCCAACTCTTCCTTCTTATTGGGTCGCCAGTGCTTCCCTTCTTGCTTGTTGTACTATGTTTTGAATCTGAACACTAGCTTCATATTTGGTACCTTTAGTTGTAGTCTCAATTACTACCTTTGATCTTTCCCCTCTGAGTAATTTTCCTACACAAACACTAGATGAGTTATTATGGGGGGGGTTTCTTGATTTTTCTATAACTTTGGGAGGTTTTCTTGAATTTTCTGCAATTTTAGATGTAACAAATCTACCTTTTCTATCTCTACGCTTATGCAAAAAAAAATATAAATACTAATTCACACAAAATTCAATTACTAAAGGTAAGAGGACAACCTAACTTTCAAGCAACCCCACAAAAGTGTATGCTTGGGACCTTCCCTCACGTCTTACCGTCTTCTCCCCACCCTCAAGTTTCCCTTAAAAACACTCCAAAACCATAAAAGTGATCTAATGAAAATCACTACCTACTACTGTTTACAACTCCCCAGCAATGACACCAAAATGTTGGTGCAATTATATGTTCAATAAATTGTAATCATTTAATATGTCAATCTGGTTTTGTAATCAATAGAGTTGATGTACTGTCAGTACTGATAACAGTTAATTTTTTATGTATGTTTAGTATATCCTATGTAAGAAAATACTTATGAAACTTAAGCACTTTGTTTCACACCTTTCAAATAACACTCCACACATACAATTCAAAATTCAGAAAGAAAAACTAATCAATAAATGTATAATTCATAATTATTGCTCAGGGGATGGATCTGCTCATTGTTGGCTCATGAAAGATAGATATGGGATATGATTCTATCTCCTGGAACAACCACGCAAACAATCATTGACGTTCTGGAAACTTAGCTGGGCTAAAAGAACTACCAGGCAGGGTAAAAATACTCCATTATAAGCGCATGTATGGTGAGAGATGGAGGTCTTCACTATACCTGTGTATGAAAAGTGTAACCTAATTAATTCTAGGAAAGAAATATGATTATAGTAGGATTCTCCATTGCAAGCCCATGTACAGTGAAAGATAGATATCCCAACCATTCTTAGATATACAAAGTGAAAACAACACTACAATATTTTTTCAGACAAAACATTACAGCACTTAAAGTGAATTATTGTACTGACAAAATCACACAAAAATGTTAAACCATTACTCAGAGATATTATATACACAACTCTCTCTTATTCAAAATTACCATGCATCCAAAATACTTGCTACCAAATGCATCATTGAAACATATTAGAGAAGGAATTAAATGTTGTAATCAAAATATGGAAGTATTATATTCACACACATAGGCAATCAGAATCATATTCACAATTAATTACAAAGAGACTTACCTTATTTGGGTCGGTGGGCCCTTGTCGTACCAACAAGGTAGCTCTTAAGAGAACTTACAGCAGAGAAGGTGTAAACACAAACATATAATCTATAAACATAAATTATATCATTGCTTCATAAAAATGGAGATACAATTCACAGTGATTCCAGGACAAAACTTGCATCATAATTTTGATTTAATTTATTTCTCTCTATATCCTATCATCTATGAGGCTCTCTCTTTTAAAGAGAACCAATTGTTACTACCCAAGTCTAAAGCTAACATCAAATGTTTGTATAATTGTTACAATTGGATGATATCGATTCTTAATGAAACGATTTCATCCTCATCACACGAAGTGCATGAGTGATGAAATGCATCGTGTCTTCCAATGAACAGAGAATGTTCGAACCAACAAAATTCCTTGAACACATCAAGAACAATCTCATTCCAACATCCAAGCCTAGGAATCCAAAATAGGTATCGGACACAGACAACTACATAATCTTGGTATCGGACGGGCATAACAAATGGTACCGGACGCACACAAGAATTCATGTCAATACCGGATGAGCGTAACAATCGGTACCAGATGCACACATGCATACAAGCTGGTACCAGACGAGCGTAACAAATGGGTATCGGATGACCTCAACAATGAGTATCAGGCGACGTCAGCAACGAGTATTGGATGATCCCAGCATCTAGTACCGGATGATGCCAAAAACGAGTACTGGATGATCTCAGCAACAAGAATGGTTAGCATGAAGTCTGCTTGAACCATCCAAAGTAATTATAAAGTTCTTTGAACATAAAATATCCAGTCCTAAATATTAATAAATCACTAGAAATTATGATTAAACATCAGTTACCTCATGGGTACACAATAATTGCTTAAAGGCGTGCCCGATGAGGAAACTAGGTAGAAGGTGCATCGGTATTAGGAAAAATTGGTTGGGATATGGGAAAGATAAAGAAATCAAAGGTGAAAAAAAGGAGGTTGAACACCACCTATCACCGGAAATAGAAAGACATAGACTATCCATCCATGAGTGAGTTACTTGTATTTATACCATCCTTTGTGACCAAATTTCTTAGCCAACTTCGGGTCCCAAAGTGACATTTTCGATGATTATTTAAGGTTTAACATCAATGAAAACCATTCTTTTAACAATAACCCCCTTTGGCATTGATGGAAACACTTAGGCATGGTAATACTCATGCTCATGCACATGCTCCCCCTATAACCATCGCTCCCCCTGTATACATGCATCTATCATCTCCAAGTATTCTTTCTCTCCATCTCCATGCCTCTATCTATCTCTCCCCCTTTGGCATCAATGGGAAAAGTTAATCCTCCTAGGCGTTTCTCTCTCTGTCTACAAGCCTTGACTTTCTCTTCATGGTGCTTCCTCATGAAAATCTCTGATGTATATGAAAAGTATTCAAAAGTTTCTTCACTTCAAATCTCCATGTCTTATGTGTCTCTCCCCTATCTCATTGTGCTTGAAGTCGTGTGAATCACTATGGAGAAGAAACTACTCCAAGTTTTTGTTTCAAATACTCAAAATTTTCCCTTGCAAGTGGTTTGGTGAAGATATATGCAATCTTCTCTTTTGTCCCGACATACTCTAGCTTGATGTCCTTCTCTGTAGCATGTTCCTATGGAAAGTGATACTTAATCGGAATATGCTTCATCTTGTAATGAATCACTATATTCTTGGATTTATCGATAGCACTGGTGTTGTCACAGAGTATTGAAATGGTCTCATCATACTCTACTTGTATATCATGCAAAGTTTGCTTCATCCAAAGGACCTAAGTAGAACATGTTGTTGTTGCAATGTATTCTACTTCTACAGTGGATAAATATATTGATGACTATTTCTTTCTCAACCATGATACCAGACACTCACCCAAGTAGAAATATTCTCCACTTTTACTTCTTCTATCATCAATGAAACCCGCCCAATCTGCATCTGTGTAGGAAACTAGAGATATATCATTCCATTTTGGATAACATAAACCAAACTCTTTTGTTTCTTTGAGATATCTCGATATCCTCTTTATTACCATAACATATGATTCCTTTGGTGTTTCTTGAAACCTTGTAACATGCCCAACTGCCTGCATTACATCTGATATAGATGTTGTCACATAGAGTAAGATTCAAATCATTGATCTGCATAGTCTCTAATCTCCATCCTTAGAGTCATCATCCTTACTTAACTTGAAACTAGTTTGCATAGGAGTATTTACTGGTTTGAAATATTCCATTCCAAACTTCTTTAACATGTATCTAATATACTTGGTTTGAGAGATGAAAATACCTTTGTCACGCTGACACATATGTAGTCCCAGAAAGAATGATAACTCACTAAGAAAGGACATATCAAACTCATTCTACATGTCTTTAGAAAATGTTTGACTCATATTGTCATCATCACTTCCAAATATAATGTCATCTACATAAACTTCAATTATCAATATATTGTCTCGATCCACTTTTATGTAGAGATTTTTATCTGCATTACCCTTCCTAAATACATGTTGTTACAGATATCTATCCAATCTTGAGTACCATGCTCTAGGGGCTTGCTTGAGTCTTTATAATTCTTTCTTCAACCTGAATACATAACCTTCCTTGTTTGTTAGTATAAATCCTTCTGGTTGTTTGATGTATACTTCTTCTTCTAACTCTCCATTTAGAAAGGACGAATTTACATCCATCTGATACAACTTGATATTTTTGGAACACATGTAAGTTAGGATTAACCTGATTGCTTCCATTTTGGAAACTAGGGAAAAGGCCTCTTAAAAATATACACCTTCAACTTGAGTGTATCCATTGCATACTAATGTTTCCTTGTTCCTGGTAACCTGTCCATCCTCATTCAATTTGTTTCTAAAGACCCATTTTGTACAAATCATATTCTTGTTCTTCGGCCTTGGAACCAATTCCCACATGTCATTCTTCTCTATTCGATTGAACTCTTCATCCATTTCCTTGATCCAATGTTCATCTTTGTTGGCTTCATTAAAACTTCTTGGCTCAATTGTGGATAGCAGTGCTAGGTGTTGATGTTCTGGTTTTAGGTGTTATTCCCAATAATATGTTTTGGTGTGTGATTCTTTTGCACTCATCTTCTAGGTGTCTTTGGAGGTACCTAAATATCTTGATCCTCATATTCCTCTTTCTTTGATTCTGGACTTTCTTTTTCTTCTTTCTCTTCTCCTTCTTCTTCCTTCAAATCCTCTTTGTGATCATGTTTCACTGAATCTTTTCTTCCTTCTTTTATGTTCCATGCATGTTGACCAAAGTTTGTTCATCTATATTTTCCCTCTCTTGGATTCATAAAAAAAATGATATCAGAAGATGAAACTTTTTGAACTATTATGGGTTCAATGCATATCCCCTAGTACCAGCTTCTCCACTCTTTTTTTCGGATCAGAAATCCAAGTTAGTATGCTCAAGATATCTAGGTTTCTGTCAAACTAGAAAAAGAGCGCTTCTTAATTATGGAACAAAGTTAGGGTCCAAGACCCTTGTTTTATTCAATTTTTGGGCTCAATACCCTTAAAAATATTATTTTTCAGGTTCAAACCCCATAAAATTATTCTATTATATTATTCATGAGCACCCTCCATATCCATTACACTTGTCATGTACTACTCCATATTCTCCAACACTTGGATTTTTCTCATATCTTCTATCTTCTCTTACTCTCTCCATACCACGGTAGGGGAGGACTCATTCCCCCCTTACTTACCTCACCTCCCTCACCCCCGAATCCACTCCTACCCATATCCTTATCTCTCCATCCTTTCTCCTTCGTTACCCCCTTACCTTCCCCTCACCCATACTTAAACTATTTTTTTCTTAATTCTCAGACACTCGGACTTACCTTACCTACTTACCCCTTACTTACATCACCTCCCTTACCCACTCACTTCCCTCAGCTCCCTTACCTGCTTACTTCCCTCACTCCCTCACCTTGTGAGTCCAATACCTACATTTTCCACCCCCCTCACTTCTTCTCCCTTCAAATTACCCCACTCACTTAAAATATCATCCCACACCCCCTCACCCTCTCCACTCCCTTATCACTTATCCCACCACTCCACACTTAGTTTTTTCTAGAGTCCTTAGCAAACTCACCCTCACCCATACCCCTCCCATCAAATTAACCCACTCACTTAAAATCTCATCCCACACCCCCTCACCCTCTCCAATCCCTTGTCCCACCACTCCACACTTATTTTTTTCTCAAGTCCTTCTCAAAATCACCCTTGTTGATTAAGGTTGGTTGTCATTGATGTCAACCCTTGAAGAAATCCCCGTAGCACAAAGGTTTGGGTAATGGACCCAATATTGTTTGATGTAAATATGAATCATTATTGTTTTTTCATGGTTGATAAGAAGTAAATATGGATGAACTCCAAAGTGGTCCCCTTATGGTGAAAGCCTTCACGGGAAGATGCTTTGTGGAGTAAGATAACCCATGCTTAATTGTGGAATAATGAGATGAAGGAAAGTGAATTTATCAGGGAAAATATCCTACATGGATAGTGCTTGTCATTTCATTTCTGGAGGTATGTGGAACGTCACATAATTCCTCACGGTTAGAGAGTTATGGCCATGAGAAGTTGGAGACCCCAGGTTTGGGTAATGGACCCAAGTTTGTTTGATGGGTAACGGTATGATATATGATATATTTTCAGATAATACTATTCTATATGGATATCACATGTCATTCCATTTCTGTTGGTATGTAGAACGTCACATAACTCCTCACGGTTTGAGAGTTATGACCTTACGAAGTTGGAGGACCCTCATATGTCATCTAGAAGCCCCAAAAGGTCAAAGTAGTCAAAGTGGTTTAAGAGATTTTAAAAGGTAAATAAGAAAGTGAAGTTATGAGTGTATTATAATTCAATTTGAATACAAAATAAATTATTTCAATAATAAATTTAATGGAGAAATTAGAAGTGGACCCAACCCTAAAATAAGGAAAGTGGGCCAAGTGACCTAGAAGATGTTTTTAAGGAAGCTACTTGGA
>ML781401.1:339608-357517 GCA_009831015.1 Picea engelmannii
CTGAAGGGTCTAAGGGAAAGTGAGCCCTTGAAGGGGGTTTAGGGGATAGTGTTCCCTGATGGGGGTTTAGGGGAGAAGCCCCCAAAGGAAAAATTTCCTTGTAAATGTATATTGTAATTTCATAGTAAATCTGGAATGTTCATTATAAGGTCGCAGATCTTATGGTAGAAGTTATGTTAGGCTTTGTTTCCCTCGAAGGAAACCCTGTTTTATGAGGGAATTGTATTGTGGCTATGCATCATTGCAAATATTGTATTATGAGAGAGGATAATATGAGAAAAATAAGAGGAAATTATAGCGGGTGTGTTGTAGGTTGTATCCCTTCATTTGTTCGACAATAAAAAGGAAGGACCTGGCAATTTCTCTGGTGGATGTAGCCCACACTGGGTGAACCACATATATCTATGTTTCTATTGTATTGTGTATCTTCTATGTTTTATTTCTACATTTGTTTTTATTTTATTGTTCTGTGATCCTATTTTTCTAACAACTAGTATCAAAGAGAAAGGTAACTCGTAGGAAAAGAGGGTCCCTGGTTCGAGTGGGAGCAATGGTGGAACATGGAAAGTTTAGGGTCAACAAATTTAACGAACAAAACTACCAGTTATTGAAGATGCATATGGAATATTATTTATATCAGAAGGATCTATTCCTACCATTGGCTGGAATAGAAAATAATTCGACGGCCATGAAGGAAAAAGAATGGGAGATTCTTGACCGAAAGGAACTAGGAACGATACGGTTGATCCTAGCAGCGTCGATACGAAAATATTATTTCTATTAATATATGATCAACAGAAGTGAAAAAGTTATAGACTTCCGTGTCGTCATGGTTCGGAACTGAGAAACTAAGTTCCTTCCAGCTAGGCCTCCACCACTTCAATCCCCCACCAAAGGTAAGCTCAGAGAAGAGAAACAATGGAGTTCTCAATCAATAAGCGAAGATCTTGTGGGATGAACACTGTGTTTAGACATAAAGGACAAAGGGATGCAAACTCAATATGAAGTGAATAATTTCTCTAGAGTAACTTTTCTCTCAAAGTTGAATTCTTTCTCCTCTTTTCCATAGCTCGGAATTGGCCCATTTATAGCCTTCAAATGGAACTGAAGGGTCGAGTTAGAATGTTTCCAGTATATGGAAGGCCAAGGATCATAGATCTCCTATTGTGACATGGAAACTCGACACCATTTTTCATTTTTGGGCACAAATCCCGATGTATGCGGGTTTTAGTGGTGCAGTCTGCATATATGCATGTTGTATAGTAGGAAAGGTGTGTACATGTGGAAAAAATGTATTTTTTATCTCTGGAATTTGCAAAAAGGGATGAAAATTTTGCATAGGGAAATGGAAAAAATTCCCTTTGTGCAAGATTGCATAGGGTGAGGAAAATATTGCTACAATAGATTCCCCCTAATGTGTGAGGTTGGAGGAGTATCTGCGATGGCTGAAATACATTATAAAATCCTAGAAGTGGAGTGATGGGGAACCATCTAGAAGAACTCGTTGCTCATTTCATTCTGCATTGGCTTTTCAGACATGGATTCCAATTTGAATTACACTGCAGATACATGTGAAAATATACCAAACAACTTTTTATGGCCATGAATAGGAAAATACAAATGCGGTTACATGCCAAAGGTTGTCATAGTCATGAACAAGGCCCAGTAGAACCAGTCTCAAAATCAATATGAAGATATCTGTATACAATGGAGTACAATTTGATCTCCCATGATCATTGAAGTCATATAGGTATTGTTCCAATGAAAAGGGAAGAAACAGCT
The DNA here is from genome assembly GCA_009831015.1 of Picea engelmannii. NCBI lineage: Eukaryota > Viridiplantae > Streptophyta > Pinopsida > Pinales > Pinaceae > Picea > Picea engelmannii. Next base: position 341,391 of record ML781401.1, read on the forward strand.
CAGGAAATTTGTGGCCACATATTGATGTCTTCAAGTCTTTTACACAATCTGCCAAAGGTGCAAGTCTACATCATGTGAATAAAGGAGTTGAGGTTGAACACAATGAGACATCATTTGATTACCGATCATTGAGGTATATCGTTAACAAGCATGAGATAGCCTACCGATAATGAAAGTAGGTATCAAGGCACCAAGTAAATTCTTACAAGTGTGAATAAAAGAGTTAGGTTCGAACACTTGAAGGATCCATCGATCATGAGACATTGATGTATTCCCAACTATCGATGGTGAGAGAACTTGCCACTATTGACTAGAAGCTTCAAGGTACTCATAAGACTGTAGGTCTCATTTTAAGAATAGATGAGATGAAGCCGATGGAAGGAGACCCATTGAAAGGAGAGAATTAAGGCATATCTCATCATTCAAAATGAGGTACAAAGTAGGATCTTCACAATTTGGAGGAAATCGGATGAAGAACATGTTCACAAACCAACGACCCTATGTGTATTTCGCGTGTTTCAAGTGAAACCGGTACACGAAAAAGACCCTTTAAATAGCAGAAAATGAGGAAAACTACTGAAAAGGAAAGGAAACCACCAATAAGGCTAATGTAATCCAAGACACTGCATGAATCCCAATGTGTGAATAGATGTCTTTGGTTCAAGGTTACCTACCAATGATGAAAGTAGGACTAAGGTGCATGATAGGACTACAATATCATGTGATTCTGAGACAAAATGAGGGTATGGCTGACATGCAAATTCAAAAGTTATGAGGAATGGCCGACACAAGTTGATAAACTTCCTTTGAACAAGAGCATGAGACATGTGGAAGACTCTGGCAACATAGACTCAATGATGAAACCATGAGATGCAGGAGGCATCAATGAAATTCTCCATAGGGACTGGAAGAGTAACCAATTGGTAAAGAAGACTCTCTGTAACAATATCAGCTTCCTAAGGCCATGATAAACCCAAAATTATGATGACAAATGGACTCAATAAATTTGTTCTTTGTTCAAAGGTGACACGACTACTTCCAATATAAGATAATACTCCCTTTGCACCCGTCTTTTTTTGTTTTTTCATAGACAAATGAATGCTATGATACAGAGGAGGAAACGATTGTCACAAGTAAGAAAAACTAGTTCTAGCAGTGGAACATACCTATGCTCAATGCAAGGAGATACATGTGGGAGATGGACACTCAGGGGAATGTTCCCTCCTGGGTATAGGGTTTCAAATTGTGAAGGATATAAACGATGCTCTACTTGGTTGAGGATGCAAAACTATAGAGGCAAACAATTTATCATGCAAAGAAAGAACCAGCTATAGGCCCAATACTGGCATGAGATGAAATCACAACTTAACACGAAAAAAATGTCCTTTTTCATGATCTTTATTCTACTTGGTGTGAAAAAGGGATAAACTTGTACCAAACATACATCATTTCAAATCCAATTTGTGAGTGTGAAAGAGACAAGTTCACTCGGAAATCATTTCTCTTTTTGAAAATGAGTTAGAAAATAAATTAAATTAAACTTAGTTGGGAGACCTCTAGGTATAAGGAAGCATGTTTATGAGTGAGAAATGAGGCTCAACATAAATTCATGTATTATCTATAAGGGACTCCCGATCCTACGGAAAACATCTATGCATGGGCACCAAATGAAGCAGAGGATCTAACTAGGGCACCCATGTTTGGTAAGTCTACCACTTGATAACGACACATATTATAGCATATGAAAGATTTTGAGTCGCAAAAAATGAGTTTGTACCTAAGGAATATGAGTGACAGTTATAGGACAATGCAAAAGTGCATGGTGGAATGGATACCTATCCTATATGTTTGGTAGTGAAAATACATAGCCGTGGTTACGAACGGTTAACATAACATTGAAATCCACAAGAATCCTTTGTGAAAACTACAAAAACCAACTCAATCCATTGTTGTATTAGTGCATAAGGAGAAAAATTGACTCAAAACTATAAAAAGTGGGTAAAAACTGTTATAAATAGTAACAAAACCAAAAATTACTATGTCATTTTGACTTTTTACCCAAATAGTGAAAATTGGACCAAAATACCTCTGATATTCAACTGGTGATTGTCGGAGTGTCAGGTGACAAAATCAAAGACCGTCCAGACCAGGTAATTCCTCTTCCCCTCCTCTTCCTCTCTAGTGGATTATATTTTTAAATTAGGTTTCAAATTTTGAGTAAATTAGGGTGCAAATTAAGTAATTCAGTATACGCGGGCTACCATTCATCAGGTCGTGTATACGTGAGGTTACACATGACTATGTAAAATATAGGGTGCATATACTCAGCCCTATATGCGACTGTAAATGAAACAACCCGTGTACAAGTCCGTAAACAATGTTTTCTATGGTTTCTAACTCAAAAATTGACTTTTATCTGGCAGGATGTTGCTAGAATGGAGGGAAAGGGAGCATGAGGAGGTAGATGTTGTTGTGGACAAAGATATGGGGGCCCAAATGGCCCTGAAAATGTGTGGCTTATTATAAATTTTGGGCACTCAAAAGGATGAGGTCTCAGTTTAGGTTTCTTGAGATTCTTGTGGATTACTCGGATCCTGACTGTGAGAACTTCAACCTTGATGGGAAACCATTAAGGATTGAAGTCGAGGATATATACTTTTTGAATGGGTTATTTTGTCGGGGTGAGGTGGTGAACCTCAAATGTCAGGGAGTTGGGAGAAATATGAAAATAGAGGATTACATAGACATTCACTTTGTAGCGGGGACCCCGAAGTTTGGGAGTCAACTCCCCATCCAAGTGATAAACAATCTTAACCTCAAGATTGTTGTCTTCATGTTGACCAGGATCACAGGATCATCTTCATTGCACCAGACATCGAGGTCACTCATGTTCTATGTTGTAGAGTTCTTGAGACCCATAGTATATGATTGGTTTACCTCACTACTTGCTAATATGAAGATCCAATTGACAGAGTGCAAATAGGGTGGTAAGAGGAACTCTGGGTTTGCCTCTATCTTATGCAGATTTTTCTTCGAGCAGGTTCCAGGTTTGGGACCTAGAGTTGATATCCTTCCAAGAGGACCTCGCGATCCATCCATGGCACGATGGACCAAGGTAATGATATGGGAGGGGGGAGGTAGGGTGCCCACACCCTATAGCGATAATTTCTTCTATTGGTGGAGGTGACAAGTCATTTCTCTAGATGACTAACCCTATGCATGTATCGACTTCAAAGGGGGCCCTGACATGCCACTGCCATCAAGGACCACCTACGGAGACACAAGTATGTCAAATGTTTTTAAATATTTCATTTGTTTTTGTATAGTAAAACAAACAAAAAAATGGATGATGCTTAAGTACTAACTAGACACTTGTGTGACGTAGACGTGGGTCCGCGATGGCTAGACGGGCTTCCCCGACATTGTCAGAGGTACCGAGGAGATGAGGCGGTAGGAGGAGAAGCAAAGAGAGTCGTTCAAAACATGCAGGGAAACCTGTCTCGTTTGACTCATAGGATTATGATGGTTTAGGTAGAGGATCTGTCAGAGGCCATGCAGTGGCAAGTGGTTGGTGTGCCCAGAGCTTGGGTGTGACTCTTTCAGCGTCTCACAAACGTGGTAGTTTTTTTATCATGACACACATCTAGCGTCACATGTGTAGATGTCGTGGATTCTTGTATTATCAGTTTTATATGTGTATTGAGGGTGTTAGCCCCAATTTTGTACTATAAACACCATATTTGTTCAAATATATATAAAACAAGGATCTTTGGCTTTAATTATATTACAATTTGTACATTGATGAGATGGTTTTCTTTGCTTTAGTTATGTGACAAATTCCAATCTAAAATGAAATTAGCATAAGCATCAGATACATAAGTTCTAAAAGACGTACCCATAGGAATCATTGGAGTAAAGTAGGATCACGCACGCAGTAACTGTCGTTCAACTGACATACTACTAATTGGGAATCCAGGAAAACCTATAAAGAGTGAATAACATGTGATATAGCATCACGCAAAAGTTCTATAATGACACTAAATTCAGACACATTATTCATGGATGGCCCTAGGCATATTCCACCTGAAGACACCAGTAGACCCTCGGGTGAGTAAACCAACCAAGTAGTGGAAGACAAGTTCCATGTATGGCGACCGGCTCCATCTGTGAACCCTAAGTAGACCGAAGACTTTGTTTACATCTTCCAACCAAGGGAAAAATCGATAATCAAGCTAAAGATGAAAAAGAAAAGGAAAATATATATACACTAAACTACATTAGTATACAAAGAGTTCCTCCCAAGCTTTGGGCTCAAGCATAATATATTTTCAAGTAGATCCCATTCCTAGGCTTGGCCAACATATTCCCTTCATAATATTCTAACTCATAGGCTCCTTTTTCTATGACATGTCGCATGATATAAGGACCGTGCCACATGGGTTTAAACATGCCTGCCCCCAAAGGTTCTTTGGCTTGATCATATAAGAGGACCAAATCACCCTCAACGTACAATCGAGGACAGACATACTTATCGTATTGGACCTTTACACGTCTTTTTTTCACCTCGATAGTCGTAGAGGCGTCTCGGCTCTACTCGTCAAGACTCTCTAGGTGTACAAGGCGTCATTCGAGATCAGAAGTGTCGGGTAGGAGCGTGACTGCCAAATTAAGAGAAGGGATTTCACATTCAATAGGTAATATCGACTCCACACCGTTTACTAACTGGAAAGGGGAAAACTTGGTGCCAGTCTTGACCGAGGTTTGGTATGCCCAGAGTGTGTGATATAGCATAATGTGCCAGTCAAACTTACTCTGGCTGACAGTTTGCTACAAAATGGTCTTGAGAGACTTGTTGACAGCCTCTACCTATCCATTTTCCTGGGGGTAGTAAGGGTAAGAATGACCATTCTTAAACCCCAGCTTAGATGCTATCTCTTCCATTATTTCATTCTGAAAGTGACTGCTATGATCAGTGACAATCTCACTCAGGATACTGAACCGGGTGATAATTTGATTGAACATGAAGAAGGTGACAATATTCCTGTCAAATTTAACTGTAGGCATGGCCTCGGCCCACTTAGTAAAGTATTTGACGGCCACGATAATGTGTTGATTCCCCCCAGCTGAAGTTGGGTTTCAATATATGAAGTCCACTCCCCACTCGGTGAAGGGACCGACAGTAATGACTGGGTGAAGGGAGGATGGATGTGAGTGCATTTTCCAAGTGAACACCTGGCAGCGGTAACACTTCTTAACCGCTTCAACACAAAATTTAAATATAGATGGCCAGAAATAACCGGCTCGCAAAACTTTTTGGGTTGTCACAAGCCTGGATAGATGACCACCACAAGCCCCACTATGGAAATCATTTAGGACTGACTCAACTTCCTCATGCATTAAACAATGATGTAGGATATTATCTATTCCTTGGATATACAAAGTTTCATCGACGATAGTGTAGTTCTTAGCTTGGTATCGTATACGTCGTCGATCATCTCGTGAGAGATGCTGAGGGAACTTCAAGGTTTCAAGATAGAGAATGATGTCTCCATACCAGGGTTAGATGATAAGACAAGGAAAATGTGTTCATCCACAAATGAATCATCATGGATAAAATCCTCATCTAATCGTGGAAAGTTGGATATTAACTCCGCGAAGACTAGTGATTTCTTGGATTTTACAGAAGCGAAATCGAGATCAAATTCTTGTAAAATTACAATCCATTTATTATATTTTCCCCCTATAATATGCTTAGTAAGGATGTATTTAAAAGGATTGGCATCGACAACCAAAGTAGTCTTTCAAAGAAATATATAATGGTGTAAACATTGGACTGCATGAATGGCAGCCAAAGCTAGCTTTTCAACGTGAGAATAATTAAGCTCGCGACCAACTAAGTTTCAACTAAGATAGTAGATGACGTGCTTTTGGAGCTCATCATCCTCCTGAACCAAAACCATACCAATTGTCTCCTTGGATGCAGCGATATAAAGCAAGTAATCCCTACTGTAGTTAGGAGACTTCTGCAGAGGCACCGATACGAAGGATTTCTTCAAAGCATCGAAGGACTTATGGGATCACTCATCCTATATAAAAGGGGTGTCCTTATTCAAAAGATGCATGAAACCCTTAGTGATATTGGAATAGTTTACTATAAACCAACATAAAAAGTTAGCTTTCGCCTGTAAACCTTGAAGTTGTTGAATAGTATGTGGGGGAGGCAATCAAAGTATTGCCTCAACCTTCAACAGATCTACCATGATCTCGGTCTCAGAAACTAGAAATCCCAAAAGACGACCAGACCTAACACAAAATATGCACTTATGAGGGTTCAACTAGATTCTATAGTAATGACATCTTTCAAAAACTAGTTGAAGGTGCATAGAGTGATCCGCTCTCTTAAGAGAGTGAGCAGCAAGATCATCAAGGTAAGATTTGACTATATGCTTAAGATCGTGGAATGCAAAGTTCACAACACATTGGATGGTCTCTCCGACGTTCTTAAGTCCAAAAGGCATTTTTCAGTATGTGAAAGTACCCCAAGGAAAAATAAATTCCATATTGTGTTGATCCTCAGGCTTAATTTGAATTTGGTTATACCCTGAAAATCCATCCATGAAAGAAACCACCTCTCTTTCGACACATTTGTCGAGAATCTAAACAATGAAAGATGTCGGGAAGTTTTCTTTAGGAAATTCTTTTTTCAGGTCACGAAATTCCATGCCTAAATGGATGGTTCTTTGCTTCCTATTCACTGGAATGATATTGGATACCCATTCATTCAAGGGAACTGGGTAGATAAAGACATCATTAAGTAGTTTCTCTACCTCTTCCTTAATAGCAAGGGCCTTTCAGGGATTGAAATCTCTAAGATGTTGTCGAATAGGTTTATAATCCATATACATTCTAATATCATGCTGGACAATATGAGGGTTGACTCTTGGCATGTCTTCATATGACCAAGCAAATACATCTCAGAATTCCTTGAAGAGTTCAGTGTAGATCGAGATTTCATTTGGTGAACAATTCACACCGATATGTACATTTTTAATCTTTCCAGGGGTACGAGAGATATTGATCGTGATAGTAGGAGAGATACTTGCAATATTCCCTTCAGCATAAATGTCATGTGTATCAAGTGGAACTACGGCATGATCGAATATCTCACTCAAAGTAGATCGAAAGTCATCTTGTTCGATTCTTTCAAGATCTGGGAGAAAATAAGGGCGATGATGCATATCATCCTAAGGTTTTTCGGAACCATTCATGGCTTCGATGATAGTTCCATCCAAGGGAAAAGTATCATAAAGGTATTCATGTGAACAAGAAAATGAAGTGGCCCACATGGGCCTAAGAATAGGATCCTCCTCATATGTCGGCGAGGTAATAGGATCAACATCAATGAAAGAGTCAAGAACAACTTGATACGCAATATTTTTTGTCAATAGTGGCATGGCCATTCTAGCATGTGACTGACCTTCGCAAAACAAAGTTGAGGAAGGTAGGGTCCGAGGATCGTTAAAATAGGAAGTGCGGAAAGGAATGGACCTCATTGACAAAATAGGCCTACTGGACATGGCGTAAACATGGTGAATAGGTGCCATGAATTCTAAAGTACCCATAAGGGAAGAATGCATACCGACACCAATATTCTCACTTGTCGCCTGAGAATTTTCAACCACGAGGATCAACGATCCAACAGATGCATTAGGACTAGCATATGGAAAGGATAACTGGTCAATCGTCATGATCTTCCCATTGAGCGGAAAACAAAGAGTGTGGAAGAGAGATTATATGAAGGAAGTCATAGCATAGGTCCAATTGCGTCCTAGTAACAAGTTATAATCAAGAGTTGCATTGAGTACCTCAACATACACCTCTACCATCTTCCCACCTAACTGGATCGGAAAGGTAGGAAGAATATTGTGAGGGCAGAAGGAATGACCATCAAAATCAGTCAACATGGTTGACGATTGAGAGAGATTTAGAGAGCCGAGAGCTTTCCAACAGATCAGGGACATCACACATGTAGAAATTCCTTCATCAACAATCACACGTTTGATGGTATAATTTGAGTATCCAACATGGATTTGGAATGCCACATGGTAAGGCAAACAAGGCTTCACATCCCTGATGTCAAACTTGATAACTTTCGAGCCACTAGGTTCTAGAGCTCCTAACATAGATAGCAAGGAATTCCTTTGTGAAGGACACATCTAGATTACCTCCAGATATGACATCGCATAAGGGGTTTGACCCAAGTCCTCAACAATAGAGTAATTATGGGAGGCTCTAGCATTTGGATTGTGGGTAGAGCACTTGAGTACTCCTTTAAAAATACAAGGCGGTGGCTCTAGTTTTTCGATCTATAAATTCATCTATGAAGGAGGAGGAGGAGATTATAGACCAAGTATAGCCTTTGAAGAACTATAATATTGAGATCAAGTGGCTACATGAACTTGAGAATCGACCATATTGATACACAAATGGTCACCGTCTTGTCACAGCGGGTTTTGACTCCCACTAGCCGCATTTCTGACATTTGAGGAGCTTGAGGCCATGTGATGGTTATGTTGGAAAGGATTCATCAACACAACGGGTGGTATAGATAAGAGCCTCACTTCTTTCAAAAGATTGGCGAATAAATGAGTAAGGTGATCATTTGTACAAATCTTATAGGGAAATTTCACATTATGCCTTTCTTTCTTTCCCTCTCAAGCATTATTATTTGTCTTTTCATTATTACCATTGTCCTTGGGTTTATTATTATTTTTCCCACCCTTACAATTATTATCACGTCTTTTCTTCTTATTCCCTCCTGGTTGTTGGTTACCATTTAGGCTAGTTGATGATTGCACAGAATGTACATCCGTCGACTTAGTGGGATTGGAAGACACAGAGGAAGTTGTCCCTCTTGTAGACTGGTTTAGAGACAAATATTTCAAATGGCTTGTCACCAAGTCTACGGATTTTACATTGTTGGAGCCTACAATGTCATCGACATGAGGTATGGGTTTTTTTCTAGGGTCATAGGTTGAGCTCGGTGCATCAGGAAGAATGTGGTATAACATCCCAGACTTAGAATATATAAGATCTAACTACTGGGATTTGATTATCGCTTCTTCCTCAGTGGTAACCCTGGATGTAGCAACATCCTTCGATATAGGAGGATGAAAATACTTGAGGAACCATTCTAAAAGAAAGTTCAAGGGTATGGAGGTCTTAATCAACCTCTTCCATCTACACCACTCCTGTATATTATCTGGGATATGGCTGGATGTGTCCTGGCATAAATTCGACAGAAGTTCTAGGCTAGCATCGTAACGAACCGACAATTGGAAGTGGTTAAGAAAGACCAACACCATCTGACTAAAGGTCCCATATTCCCCCCTAGGTAGCTCGATATACCATTTCGTAGCAACCCCAATGAGGGTGCATTGAAACTATATTAACCGGATGGAATATTCATTAAGGGAATTCGAAGAGCACCATAGGTGAAAGGTAGTAATGTCATCATGCAGATCCTCGCCATTCTTACCTTTGAATTTTGGAATGTCTAAAGGAAGCTTGGTGGGGACAGGAGGCCATGTAGGATCATGATATACAGGTTCATTCATCAACTTAGACAAGTCTGGCATATTAAGCATGGCTAGAAAAGGGAGATGGGGTTGCGACATTTGGCCCCAAGCTCCCTAGAAAGATTGTACTTGAGCAACTTCAGCCCATCCAGGGTTCTGGTAATCACCATGGCCCTGTCTGGGATTGTAAGGCCCTCCTCTAGGATGATTCATAAGAGGTTGGTTGTGTTAAATTTGGAAGAATCGACAGTCATTCTCCAATGAGAGGCCACATGGGCCACCCTAAAGCTAGCTAGGGAGATTTGGAAAATCAACTAGTCTTGTGAGGTATTGAAAAAGGCCAGGGTGAACGTACAACCTGTGTGATTCAAACCAAAAGTTAGGATGAACGATATGCTATGTGAGTCTAATGCAAAATTCAAGGGGAACGTACAACCTCTGTGAGCATAGACAGTCTAGTGCAAAATTTAGGGGGAACGTACAACCTCTGTGAGCATAGATAGACTAGTGCAAAAGTCAAGGGGAGCATACAACCTCTGTGATCCTAGTCAAGCCTTGTGAGCTATGAGAAAAAGTCAAGGCATCTAGCAAAAGTTAGGTTGAATATAAAATTCCTATGAGATAGAAACAAACGATATTCCTAATATTTCAAATGATATAAATGTATTGATCTAGTGCGTTGTCACGTGTAACATTATCCACCATGAAGAGAATTTTGAATTCCCTTGTAAAGAGTCGAGTTGTAACTGAAGTCTCAAGTCTAGTTCTATTTTAGAACTAAAGTGTTATGCTAAGTTGTAATTGAAGTCTTAAGTCTAGTTCTATTTTAGAACTAAAGTTTAATGTTGAGTTGTAACTGAAGTCTTAAGTCTAGTTCTATTTTAGAACTAAAGTGTAATGTTGAGTTGTAATTGAAGTCTTAAGTCTAGTTCTATTTTATAACTAAAGTGCAATGTTGAGTTGTAACTGAAGTCTCAAGTCTAGTTCTATTTTCGAACTAGAGTATACCAGTCTCAAGTCTAATTCAAACTAAACTGTGAAGTTGAGTTATGATTAAAGCATGCAAACAAGTTACTATTCCAAGCCTCTCCTCTTCTCCTCTTCAACCTATATAAGCAGAGGTCGACCCCTCTCTTCAACATAGTTTTGATATGCAGGTAGAGGGAGAAGCAATAGAGAAGCACATCGGTGATAAAGAGGTAGCATACCAAAGCAACATATCAGTGTTGTATATCAGCAAAAGAGGTTTCATATCAGAGGCATATATCAGCAGCATGTTAGTGTTATATATATACAATAGAGGCATCATATCAAAGGTGTATTTCAGCAAGGTCTCTTAGGTCTTTGTTAGGTCAGAGTCATGTTGGAAAGCTCTTTAAGAGAAGAACATTCATGGTGGATATTTGTAAGTGATCTTACATTATTAATGCAATAAAGGGATATCGTTTGTTGAGGTTTTTCTCCCTATATAGGGTTTCCCCAGGGTATATGTGTTGTTGATGTGCATTCTTACTTATCTACATAGTTATTTCTATTTCATTATGATTTGGTATTGTTGAATTGTATTAAGCTAGAATCAAAGTGTTGAAGAAAATAAAAGAATTAATCTGCATAAGAAATCAAGCTCATAATTTAACATGGTATCATAGCTTAGGGTGTGTTGAACATGTTGAAGTACAGCAACAGGTACACACATATCCAAGCTATCTTGATTAAGTTTCCAGTGTGAATTCCATGGCATCCTCCATTTCAGTCAGGGCAAAGGATAGGCTCGAAGGAGATACCAACTTCAATGTGTGGAAGCTCCAGATAACAAATATATTACAGGAGCATGATCTTGAGAACTATGTGACCACGGTGGTGGATGAACCCACGAATATTGTAGAAAGAGTGACCTTCAGGAAGAGTCAAGAAAAAGGCCAAGTGAATCATCTTTGACTCAGTCAAAGATAGTATAATGCCTACAATGACTTCGTTAATGACTGCCAAGGAATGTATGGATACCTTGGTGAATCTATATGAGAAATAGGCTCCAAGTCAGAAGAGGACACTTAAGCACAAGCTTAAGTATTTGAAGATTGAAAAAGGTGAATCAGTGGAATATTTTTGTTCCAGGATAGCCCAGACCAGAGATCAGATTTTGGTCACAGGGGTGACAGTGGATGATGATGATTTAGTGAAGACCATTTTTTACGGTCTTCCTTCTTCATGGGAGACATTCTTATCCAGTGTAAGTGGGAGAGATATTCAGCCCATGTTTGAGAGTTTATGGCATGATTTCCTCCAGGAGGAGAGTCACACAACTACTAGGAGCAAGCCAATGAAAGAAGAGCACTTGGCTTTAGCATCAAGATTCAAGGAAAAGAATAAAGGCTCTCAGAGGAATCCAAACACCAAAGGTACATTCAAAGGAAAGAATATTGATACATCTAAGATTAAATTATTTATTTGTAATAAGCTGGGTCAATTTGATAAATATTTTTGGTTTAGAAAGAAATATCCAAGGAAAGGGAATCATCATGCCTCAACTGTTGAGGATGATGAATTCAAAAGAAATTAGAAAACTCCTTCTAATGAAAAAGAAAATAGAAAAGAATATTACTCGGTTTCTGCCTTATCCAATTCAGTTTTCACGAGGTCGAAAACTTGGTTAGTAGACAGTGGTGCATCAAAGAACATGACAGTGTACAAGGAGATCCTCTTAGATTGCGAGAAAAAATATTTTGTAGAGTATGTTGAGCTTGGGGATGACAAATGTTACAAGATAGAGGGAGTAGGCTCTATCTCCTTTAGATTGGAATCTAGGGATAGACTTCATATTGATGAAGTATTATATGTTTCAGGGCTCAAGAAGAATCTACTATCAGTTGCAACCCTTGACGACAAGGGATATTGGGTGATCTTAGAGGACAGGAAGGCACTACTATGGACTAAATATAGCCACTTAGCTACAACAGAACCCATTACAACTCGCAGTGGAGGACTGTACGTCCTATCGAGATATTCAGTTTAGGAATTAGCTCATGATGCGACTAGCTCTAGCAAGTTGTGGCATAGAATACTTGGACATATTCATTAAAAAGATCGTTTATATCTACAGAACATGGTATGTGGCATGCCCTCTATTTCTCTTAGTAAAAATGAAATTTGTAAGGGATGCATGTTAGGTAAAAATATAAAGAAAGCGTTTCTCAGTAGTGACAACAGAACTCAGGGCATCTTAGATCTAGTTCATTCTGATGTATGTAGTCCCATGTCATCTCCCTCACTCAGTGGTTTTTTGTATTATGTCATTTTTATTGATGATTACTCAAGAAAATGTTGGATATATTTCCTTAAAGCTAAATGTGACACATTTGATAAATTCAAAGAGTATAAATCCTTTATTGAAAAGCAGACAGGGAAACACATCAGAATCCTTAGAACAGAAAATGGAGGAGAGTTTGAATCTCTCCATTTTGAGGATTTCTGCAAGTCAGCAGGAATCAAGAGACAGTTGATCGTGCCATATAACCCTCAGCAAAATGGAGTTGCTGAGAGGAAAAACGGGAAAATTTGTGACGTAGTGAAAGCAATGATGTTTGACCAGGATATGCCAAATTATTTATGGGAAGAAGCTACCTCCACTTTCATGTATATTCAGAATAGGTCTCCACATGATACCTTGAAGTAAAAGACTCCTGAAGATGTCTTCTCAGGGATCAAACTTGAAGTAGGGAATCTAATGATATTTGGGTGTCCTGTATATATTCATGTCCCTAAGGAAAAGAAGACAAAGATGGAACCCTCAGGAAAGAAAGGGGTTTTGTGGGGTACAGTGAGAACTCCAAGGCTTACAGGATTTATGTACCAGTTCAGAGGAAAATAAAGGTAAGCAGAGATGTGACTTTCCATGAGGAAGCTGCATTTAAGAAATCCAGAGAGCTTCAGCAAGAATCAGAAACAGTTCAGCCAGCTTCACCCTCTTCTAAAAATGAAGATTCATATGATCAAAGGGAGGAACCTCATGAAGGGCCAATTAATGAGCCCTTAGAACCAAATGAAGTGTTAGAAACAACTCTTGAAGAACCTCCAGCCAAAATGAAGCCAGGGTGGCTTAAAGAAATAGTGCAAGAAGCGGAAAGGATAGTTGCACCCAAAGGAACTTTCAGGGAAAGGAAGAGGCCTCATAGTTTTGGAGGCTATGTTGCACTGATGAGAAGCATTAGTGATTCCAAACCGGATTCATTTGAAGAAGTATATAAATTACAAGTATGGAAGGATGCCATGCTTGAGGAATACAGGTCTATTATAAAGAACAATGTTTGGGACATTGTCTCGAGGCCAAAAGACAAATCAGTGGTTTCTTCTAAATGGATCTATAATATCAAACATGCAGTTGATGGAAGTGTGGAAAATTTCAAAGAAATATTTGTAGCCATAGGATTCACTCAAAAATAAGGAATCGACTACGAAGATACTTTTTCCCCTGTAGCCAGGTATACCTCCATTCAAACTATTATTGCTTTAGCTTTCATTCTTGTTTGGAAGCTACATCAGATGGATGTAAAAACAACATTCTTGAATGGAAATATTGAACAAGAGGTCTTTGTGGAAAAAAAAGATGGTTTTGTACTTCATAACAAAGGAACTCATGAATGCAAGATAAGGAAGGCCTTGTATGGTCTTAAGCAGGCTCCCAACGTTTGGTATGAAAGGATTGATGGCTTTCTTAAAAGCCTGGGATTTCAAAAAAGTGATGTTGATGAAAATTTGTACTTCAAGATAAGAGGTAACCAACCTATTATACTAATATTGTATGTTGATGATCTATTTCTAATAGCATATGAAGGGCCAATAGCCTGGTGTAAAAGGGAGCTAACGTCAAAATTCGATATGAAAGACTTAGGATTGATGCATTACTTCCTAGGATTGGAAGTGTGGAAAAGACAGGGCGAGATATTTCTGGCACAAGGAAAATACACAATGGATGTACTAAATAGGTTTGGTATGATGGATTGCAAATCCATGTCTACCTCGATGGTTACCAACCCGAGTGTTAAGCCCTAATATTGTCTCATTAACCCATAATTGGGGCATATTAGATTAGTAATGTTATTTTATTTATGTCGGCTTGCTCATGAACCCTTAATTGGGGCATATTAGATTAGTAATGTTATTTTATTTATGTCGGCTTGCTCATGAACCCTTAATTGGGGCATATTAGATTAGTAATGTTATTTTATTTATGTCGGATTTAGGCCATTAGTTGAAATTATACCTCCTAGTCTCCTATATATACCAAGGAGACATTTTCATTTTGAATCATCTTGAACTTGAACATTTAAGTGGGGTAAAAGGAGGTTTCCCCCGCGAAGAGGCTTATTATCTGAAATCATCTCTTTTTCAAGGCGTTGAGTACTTTTTCTGAGGTTTTTCTATGATATATTGATATTTGGTTCTTAACATATGGTATCAGAGCTCAAGGTCTTGGGGTTTCGCTGCTACATCTGAGACACCGTGGAATTTTCGCTATTACTTTTTTTCTACAACGTTTCCGAAGGAACCTATTGGAGTGTTTTTAGTAGACGGATCAAGGTACGTTGGGTTAAAAATTCATCTCTTGAGGCCGTATACTTTCGTAGATACATCCTGTACAAGATAGGGTTCTGGAATCATCTTGAAATGAGTCATTGCGGAATTTTCGCTATAAAAATTTTTTTGTAACGTTTCAGGCCCTACACTTTGGAGGCCATTTAGAGAAATTAGTAATATAGTTGTGGTAAAAATTTCAGATTCTGGGTCATCCTAAATTTGTATATACACCTTGTGTAAGACAGGGTATCTGACTAGTCCTATTGACTAGTCTCAAGAAGGTGTTCCAAGTAAAACAATCATAACTTCTTGCTAGAGTATCCAAATTGAGTGGGACTGATTGAATTGGATTATGGACAGTCTGTAGTATTTTGGGTGTGAGTTTCAAAATTTCATATAAATTATTTTGTGCGGGGTATTCTATACAAGTGAGATCTCCTGGAAAGGCCAAAAATCTGCAAGTTGTGAGAAAGTTACCTTAAATTCCACTTGGCACATCCAATTTTGATCAGACCTGTGGCATTGTAGAGAAGAAATATCAGAGAAATACCTAAAAGAAATTTTCATACCCAGAAGGGCCGAAACTTGGGAGATAGAACAAAATAAATATTGTCTAGCAGAACCACCTCAAAATCAAGACTCAAAAGTGATATTTGGCCAACATGCCACCCAAAAAGGGACCTTCTACACCAAATAAGCCTCCAGAAAATCCTAATTGGACTCTTGATGAAGGTGAAGAAATGCATAGGGACATAAATTATTTATAAAAGAAGACAGTAACCAAAGATGAACTATAAGAGATGATGGATTCAATGGAAGCTAAGTTGGATACTAAGATGGATTCAATGGAAGCTAAGATCATGGAAGTAATGAAAAATTTCATAACAGAGAAGGCACCCAAAAGTGAAAATGCATCCCATGAAATACATGATGAGGACACAAGGAAGGTGAATCAAGAATGGAGAAACTCCAACT
>ML781401.1:361366-390146 GCA_009831015.1 Picea engelmannii
TCATCTTGGACTTGAACATTTAAGTGGGGTAAAAGGAGGTTGCCCCCTCGAAGAGGCTTATTATCTGAAATTATCTCTTTTTCAAGGCGTTGAGTACTTTTTATGAGGTTTTTCTATGCTATATTGATATTTGGTTCTTAACACTGAGGAAGTTGCATGATTTTGATACAGGTTCAGATTTGGTGGATCCCACCATGTATAGGAAGTTGATTGGATCATTGATGTACATGATCCACACTAGGCCAAATATATTCTATGCAGTGATTGCAATGAGTCAGTTCATGATTGAACCGAGACATAGACATTGGGTGGTAGAAAATAATATCATAAGATATCTCAGAGGGAATGTTACTTATGGTCTGAGATATACTTCCAGTGGTGGTTTATTTTTGCATGGGTATGCAGATGTTGACTGGGAAGGAAGCCCAGTGGATCGGAAGAGTACTTTCAGATACTGCTTTAGTTTAGGATCCACTATTATCTCTTGGTCAAGCCGGAAGCAGGGATCCATTGCACAGAGTACATCAGAGGCTGAGTACATTACAACAAGTGATTCTAGAAAGGAAGCAATATGGCTCAAAAAATTGGTTTCTGGGTTGTTTAGTGAAAAGATCGAGACGACGATGGTTCACCGTGATAATCAAAGTTGCATAAAATTGAAAGAGAACCCAATATTTCATGACAGTTCAAAACATATTGACATGAGGTACCACTAAATCCGAGACTTCATCCAGAGAAAAACTATAAAGTTACAATACATAGCCATTAGCGAGAAGGTAATTGATATCCTGACCAAGCCTCTGACCTCAAGATAGTTTGTGCAACTAAGAGGCAATCTTGGTGTGGCTGAGAATGAATCCCTCACCGAGAGAGAGTGTTAAATTTGGCAGCATCGACAGTCATTCTCCAATGAGAGGCCATATGGGCCACCCTAAGGCTAGACATGGAGATTTGGAGAATTGACCAGTCTTGTGAGGTATTGACAAAAGACAAGGGGAATGTATAACCTCTATGAGTCAAACCAAAATTCAGGATGAACATACAACCTCTATGAGCCTAGTCAAACCTTGTGAGCCATGAGAAAATGTCAAGGCATCTAGCAAAAGTTAGGTTGAATATAAAATTCCTATGAGATAGAAACAAACGATATTCCTAATATTTCAAATGATATAAATGTATTGATCTAGTGCATTGGCACGTGTAACATTATCCACCATGAAGAGAATTTTGAATTTCCTTGTAAAGAGTCAAGTTGTAACTGAAGTCTCAAGTCTAGTTCTATTTTAGAACTAAAGTGTAATGTTGAGTTGTAACTGAAGTCTTAAGTCTAGTTCTATTTTAGAACTAAAGTGTAATGTTGAGTTGTAACTGAAGTCTTAAGTCTAGTTTTATTTTAGAACTAAAGTGTAATGTTGAGTTGTAACTGAAGTATTAAGTCTAGTTCTATTTTAGAACTAAAGTGTAATGTTGAGTTGTAACTGAAATCTCAAGTCTAGTTCTATTCTGGAGCTAGAATACACCAGTCTCAAGTCTAGTTCGAACTAAACTATGAAGATGAGTTATGATTAAAGCATGCAAACAAGTTATTATTTTGAGCCTCTCCTCTTCTCCTCTTCATCCTATATAAGCAAAGGTCGACCCCTCTCTTCAACACAATTTTGATATGTAGGTAGAGGGATAAGCAATAGAGGAGCATATTAGTGATAAAGAGGCAGCACACCAAAGAAACATATCAGTGTTGTATATCAACAATAGAGGCTGCATATTAGAGGCATATATCAGCAACATGTCAGTGTTGTATATCAACAATAGAGGCAACATATCAGAGGTGTATTTCAGCAATGTCTCTTAGGTATTTGTCAGGTCAGAGTCATCTTGTCAAGATCTTTAAGAGAAGAACATTGATGGTGGATATTTTTAAGCTTGTCCACCGGGTTGGTTGCTCCACCCAGAAAAAATAGGATTAGACCTGGGGTTAAAACAAGGAATGCCTCCCATATTAGGATTCATTTGAGATATTTGAGAACCACCAAATGAAAAATGGAGTATAAGGAGGTGTAGTTCCCCCAAGTCCAATGCTAGCATTAGGGCCAACAGTTGAGATGGAGTTTGAAAACTGCAAAGTAAAATTTGGCATACCATAAGAAAAAGGACTAGAGGTCATAGGGATGGACTGAACATTATAGCCTGGTGAGTGACCAAGAGACCCAAATGGGTTTGAGGCAAGATATTTAGAATTCACTATAGGACAGGAAGTAGTAATGATAGGTGCCTACGGCACTACAACAATTGTGGTTGCAGGAGTCGAAGGGGTACCGTTAACTATAGTATGTGGGGATTCAAAGGGCTCCCAGTATTCTGATGACTCGGTTCAGTACTCATCCTTGTAGAATCACAAGTCTGAACATTGGAGGTGTGTGTACCATGTCTAATAACTCTACATCTTTTAGATGACAAAGACTCGAAATCCAGTTGTAACTGTAACAAGCGACGAGATCGACGGGGACGCTGGTCTGACTCCATGATGACTTAAGACTCAAGATACAAAAAATAAATCCTAGGGCCAACTAGTAATCAAAGAGCACACCAAAAATCAAAAGGCCAAGATGCACACAAACGGGGTAAAGTGTCTGAAAGGGGCCTCCCTCCCTAAAGAAGGCATGTCTCACCCAAGAGGGGCATGAGACTCTCTGTTAAAGATCAGAGGTAACATAATTAGTTATAAGGTCCCTCGGGGGCTTAAAAACTAGTCGATCAGATCCCCTCGGAGAGGTAATCCTCCATAAAGGTTGTGTGTTGTCTAACCCTCATCTGACCCAGGGCACCTACAGAATAACCCTTGCAAGTAACCTATGTGGCACATAAGTCAAGCAACTAAGAAACCAATGTATAACGAATGCATAGACAAGCAGTCTTAAGTCAGGTCCACCGTATGGGAAGGGTAGAAAAGCCTGAATCCTTGAAAGTACCGCCTCTCATGGAGGTAAGGGCACTAGAAAGATCCCCAGATACGAATAGATCCCCAAAAATATCTCTGACTCTAAGAAGGTATCGGGGGGATATCCCTTCAACCAACCTCGCGCGACCTCATGATTAACTCCAGTGTAAGAAAGACCTCCTGATATTACCAATTATACAATGGATTTCTCCACTCCCTTTGTCAGACACATATGTTGATTTAATAGCCTTAGAGACATTTACTTACAAAATCCTATTCCAAGGCACTAAATCCTAAGCTAATTTGTGCACCCTAGAAAATAAAATCCTGACTAATCAATTTTAAATTATAGCATTAATTTTAGTGGTCGTGCTCACTCAAAAAGGTATGGTAGTGAAACTCATGATGTTATCACTCGGCAAGTAAATTAAATATGAATACAATGCAAAGTCCTAACTTCAATTTTCAATGAATGATATGCTTCTTAAAACAATGCAATTTTCAATTTCAACTCTACAATTCTGAAGTAAAAATGCAATATTTCTTTACATGCACTAAGATAATGACAAAGACTCAAAAGATAAAAATGGTAAGTAATGAAAAATGCCTAATATTTTTGTATTTTCAATACAAGAAAAATGAAAATGCATGGACTGAAAAGTAGCTCGATATATAAAAACTCTACTGTGTATAGAAAGAGGAAAATCAAGTAGAATACCAAGAAGCAAGACACCCATCCCATTGTACAAGGAAAATCAAAATGAAAAGATGATGAGAAATACTCCGCCCAGAAATTCAACCCAAGACCGGTTTCTTGTCATCCCACAGACACTTAATAGTCACCACAGAGACCCAAGAAGAATCAACAATAAACAAAACCTACCCAGCAACCACCAAACCCAGAAAACAAGAAAAAAAGGCTGATGTATGCGACTGTCCAAGGAAACAACGTGTATGTACGCATCTTGCAGAAGGACAACACGCGTATATACGCGACTGTTATGAAAAAAACCGTGTATATTTTTTAAAAACAAAGCTAGGTAAGGGAGAAGGATGAAAGGCTCAGACCTAGAATGAACAGAGGTTTTTAGGCAATGATATGACAAGAAACACAATAGGAATGAGATAAATCTAAGGATAAAAACACTCCAAACCCTAAAAAAGAAGATTCAATCCCTAGTATGGTCACCAGTTTTGTTACGAGGAAAATCTCTCTATGGCTAGGGTAAACCACAACAGACAGAAATGACTACAGAAATCAACTCTATTCTCAAGTATGCTATATAAAAAAATATGCTTGTAAGACAAGATAAAAGGCCTACCGCGTCCAGATGTTCAATGAATTCCATTGTTGAGCACTTGACCCAAAGCAATATACCTACAACTAGTCCTCAACAACCAAGCAAAGCAATCATATGGTGATAATATATGATGTTAGCACATTCAATAGCATAATCCATTAATATACATAACAAATACGCCCATGGAATAATAATTCAAATATTTGCAAGATATCAATTGGATGGAAAAAGAGTATTTCTATTAATATATGATCATCAAAAGTGAAAAATTTATAGACTTCTGTGTCAGCACGGTTCAGAACCAAGAAACTAAGTTCCTTCCAGATGGGCCTCGACCACTTCAATCCTCCACCAAAGGCAAGTTCATAGAAGAGAAACAATGGAGTTCTCAATCAATAAGGGAAGAGCTTGGAGGATGAACATTGTTCTTAGACTTAAAGGATAAAGGGATGTAGACTCAATATGAAGTGAATAATTTCTCCAGAGTAAATTTTCTCTTGTTGGCCCTCGACCAAGTTTTGAGGAAACCTTGGTCAAGCTTGGACCACTTTTGGACTTTGATGTGAAGGTTGAAGAAGGAGCTCCCAGGCGGAGATAAGATCATGGACCTCACTGATTTTGTGGGCTATGTGGACCTAGTAAGGGGTTATTTCAATTTTTTGTAATAGGTTATGGGATGTCGGCCCATGGCGTTTACCCATGATTAGGCATTATTGTAAGGGATTGAAAAAGCACAAATAAGTAAGAATGTATGGTAGAAGTCGATAAGTAGTGGGAAGTGGCTAAGTGCAAGTATTTCGAGTTGTTTTGTGCAACGAAATGTATATGTATTAAGGATTTGTTCTCGATAGATAAGTTGGCTCTATTCCTTGACCTAATTTTGGAAGGAGGCTCTGGTGCTCAGTGTGAAAATCTCTTGTCTGGTGCGAAGCTCATCTCTGTGGATTAGTGCACAGGAGAAAATGAATGTAAGATATGGATGAATAATAAAGAAGGCGAAGTAGTTGGTGGATGTAGCCCCACACTGGGGTGAACCACGTATATCTTGTGTCTTTGGTGTGCTTTTTGTTGTGTTATTTATGTTATGAATTTACTCAATGCTTTGATTATTATGTATGATAGATAGATCTGTTGATGCTTGGTACTTTACTTGTGTTAAATATGAATGAATGTTAGAACTAACGCAGTCCTAGGTGCTACCTGGTTGAATTGCTTAATATTTATTGTTACTGTGTCGATCTGTCTTTGGGTATGTTCTTCGATGTTAATAAAACTAATTAACTAATGCATGTTAACCCTATGTGTTAAATAGAGTATGCTGTGAAGAGTTATTATCACAGATCGATGTCCCATCTTGGTTACAGACACCTGCATCCTGTATCCCCCTCTGCCTCTACCTCGGGTGAGACTTCGCTTGCTCCATAGGTTTTGTAGAAAGGGCCAGTAGTTCGGGTTTTTTTGGTACGTTGTTGAGCGTTGAACCCTGGGTATGCCCCTGTGCCAACAAATGGTCCATTGTCGGGACTTGAAATTGTGATTGTTGGGAACTAAAGTAAAGAAAAGAGAAGCTTTGTGTGTAGATCTGTTGTTGAAGTGCACAGTAATCTACTTGACTTACGAAGATCTGTGCTAAGAAAGAAATCTGATCTGAATAGAAGAGGTAAGATTCGAAAAGAGGTAAGCTTTGTGCTTTGACAAGAGAAAGATAAGTGAAAATTTTTGTTTCGAAAGAATGAATTTAAGTATGTTTAATAGGTTTTTTCCTAGTCTGAAGGCTAGGGGGAAATTGAAAGAAAGAGTTGATTTTAGTAAATTTAATGGAGGTGAAGAAAGGTATATTATTCCTATACATAGAAAGAGATTTTGGACTACTAAATGGATGTAGGAACCTAGAAAAAACTTTTGCATATTGCAGGTCCAACACTATGACCCTAGAGGAGATTTACAGTACAAAACAGGTTGGGAAACATTTAAAATAAAAAATGGATTGACATTGTTCTATAATTGCAAAAGACTAATACATCTTGCTAAGGAATTCCCTGGCGTAGGTCCTATTTGTCTTTGTTGTAATATTTTTGGTCATGAGGTTGAGGATTGTCCAAGGATGATTGATAAAATTAAACGAATAAACATGAGATAAGAAAACTGTGAAGGAAGTCAAGAGACTAAGGGCATGTTAGAGAATCATAAAGATAAAAAATCAGAGAAAGCTCAGACTACATTATTACAGTTGAAAGAAATGATGGATGTCCACAAAGATGTCAGTTTACCAGAGATCCTGAAAGTAAAATAGCACATAAGTGCAATAATAGAAGACTTCGACATAGATTGTGTCTTGGATGAGGAAACACAAGTGAATATTATGACAGAAGAAACTTGGGAAATTTTGGCAAAGCCTACTCTGGTACCTTCATTGGGAAGGATAGGCTTGTTTAAGGGTAAGATGGTAACCTTATATGGAAGAGTTACTAATGTACCTATTATTTTTCATGGAACATCGACTGAAGAGGAATTTGAAGTCATTAAGTTTGTTGGGGACAAGTGCCCCTTTCCCACTTTTGTTAGGAAAGACTTGGATTGAGAAGGATCAGATCAGAAGGAAAGAAGAGGAAGAGGCCAAATAAAATAAAAATCAAGAACTAAGGGATTTCATAGCTAGAAAAATAGATCGACTAATAGAAGAATGAGAGGATAAATCGAAGCAATAGAACAAAGTAACAACGCAAGAGGGACAGAAGGAAATAGAATTAGTTGTCAAGTTTGAAAGAAAGCAAGAAGGTTTGAAGGACCTATCCATTCAAGAAAGAAGTATATCCACCCAAGAAGTATTAAGCGAAGGGATATTGACTTCAAACCCTTTGAGGGCACATCAACAGTGCAAAGCCACTATGCTAGGGGAAGATAATAATAGAAATGGAAAGAGGATTCTAGAAACAGTTAGACAGACTCAGATCATAGGAAAGAAGGCAAGGAAGCTCAATAAAAATAAATATAAGTTGGAAAAGCTGCAAGAAGCAACAGAGACCAGATGGAAGACTTTGTAGACTAGAACCTTGGAGGAGGCAGGTTCGGGGAATTTGAACCTCGCTAAAATAGCAGGACCACGAAGAATGGTACTTCTCCCTCACGAAGATATATGACTGTTGGAGGCACCCCGACCATTAGAAAGACACTTCAGAATGGTTAGAAAATGCATTTATGGGCTGATGGACCACTCTTGGACATTGATACTACACCATAATGGACATATTCACATTGATGGAAGCATTCCTGGCCGTTGGAAGAATTTTTTACGGTGCTCCACTTATTTAACTTTTCGATTATTGCGTCGGGACCACTTTTTTCCACCCATGATTAAATGAGAGAAGAATAGAATTGTCTTTGTGTCAAGCTATGTAGTCTGTCATTATCTGAAAGAAGACCCCGCCTGTCCATTCATCTACCCCGCCTTTTTTTTCACCTACGTCCCTGACCTATTTGTCTAAAAGTGAGAATGTCGGGTGAACCCAGTGCATTAGAGAAGTTTGTCGAGGAAGTCCTTAAGAAGATAATGGTCAACAGACCGTTATCTAAAGGTGTCTAGACATTGTCAACTAGGGGACTACAGGATTCCCCTTCGACTCAACGTCATTTTGGTCATGTTAACCCCACGACAGAGCAACGAAGTAAGCATCACGACGATCTGGCTAATGGGAAGAAGATCTCGTTGATCCTTCCCGAGTACATTCCACCTTTGTTTGGCACCATTAATCGTGATAGAATCCCACGTGATTATGAGTACACCCTATTCACCATGTATATTCCCAAGGGAATATGCATAGTTGGGAGTTAGTTAGGACAGATCCTGTTGCTAAAGAAAAATAACTCCAATCTAGGCAATAGGAAGAACTATGCTATGCTAGTGCCCCACCGCTACTTGACTAAGTCAACTGGGAAGAAGCCTCACCTTGTCTCCCAACCATGGATTAAGGGGCTGGAGCAGTCCACTATGTTGAATGTGATGAAGATTCCCCATTTTAGCCGTCACCAGGAGGTTAATGCTTGCGTTAAAATCCTCTTGTCGCGTTATCATGGTGGATACATGTGGCTCGACTGGAGGATTACTGTGGATCT
Source organism: Picea engelmannii (assembly GCA_009831015.1). Lineage (NCBI taxonomy): Eukaryota > Viridiplantae > Streptophyta > Pinopsida > Pinales > Pinaceae > Picea > Picea engelmannii. The sequence continues at coordinate 369,719 of ML781401.1, forward strand.
GGCACTGATCCACAAGATTACAAGCTTAAGAATGAAGGGACTTGACCTTCAACATTTTTATCTAGGGAAGGCCTCAGACCACTCCCTGGCACAGCGTGTCAAGGAATCTTATGACAAAGTCAAAAAAGGAAAGAGAGGTTACAAGGTAGACTCTATACAGGATGGCGTAGTGCACCTCGCTTTCCAAATCATATTTGGAAAGCTCATAAGGAACAATCGCCCCACACAGGTCACCAGGTTCGTCGTGGACCTCACTTGAAAATTTATGGAGGGCATGCAGTTGAACTGGGTGAGTTACCTCGTCAATGAACTAGAGAAAGATTGTTTCGAAGCCTAGGATTTGGGATATGAATTCCACTTCAGTTGGTTGATCATTTTGATCTCATTTTTCACTTGGCAAGTTCTTTAAGGAGCCACATTTTCGTAGATTGAACCATCAGATTCGTTGGTAGCTCGGTTTTCGACCTTGTGGTACACCAATGACATGACGAAGCAATGGCATTCCAATTCAATGTTTCATGCATACTACCAACAATTGAAGCTTCCCATCGATTCATTTATGCGCATGACACTGTGCACCATGCACCAGTACAGACCAATAGAAAAGTTCCATGCATATCCTCATTTCATCTACATCATTGCACGCAGAGATGAGAACAAGGAAGAACTAAATTCATACTACAAGCTGACATATGAAGACATGGAGAATATTACAAAGGATTGGCTGGAGGAATTTCTAGCACCTGTAGTTGATGCAGAACTATCTGACACTAACACCATAGGAATCCCCATAGTCACTTGATTCAAGCATGTTGGACAGTTTAGTGGGACGAATAAGAAGAAGAAGCAGGAGGAATTCCAGGATATAGAGACTGATGAAGAGGACAACACTTCTGAAGATAAGGGATTTGTCTCGCTCAGAGGAGGACAAGAAGATGAAGAAAATGGGCAGGGAGGAGAAGATCGAGGATATGAAGAGAAAGGAGGAGGCGAATATACACCACCTAAGGATCCCCCTATTGGGACAGAGACACCGCAAAAGAGGAAGGTTTCTCCAAAGAAAATTTCAGCAAGAAATAAAGTGTGTGTTAATAAGCCTCAGTTAGAGGCCACGCTCACAGAGGACGATATCATTCTGGTCTGTGGAGCTATGGAGGATGCTTCTGAGGAAATATTGTAGAAATATGGAGTGAAGAAGGAAGAGATATATGGAAGGGCCAAGAAGGAATTGAAGGAAGTACAACAAGGTATTTGTTTGGTTCGTGCAACACCTACTGTGCCTTCCTCGTCATACGGTACGGAATTGGGGGATGAACTAGCCCAATTGAGAAGACTTGCAAATGAGACAGAAGATTGACTTAATAAAGTACATGAAGAAAAGGAGAAGGCTATAGAATCCTTGAAACAAGAAACATATGAATCCTTAGAACAATTACAAGTAGCATGGTACAGTCTAACTACATATGAAAGTGAGAGAGAAGAATTACATGCGATGCTCCAGGAGGAAAAATCCCAGCTACAGAGAGAAAAGGAGCAGTTGCTCATAGAACGGGCCATAGTCAAAGAGGTAGTGAGTAAATCATGTCACTCTATGCCAGGTTTGGCATAGGAGGAACAATATTTGGTCGAGTCTCAAGTGGTGAAGCTCGTTGAGACCATCCAGCAGCTTCAAGCGAGGATAACAAAATTGGAGGCCCAAGCAATACCAAGCACCCCACAGGAGGTGCGTGACCAAAGGGAGGAGACCGCTAAGAACACAATTATAAGAATCATAGCCCTCGCCTCAAAATGAAAATACCTGAGTGATAGAAGTGCATAGACATATGAACGTCTCATATAGGATCCATAGCTAAGGAAGTTGGAAGCACAGTTACAGGAGGCGTAGCAGCAAGCATCGTCAGTACAGGCGCATATGAAGCTTCTCAATGTAGTTGAATGGATGGATAGATCCCAGGAGTAGTGTTTAGTGTAGCAGTAAATCATTTCTCTCCAGGGTCGGGTAATGGAAGTCACATAGAAGATACAACCTGTGTAGGAGGAATCCTACCAGATGTTCGAACAGATTGATGGACAAGGCTCACAATTGGACCAAGTGATTGCAATAGTAGAATGGCACCTGGAAGGGCATGTTACCAAGAAGATGATCCAGGAGCTCGTTGAGAAGGAGGCTCAAATGAGGCAGCAAGTCGAGGAAGCTCGACTTAAGCTCAAGGCCTTTGAAGCAGCGTTACCCAGACCCGAGTGACTTGGGATGAGTCACAGGTGAGTGTTGGGAGCCTGTTGGCCCTCGACCAAGTTTTGAGGAAACCTTGGTTAGGTTTGGACCACTTTTGGACTTTGACGTGAAGGTCGAAGAAGGAGTTCCCAGGTGGAGCTGAGATCATGGATCTCACAAATTTTTCAGGCTATGTGGACCTAGTAAGGGGTTCTTTAGGTTTTTTGTAATAGGTTATGGGATGTCGGCCCATGGAGTTTACCCATGATTAGGCCTTATTGTAAGGGATTGAAAAATTATAAATAAGTAATAATGTATGGTAGAAGTAGATAAGTAGTGGAAAGTGGCTAAGTGCAAGTAGTTCTAGTTGTTTTTTACAACAAAATGTATGTGTTAAGGCTCTATGCCCGATAGAGAAGTTGGCTATGTGCCTTGACCTAGTTTTGGAAGGAGGATCTGGTGCTAAGTGCACAGATCTCTTGTCTGGTGAAAATCTATACTATGTGGCTTAGTGCAGAGGAGCAAATGAATGTAAGATCTGGATGAATAATAAAGAAGGCAAAGTGGTTGGTGGACGTAGCCCCACATTGGGGTGAACCATGTATATCTTATGTCTTTGGTGTGCTTTGTGTTGTGTTATTTATTTTATGAATCTTCTCAGTGATTTGATTATTATGTATGATAGATAGATATTTTGATGCTTGGTACTTTACTTGTGTTAAAGATGAATGAATGTTAGAACTAACTCAATTCTAGGTGCTAAGTGGTTGAAGTGCTTAATCTTTATTATTACTGTGTCAATCTATCTTTAGGTATGTTATGTGATGTTAATAAAACTAATGAACTAATGCATGTTAACCCTAAGTGTTAAATAGAGTATGTTGTGAAGTGTTATTATCATAGATCTATGTCCGAGATTGGTTACAGACACCTATGTCGTGTAATCCCCCCTGCTTCTACATCGGGTGAGACTTTGCCTACTCTGTAGGTGTTGCTTAAAGGGTCAGTAGTTCGGGTTTTGTTCGTGTGTTGTTGAGCATTGAACCCTTAATATTCCCTTGTGCCAACAACTCTCAATGTTGAATTATTTCTCCTCTTTTCCATAGCTCAAAATTGGCCCATTTATAGCCTTCAAATGGAACTGAAGGGTCGATTCAGAATGTTTCCAGTATATAGAAGGCCAAGGACCATAGATCTCTTGTTGTGACATGGAAACCCGATGCCATTTTTCATTTTTGGGCTATAGTGGTGCAGCCTGCGTATACGCATGTTGTATAGTAAGAAAGGTGCGTACATGTGGGAAAAATGTTTTTTTTAGCTCTGGAATTTGCAAAAGGGATGAAAAGTCTACATAGGGAAATGGAAAAAAGGCTCTCTATGCAAGATTGCATAAGGTGAGGAAAATATTTCTATAACAGTAATATTGACTCTTCTATATCTTAGCTTCTACAAGAGTGGATTCAAAGTGGTGGCATCATAGGCTTGGAAACATGAGTGAGAAGGGGATGCAGATACTTCAAAAAAGAAATTTGTTGCCATATCTTAAACAAATTGATTTGGATTTCTATGAGCATTGTGTTTATGGAAAACATAAGAGATTCATATTTCTTAGAGTCGGAAAAGAAAATAAGTGTGAAAGGTTAGAGTTTGTGCATACACATGTATGGGGACCAACTCAGGTATCATATCTTGGTGGCTCTCATTACTATGTTACTTTTATTGATGATGCAACTAGAAAAACTTGGGTTTATTGCATTCGACAAAAATCTAATGTTTTTGATACTTTTAGGAAATGGAAATCTTTGGTTGAGAATGAGACAGGAAAAAGGTTGAAGTGTCTCAGATCAGAAAATGGAGGTGAATATTTCATAAAGTAGTTTGATGATTATTGTTCACACGATGGGATTTTGTTATGATCCAAAATACTCAAAGTATCATAAAATAACAGAAGTACACACCATGTATAGAATGTCAATGTGGAGCACAACTCCAATATAGATAATTTACACAATAACTCCTTAAATAATAGGGGAACCCATTCCAAATAACCCAATACCATTCATACTTCACAATTCGAATTTCAATAATGAATACATGATCTCTTATATATATCTATTCAAACTTGCACATGAGGCCCCTTTATCACTAGCCCGACCATATTACATATGTATTTACATATTACATGTACATTTAGGCCCATATATTCCCCCCTTTGGGGTCATATCATATACATTTATCCATATATATTCCCCCCTTGGGTCATAAGATAGTACCCTCCTTCAAAAATCTTTGTCTAAAAGATTTGCATTTAAAGGCTTCACATGTGATGAAACCAACTAATATGTCTTTCTTATGCTCCTTCTTTATTCATTCCATTGTTGATGATCTATCCATCCAAAATCAATTATTTTTAGTCTCAATTCTTGGTGTCTAGTTGTTGAATAATTTGCTTTCCTTTGATTCCATGTATTTTTGTTGAAGCTTCTCCAACTTGTAGACTATAGTCATTGTTAGTATCTAATAATACCTTGTTGAAGAGTAGTTTGGTGATTCCTTGTTCCATGTATATTGACACGTATTCCATCTTCTTCCTTCATAATGTTGATATTGTCATTCTTGTCTTGAAATGTTTCTTGGTAATGAGGGTGTCGATACAGTTTCACATTTGATGGTATTCCTTCACTTTGCACATGCATTTCGTCTATCTTATTTTCAGTGATAATGGAATCCTCGATCATATTTTCTTGGTCTTTGATTACTCTATCCTTTGAGATAATAGCATCATATTTGGCATGTACATCCTCTAGATGGATTTCAACTTCTTCAAGTATCTTTTGTTTACCTTCTTGAATCTTGTCTTCTTTCTCCTTTTGAAGTTGCAATGTGATCCCATCTAACAAATTTGGACATCCTTATTCAATTTTGGCTTGTATTTCTGATTTTACCTCATCAGTATTTAAGGATTCTTCACCTTCATGCAAATTTCATCTTCTAGTATTTTGGTAGACTCTTCATCCAAGATCCTTCTTTATTCTTGATTTTGACAATTCTTCTTTTCTTATTTCAATATCTTGACCTCATCTAATAGTTTTTTATTATGGTTTCGTAATCTACATATCTCTTCATCTTTCTTTTTCAAATCTTCCCTTGACTTATCATTTTCCCACTTTTATTTACTAGTATTTTCTTGTTTTAAGTTCTTAACCTCCTTAATGAGTGATTCATTAGGGGTTCATACCTTAGATAGCTCCTCACCCTTATTCTTAATATATTCATTTTCTTCTTTTAATTCATCTTGAATGCTATAAAATTCCTCCATTTTTGTATCCCTAATCCATTTATCTGAGAAGATTTTTTCAAATTCTTCCCATGTGTAGTGTCATCTAGTATTTTGATCAAAACTCATACACCACTTCCAAGCTTCATCAAAAAATTAATCTCTTTCTTTCCTAGGAGTATTAATATATTATTCTACCAACCTCAACCATTCCATAGGATTGATTTCATCTTTATCTTCATCTCCTGTAAATTTAGGTATTTCCATTGATTCTTATTGAGGTATAATCCCAACCTTCAAATCATAGCCTCAATATATTAAGGATAAATATCTCAAATAGTTGTAATACTTGTTCTGATATGCTCTTCTATTTGTTATATTTCCAATGTATTTTGAATCATCTCAATCGTACATTCCAATCAAACGTTATGATAGTTTTAAGTTAACATACCTTTGAAACCATAATTTGGAGTTTGTCCTCCTGGCCGACCTTACTTATGATGTATCTCTGCAATTTCAGCCCTTATTCGTCTGAAATTGCGACCTATAGTACTCTGAATTTTCTTCTCTACAATGCCACATGTATGACCAAAATTTTATGTGCCAAGTGGAAGTTATGATAACTTCCCCATGCCTTGCTTATTTTTTACCTTTCCAAAAGAGATAACTTGTACAGCATGCCCCATGCACAATAATTGATATAAAATTATAAAAATTGTGCCATAAATACTATGGCCTATCCATTATTCAATCAAACTGGTCTCACTCAATTTGTATTCTCTATGAATAATTTATGGTTGTTTTACCCAAAACACATGTTTGAGACTAATCAATAGGACTAGTCAACTACCCTATATTACATAGGGTGTATCTACAAAATTAGGATGACCCAAAAGCTGAAATTTTTATAACTGCTAGATTGATAATTTCTATGAAGAGCCTCTAGATTTTAGGGTATGAAATGTTACAGAAAAAATGTTATAGCAAAAATTCCATGATGACTAAATTCAGGATGATTCTATAACCCTATCTTACATAGGCTATATCTCTGAAATTATAAGGCCTCGGGAGATGAAATTTTAACCCCACATACCTTGCTCTGTCTACTAAATATCCTCCAAGGGGTTCCTTCAAAAAAGTTGTATAAAAAACGTTATAGAGAAAAATCCAAGGTGTCTCATATGTAGTTGTGAAACCCCAAGACCTTGAGCTCTGATACCAAATGTCATGATCGGAAATGTTCAAAGTATCATAAAATAATAGAAATACACACCATGTATATAATTTCAATGTGGAGAACAACTCCAATATAGATAATTTACACAATAAATCCATAAATAATAGGGGAACCCCCTCCAAATAACCCAATACCATTCATACTTCACAATTCACATGTCAATAATGAATACGTGATATCTTATAAATAGATATCCACACTTGCACATGAGGCCCCTTTATCACTAGGACAACCCTATTACATATGTATTTACACATTACATGTACATTTAGGCCCATATATGCCCCCCCTTGGGGTCATATCATATACATTTATCTATATATATGCCCCCCTTGGGTCATAACAAATTCATAGAGAGAAGGCAATTCCAGGAACACCACAAGAAATTGTTGTGTTAGAAAGGATGAGAAGGACCATCATGGAGCGTGCAAGGAGTATGAGATTTCATGTTGGTTTTCCCTTACATTTCTAGGTAGATGTTGCATATATTGTTGTTTACTTAATAAACAAAGGACATTGAAGCTCTTTGTATGGTGGAATTCCAGAGGAGGCATGGACAGGTAAAAAGGTAAACTATTCTTTTTTGAAGACTTTCGGTTTTGAAGCATTTATCCATATTGATAAAGAAAATAGAAAAAATATTGAGGCAAAATCCAAGGAGTGTACCTTTATTGGATACAATGTTAATGATTTTGGTTATTTCTTATGGGATTATGAAAATCACAAAATAATTAGGATTAGAGATGCTATATTCAATGAGAAATTCATGTACAAAGATCAATTGCAGGGAAGGAAACAGGAAAAAGAAAAACCAGAATACATAGTGCTTGATGAGATCACTCAAAAAGAAATTCCAAAGGTACCAGAAAATAAAAATGTACAAAAAAAGAAGCAACAGGTACCTCAAACTCTTGCAAGTGTTGTTAGAATATCTACCAGCTTAAGTAGATATGAGAAAATCCTTGGTATGAGAATAAAAAGATACAGGAAAAATCATAAAATTGACATTATCTTAGGGTGAGTACTTAGAAAAGGTGTTGGAGAGGTTTAGAATGCAGAATGCAAAACCATTTAGTACACCTTTGGCCAACCATTTCAAATTAACTAAGGAAGATTGTCCCAAGACATAGGAGGAGATAGAGTACATGTCCATGTTCCCTTATTCATCAGCAGTTGGCAGCTTGATGTATGCGATGGTTTGCACAAGACCAAATATTGCACATGCAGTGGGAGTTGTGAGTAGGTATATGAACAATCCAGGTGAAGAACATTAGGAGGAAGTAAAGTGGATTCTCAGGTATTTTAAAGGTACTATTACTCATGCATTATGTTTTGGAGGTTCATACATTGTTCTACAGGTTTTATCGGACTAATCGGTAAGTGCAAACACAAAAAGATCTCCCTAGTTTCACCCAAAAACTAGAACAAAACAAGACAGAATATAAAACTTTCCCTGAGTTTTAATTATCAAGCATACTAACTAACAAGAGATAAATGGCATACCTTTTAAATGTCATTTTTCCTCACTAGTTTCATCCTCGCTCCATTCCAAAGCTTATGGGATGTTGAACCTGCAAATATACACAAGCCAACGAAGTGAAAGAAACAATGTATACTCAACAAAACCTATGTATGTGATCAAGGAGTCATACAATAAAATAGACTAATTTTATGGGAAAGAAATATATAATTGTATTAAAGAATTTGGAAGAAATATACAACCAGATGCCTTGATGTTGTTAGGTTCCTTCCAACAGTTCCTTGCTTCCCACACACTTCTGCTCCATGGATTCTGAGATCAACAATCTATCTTGACAAAGCAAATCTCAAAGCCAACATACAAGCTCCAAAAACTCCAAGCTACAAAACTCAAGAACTTTCCAACTAAGCTCTAGCCAACTCAATCCAAAGATAACCTTCCCCATGAGAATTATTCTCCTTTTATAAGCTGAAAAGGATAGGGTGAGGAGGTTAGGATGATCCCATGAGATCAAGGATGTGACTCAAATCCAAATCGATCGAAGGCCACCTCACCCCAGAAGCTTCTCTTCTAGAAGAATTGAGAAGTCGCACCCTTAACACTAAGAAAACTACGATGACGTCACAGGAAAATGTGGTGCAACCTGCGATGATCCTAGATCATTTCACCCTTAACACTAAGAAAGGTGCGACGATCCCTTTTTATAAGGTTTTTGACAGAGGAAAAGTACAATTTCATCTATCTGGGAAAAAGTATATTCATTCTTCTTCAAGGATTAAGGCCATTGATCCATCTAAAGACAAAGGATAGGTTTACATCATTAACGGTCATAGGGGTGATGAAAATAATGTGTAACAACAAGGATGTGTTGATTCAAATATGACAGGTGATAAAGATATCAGGAAGAGCACCATAGGGTGTGTTTTTACTGTAGGTGGAACAATAGTAAGTTGGATTTTGAAACTGCAAAAGTTTGTTTCACTTTCAACAGTAGAGGCAGAGTATGTTGTTGCTACAAAGGATAGTAAAGAGATGATTTGGTTACAAAGGTTTATGGAGGAATTGAGAAAGAATCAAGAGAATAGGAGGTTGTACTATGACAGTTAGAGTGTAATTCATCTTGCAAAAAAATCATCCTTCCATTCGAAGACTAAGAATATACAGCTCAGGTACCATTTCTTACAATCTATCTTGGAAGATGGACATTTGAGGATGGAAAAGATACACACTAGCTAGAATCATGTAGACATGTTATCAAAGGGAGTAACGAAGGAGAAAATGAGTTCCTACTAAGTTTTAGTTGGTCTTCAAGCATGAAGGTGAAGATGAGAAATTTTCTAGGTCCAAGGTGGAGTATATTCCAACATGTACAACCGTAGTGGAGTTGTTTTGATCAGTCCCCAAGTGGGACATTGTTGGTTGTGGAGCCTAATTATTTGCCTATTTCATAGGTATTGTTTTCAGCCATGTTTATACCCCATGAATATTGTACACCCCTCCACGCGGGGTTACAAGGGGGATTTCTCCCCATGATGGGTCTCGGGGAAAGTGGGCCCTCAGTGGGGGTTTACGGGCGAAGCCCCCGAAGGAAAAATTGTCTTGTAAATGTATATTGTAATTTCATATTAAATATGGACCGTTCATTATAAGGTCACGGATATGAAGGTAGAAGTTATGTTAGGTTTTTTTTCCCTAGAAGGAAACCCTCTTTTATGAGGGAAATGTATTATGATTATGCATCATTGCGAATATTGTATTCTGAGAGATGAGAATGTGAGAGAAAAAGGAGGAAGTTACAGTGGGTGTGTTGTAGGTTGTATCCCTTCATTTGCTGGATAATAAAAAAGAAGGACCTAAAAATTTATCTAGTGGACGTAGCCCACACTGGGTGAAACACGTATATCTATGTCTCTATTGTATTATGTATCTTCTATGTTTTATTTTTGCGTTTGTTTTTATTTTATTACTCTAGGATCCTGTTTTTCTAACAACAAGAAGATTCCATCCTTATAATAGATGATGAAAATCATCAAGATCCTTGGCATCAAGAAAAATTGGTGGAAGAAATGAATCTTGAGGCACATGATGAACAAGATGGCCATCACATGAAGGAAAATTATTTTCAAGACATTGTTGATGAATCAAGAATTTTGGACATGGACAGTGATGAGGAGAGAAATGAAAGAATGTTAGGATTGGAAACTCTCCATCCAATCAAAGACAATAATATTTTTTAGCATCCAAGAATTGATTCCATTGAATTATGGTTCCAAACATTGTTGGAGAAGAAACACAATCATATCCTCAGCACACCTTGTTGAATATTTCTCCAGTACATATTGAGAGTGCCCCTGACTCAATGGTACAAGTTTCAATATGTTCCATATTGATGGATTTCATTCTACAAATAAGATCAATGCTTCAATTGTGTAAATGTGTTAACCTACATAGAATAGATCTAGCTAAACAAGGATACACACATTTGCAGAGAGAATTGGAAAAAGAAGAAGAAGGAGAGAAAGAATGGAAAGAATTTGCATTAACCATTATGAATAATGAATAATTTACACATGATATACTGTGTATATCTCAATGAGTTCGACTTGAGGTTAACCAAGTCTCCATAGTGGTGTTCTAAAGTGATCTAGACACACACCAACAGTTACAAGAGTGAACTGCCACCTATTCTAGTCTCTCAGGCGGTTACAAGAGTGAACTACCACCTAGTTGAGTTAACTAGTCAACTAGTCTTCAGTTAACTGACTAAACAGAAAGTAGTGAGGAGTTAACTCAAGGAATCAAGGCTAATGCACCACTTTGGTGATGATACCAAGGCAAGGTAAAATTAGCATGGTGATGATCCCAATGTTGCATGGTGATGATCCCAATGCAACATGTAAACTCAACTCAACTAGTCAAACTGAAGTGTGAACTGAAAGAGAATATTCTTCGGGTGGAATATTCTCTCCTAAAATATAGGAGACTGGATAATGAATAATTATGACTAATAAACAAATAAAAAACTTAGGAAAAAAGAAATCCTAGGTGGGTGTGAAGTAACTCCAACACCCCCCTGAACATCACTATGGTGAAAATAAAGATTGGGTCCTGGCAACGAGGCCATGTTAGGTACCCAAGTACAAAATATACATTGAAAATAAAGTGAGGAAAGAGGGAAAACCTCATGGGAAAAACCCCCCCTCAAGGTAAAACCTCATGGCAACTGTGTCCTTCACTCCAAGACAACCTCACAGAGAATGGAATTTCTGCTCAGTGCAGGTTTTGGTGAAAATATCTGTCGTCTGTTCTGTTGAAGGACAGAACTATAAGTCGATGATCCCCTCATGTACTAAGTCCTGGATGTACTGCATTTGGATATTGATGTGCTTCATCTGTTGCCTCTGCACAGGATCTCTGCAGAACTTCAGAGTGCTCTAGTTGTCACACCAGATGACGATCGATCGATGAAACTAAATTCCCAACTTAGTGAGAAAATGTTGTAGACACATAGTCTGAATGGTTATGTTAACTACCCCACTTTACTCTTCCTTGGCTGAAGATAGAGAAATGGCAGCTTGCTTCTTGCTCGACCAACAGATAGGCCCGGAACCAAGACTAAGTGAGTAACCATATGTGGACTTGCGATCAATGTTATCGCCAGCCCAGTCGGAATCCGTAAACCCAATGATATCTAATGTAGAGTCTGTTTCATAATGAATCCCAAAGGTGATGGTGCCCTATATGTATCGAAGGATACGCTTTGCAGCTTCCCAATGTAGCTCATGCGACTCCTGCATGAACCTGGAAACTATGCCAACTACATATGAAAGGTCTGGTCTGGAGTGTGTGAGATACAACAAGCTCCCCACTAGATGTCTATACAGTGTGTTGTCAACCAGTGGAGTCTCCCCGCCATCCTCAAGTTTAACTCCTGATAGGAAAGGAATCGGAGCAGACTTGTAGTCTGTCATGTGAAATCTCTCAAGGAGATCTCGTGCATACTTGGCTTGAGACAGTTTGATGCCTGATGTATCCTGACTGATCTCAAGTCCAAGGAAGAAGTGTAGTAGACCCATGTCCATCATCAAAAACCTATCATGAAGAATCCTCTTGACTGCAACAATTTCTGAAGTCGAGCAACCGATGATCAACAAATCATCGACATACAGAACTAAAAGTAGAAGTGAATCAGCCATCCTGAGCATGTATACATTCGGGTCTGATTTACAATGTACAAAGTTCTGTGATAACAGGTAGGAGTCCATCTTAGCATACCATTCCCTCGGAGCCTTCTTGAGGCCATAAAGTGACTTCTTCAGTCGACAGACCAAAGATGAGTCCTTCATAAATCCCTGGGGCTTCTCCATGTAGATCTCCTCAGAGAGATCACCATAAAGAAATCCATTCTTCATGTCCATCTGATGGACTTCCCATCCCTTGGCTTCCACAATGGTAAGTGCCAATCATATGGAATCCATCTTCTCTACTGGAGCGAAGTTCTCATCATAGTCAATACCATGAACCTGTTGAAAACCTTTGGCGACAAGCCTAGATTTGTATCTGTTGATTTGTCCATCCACTACGCTCTTGGTCCTGTAGACCCATCTGCATCTGACAAGTTTCCTCCCAGAAGGAAGGGGAGCTAGATCCCAAGTTTGGTTCTCGAGGAGGGAGTTGTACTCCTCCTGCATGGTGGATTCCCAAAATGGATTTCCAACAGCCTCTCCATAAGACTATGGATATGAAGACTGAACCAAGAAAATATGCCTGGAAGGTAATGGTTCAGTGGAAGTGAGTGCAATAGGAGGCTCCTCGAAATCAGATCGAGGCCTCCTAGTATCAGCTGGATCACCAACGAGATCCCATGCATCCTGAAGAGTAGTCTGTGCCCACTTGGGCCTCTGCTCTGGCTCTGCAATTGCATCAAGATGCTCTGAATCTGTATCTGACTGTACTAACTCTGAATATAAATCTAAATCCTCTGAGTCCTCTGAATCAAAACTCTCATCTGAAGAAGAGTCTGCATGTGCATTCCCATCATCTTGGACACTCGTTGGTACATGCAAGACACTTTCCTCGAATTAGACACTATGCTCAATGATAAGTCAGTCTGAGGAAATATCAATAAGCCAATATCCCTTCACACCATCAGGGCATCCAATAAAAATGCACTCAGTGCTCTGTGGATCAAGTGCCTTCCTCTTTTCAGAGGGAATGCGAGCCCATGCACGAGAACCAAAAATGCGAAAGTGGGTCACTTCTAGTTTGAGGCTGCTCCAAGCCTCTTAAGGGGTCTTATCCTTGACAGATCTATGGGGAGATCTATTTTGGATTTATGTTGCACAGTTAAGTGCTTCGGCCCATAGTCTCTGTGGTAGTGACTTTGCATGCAACATGCAAGATGCCATCTCCTTTAGAGATCGGTTTTTCCGCTCAGCAACTTCGTTTTGTTGCGGAGTGTAGAGAACTGTATGTTGCAACTGAATCCCTGCCTCATGGAAAAGATTATGAATCTCATGATTCACATACTCTCCCTTGTTATCAGTTCGGATGACTTTGATCTTCTTTTCGGACTATGTCTCAACCAAAGCTTTGAAATCTTTGAGGTGTTGAAAGACCTCGGATTTTTTCCTAAGAAAGTAGATCCAAGTAAAACATGAGAAATCATCAACAAAAATGAGAACAAACCTCTCTTTGTTGATCGATGGATGTGGAAAAGGACCCATGAGGTCACTGTGGATCATGTCTAAGGTTTTGGAATCTCACTGAGACTTTCCTTTGACGAATTTCTCTTGAGGGTGTTTTCCGAGTGTTGAAGTCGCCTTTTTCAACTAGTTTAAATGTATTTTTTTTTAAGTCAAATGTTGGTTTTTAAGTTCTTTTTCATTTCATGGCATTTACCTACTGAAAATCTCAATAGTATCGATGTGTGAAATAGCGAAGGATGTTATGTTTCATAAGTTACCACATTTTATCGTTAAACTAAAGTTTTTACTTTTTGTACCTTGGAATATCACTCTTTGGGAGTTACAAGTCACAAGATTTACAAGCCCCAATGTGTGAGGTCATGAAAAGTTTTAAAAATCTTACCTCAGATGAAATCCGAGAGTAAAATCCTCTAAACCCCAGTCAAGTGCTATCGGGACTTCGCATCTCGGCGTTCACTCTCTCCTAAAACATTACCATCATAACTCTGAAAGACGAAGCCACGAGACTTTTACATAAGTAACCCGGGTTAGTGTCAGGGGTGATTAGTTTTGACCATGGTTAAAGTCTATCGAGATTTCGCGACTCGGCATACGTTCCTCCCAAAAACTTTACCCTCGAAACCCCGAGTGGAAAAGTCGCGATATTGCTCAAAAATAATTAATTAAAACGCTTAATCCGGTTTAACTTCTGTTTTAAATGAATCACATCATAGTGATTTCGGGATTTCGCGACCCGGCTAGCACTCCTCTCGGAAGCTATACCCTCGAAACCCTGACCTGCGAAGTTGCGATATAAATTAAAACATGATTAATTAAACGCTTAATCCTAGTTACGTCCTTGCTTAATTAAATTTAATCATCATGATCTCTGGTTTTAGAGGCTCGAAAGGTTAGAGTGAAAACTCCCGATACGGCGAACGCTGAAAGGTTGATTAAAGTTTAAGTAAGCTTAATAAAAAAATCTAAGCCAACTTAATCAATGTTCAATACAAATAATAATATGCACAGTCTACAAGGTAATTCTAAATTTTCCTTGCGCCAACTTGTGTCACGAACCGTCAAAATTTATGGCATTAATTGGAAATGAGGCAAAACGGAAAGTAAGGATAGGGTCTTTATTGCTAAATATGTCTCTAAATATGATTTGACTGTTCTGTTCATAAGGATACCAAGATGTTAAATGATAGAAGATATAGATCTTTTTCCTTTCTGTTCTATTCACAAAGCTCATTTCTATCCCGCGCAGATAATTTTTTCTCAGCAAAACTGATCTTTGTATGTATACACATTTTTATTACAAGAGATCTATGTCACAATCTTTTGTCATGGCCCCGCGAAAAGCGTCCAAGACAAGTGCTGAGATTTTGGGACAAGGCTCCGATAATGTTTCAGATACTTCACCTCGAAGTGTTGATTTTGTACGAACCTAGTCATACATCTCAAAGGTTTTTCAATTAGATTTGGTGAACTGTTCAAATGATTCCAGTGACAACGAGAAAGACGACATGACTACCAAATACAAGACCGTCGTCCAGGCAGAGATGCACAAAGTAGTGGCCAGGCCACGTCTTCTGCCTTACTATGACATGATACGATGGGAACTAGATCATGTAGATATCCCTACCAAGACCATCATCAGCGAGCAGAAGTTCACTGTTGGGACCTTTAGACCAGAAAAATTACAGGCGATGTATAAGTTACCACCCACGTCAAACTTCACATACAATGCAGAGTTTCTAGAGGGTTTTAAACAGAAGGAATGTGATGATGACTTGTATATTGTATGGGAGGGAAGACACCACTCATTTTTTCCTCCCATGGGTGCCTCTGATACACACAGTAGCAGAAGTTTGTTCTTTCAACTGGGCCAAACTGTTGTCAGATAATCTGACCAGTCGGATTACAGAATATCGGACGCAGAGGGAAAGTGGGAAAGCCGCCTCATTTTTTATGTCTGCATACATCATGGATGCCATGTGTTCCATGACACCTTTTCCCTTAATGAGTTGGAGTTGGGCTCCATCGGAGACTGAGCCTATCCATGTCTATCAGTCTAAGCTTTGGGAGGATAAGGCCTCAGATTTTATATATGAAATATTCAATTGGGTAATGGTAGCGATGCATGTCGCCATCTTCGGTAATCCACCACCCCGGATCTCAGATAGCATTGCGACCAATTTGAGCAGGGTGGTCGATTGGTACGTGGAGGAAGAGTTTTCATACATCGGGGTTTTAGATGCTTCTGTCCCTCCACACACTCTACCATTAGTTATACCCGATAGGTTGGCCTGTCGTGAGATCGCCATGCAAACTATGATTGGTGGCATAAGTAAAGAGCTGAAGGGGTTTTCAAAGAAGGTATGGCCACCTTTCCTGTTAAGGTCCTAACCCGCACATAGGTAGATCAATGTATTCGGATGTAATAAATCTCAATATTAATAAGGCCTTTCAATAAAATAGAATAAGGCGGATGTAAGAAGACCTAATAGAATCTTCTGCTTCTAGAAGGATCTTCCTCTAGATGCTTCTCTTAATAGACATATTTAGTATAAATAAGGGTCGAGGGTATGAAAACCCTAGCTTGGAGATTATTTTAACAGAGCGCTGCTTGACTGGAGGTTGCCCCCTCGAAGAGGCATGTAAACATTTCTATCTGAATCAAAGTGTTATTTCTATTTCTATTTCGTATATCATTTCTGTGTATTGTGAAGATTATGCTGGATATTTTACTGTTATTCTGCCATTTCTAGCATTTCATTTCTGTTCTACAAATTTATATATATGGTATCTTGCAAGTGGTATTAGAGCACTTTCCTTGGCAGAAATTGTGGGTATTTTTTTTCAGGGTAGAGACGTATTTAGGCATCTTTAAGCCACAAAGATCTGTCATTACGCGCATAAACCCGCGGTTGAGGGATTCATACACATAGGAAATAAAAGTGGTTCTTAAGCGCACATATGTTGGCCACCCTTGTAACCCCTGTTGGTACCCCTTCGAGTGGTAGCGCATCAGACAGCACCTGTGTACGGATTGGCCTAGATTTCCTGAATCCCTCTTTAGATAAACCTATCAGCCGTTGGACTGCTATAGTGTCACCGAGAACAGCACTCGGGAAGATAATCTCTAGTACCTGGGTAGTCAGGTAGTACGGATAAGGGTACGGTCTATCCTCCTTAGTTAGTGCCCTGAGATATTGGGTCGAGTACTACTATTGGACCCCGCACATATATCAGAGAGCTATAGCACAGGGAAAACCCTTGTCTGTAGAACCCTTGAATACCTAACCGTTGGGGAACATAAACAAATTAAACCAGAAAGATCTATTACCGAGCATCTGTGTTTGGGTTGCTAAGTAAATACACATTTCTCTCTGGTTCATAATTTGGGTATTTCAACACTGCAGCATTCTTTAGACCAAAGTATAACCCCAAATTTTTTCACCATTATTTGAGACCTATTCCATTATATTCATCTCTTCTCCCTTATCACATTCCTCCATATCATTTTTCTGCAAAAATTTTTGACCCCGCCCACTCCCTTTTCAGTTCACCCATCCTCATGGCCCATACTCGTAGCCAAGAACTAGAGTCTCGCTTCAACACCTTACAATATGGTTTCCTCGAGACCCAACAAGAAGTGCAACAACTCAATGCTACTATTGCCTCCCGTGATGCATCCATGAATGCCTCTGTAAATGTAGTCGTGCAGTCTATAATGGCGGAAGTCAAACATGAACTGACCACCCAGCTTGAATATGTCTTTGCATCACTCTGCACCAAACTAAAGATCCCTACCGATGACTCTTTTTCTGATGCACATAAAAAGACTGAAGGTGAAACTTCTTCCCATTCCTTTCAACCCCATCACTTTCAATGGGACATACGCCTTCCACGGGTGGATGTAACCAAATTTGATGCCTCGGTCTCCACTGGTTGGGTCACCCAAATGGAACATTATTTATCTCTCTAAAACATTACAGATGACTTGGCCAAACTCCGGTATGGTGTTCTACATCTAGATCAAGAACGCTAGCAATGGTGGCAATGGAGAAAAACTTCCCGTCAAGGGTATATTGCTTGGACACAATTTGTGGCAGAGCTTTATGAACGCTTTGACACTGACACCAACCATTTGGGCCATTTGACAAAATTGAAGCAATCAGGCACAGTTGAAGACTTCATAGCTGCATTTGAGCGACTTGATTTCCGAACAGAAGGCATGACTGATGCTTTCTTTCGAGAGTGTTTTATCAGTGGCCTCAAGGAGAAGATTCAGGCCCATGTCCTCATGGCTTGACATACGACTTGGGTGGAGGCTACTAAAAAAGATAAATAATCACAACAAATTGTTTCCTCTCAAAACCATAAGCCTTCCTTTATCCCTCGCCCTAAACCAGTAAACCCCACTACTCCCTCCGCCCCATTAAAGATCCAAAAATTGACCATGGATGAAATGGCCGAACGACAACTCAAAGGCCTCTATTATAATTGTGATGACAAATATTTCCCAGGCCACAAATGTAAGGAACAAAATCTTTTTATGGCCATCTCTGAGGATGTTCTGGAAGAGGATGATGACACTCCCCTTGTGCCTGAGTCACCAGAAGTCATTGACATAAACCCTCCCTCCGACCCTCCCAAAGTGGAACCAATAATTTCCCTCAATTCTCTCACTGGCTTCTTGACCCCCCAAACCCTCAAGTTAATTGGTTACATCAAGCACCGAAAGGTCATCATTCTGGCTGATAGTGGCAACACCCACATCGCATTGCCCAAGAAACCCATTGCTACATCCATGTTGTCAACAATTTCCAAATCATGATTGCCAATGGTGGTTCTATGAAATGTGGCGGGCGCTGTGAAAATGTGCATCTCCAAATCATTGACTACCAACTAAAATCCCATATGTTTGCTATTGAGATGGGTGGTTGCGATATTGTCTTGGGTGCAGACTGGCTAAGAACTTTGGGTCCCATTCTCATGGATTTTTAGCACTTAACCATGCAATTCGACCAAGGAGGCCACAAATATAAATTCCAAGGCATAATTATTGGTTCACCTGAGATCATCAGTTCTCATCGCATGGAAAAAATACTCAAAAAAGGTCATTCTAGTGGCATTGCTCAACTCCACGCCATACAAGCCACAGAGACACCCCACGTACCCCAAGACTTCCAAGCCCTCCTTTCTAAAAATCAAACGGTATTTTCCACTCCCCAAGGACTCCCCCCTTCCCGAGGTTTTCATGATCATTCCATTCCCCTTGTCCCAGGAAGCCTTCCCCCCAATATCTGTCCATATCGCCACCCCTTTGCACAAAAAAATGAAATTGAAAAAATGGTCCAAGAACTCCTTAATGCCGGTGTCATCCATCCTAGTACGATCCCTTACTCATCTCCGGTCGTCATGGTACTGAAGAAAGAAGTTTCTTGGAGAATGTGTCATGACTTCCGTGCTCTCAACAAACTGACCATCAAAGAAAAATTTCCCATTCCTGTCATTGATGACCTCCTGGATGAATTGAGTGGTGCCTAATTCTTTACCAAACTTGATCTTCGCTTGGGCTATCACCAAATACGTATGAAGGAGGATGACATTCCCAAGACGGCCTTTCGCACTCATGAGGGCCACTATGAGTTTTTGGTCATGCCCTTTGGGTTGTGTAATGCCCCCTCCACCTTCCAGAGCCTCATGAACCATGTCTTCCACCCTTTTCTCCGTCATTTTTTCCTAGTTTTCTTTGATGATATCCTCATCTATAGAAAAACCTAGATAGACCATCTTACTCATGTGGATCAAGTTCTCCACCTACTCTCTCAGCACCAACGTTTCCTGAAACAGTCCAAATGTGCTTTTGGTGCCTCAGAAGTAGAATACTTGGGTCATCTTGTGGGAAAGGAAGGCGTCAGAGTGGACCCAAAAAAGATTGAAGCTATGCAAGATTGGTCGCACCCAAAGACTCTCAAAAGCTTGCATGGATTTTTGGGCCTCATAGAATATTATCGCAAGTTCGTTAAGAACTACAAAAATATTGCAGCACCTCTCACGGATCTCCTCAAAAAGAACTATTTCACTTGGACTCCAGCAGCTACTCAAGATTTTCAAACCTTGAAGACGGCCATGTGCACCACTCCGGTTATGGCCCTTCCCGACTTCACAAAGACCTTTGTGTTGGAATGTGATGCCTCAGGGAAAGGAATCGACGTTGTCCTTATGCAAGAGGGTCTCCCTTTGGCCTTCACTAGCAAGCAACTGTCTGAAAGGAATCTGGACAAACCCATTTATGAAAAATAAATGTTGGCGATTCTACATGCCATTGAATTATGGCGTCCTTATATCTTGGGGAAACGATTCCAAATTAAGATCGGCCATCAAAGCCTCAAGTACTTTCTAGAACAACGCATTTCCTCCCAGGAGAAACAAAAATGGGTCACTAAGCTCTTTGGATATGATTATGAGATCATTTACAAGAAGGGAAAAGACAATGTCATGGCGGATGCACTGTCCCGGA
>ML781401.1:391964-423060 GCA_009831015.1 Picea engelmannii
ATAAGGCGGATGTAAGAAGACCTAATAGAAGCTTCCGCTTCTAGAAGGATCTTCCTCTAGATGCTTCTCTTAATAGACATATTTAGTATAAATAAGGGTCGAGGGTATGAAAACCCTAGATTGGAGATTATTGTAACAGAGCGTTGCTCAACTGGAGGTTTCCCCATTGAAGAGGCCTGTGAACATTGCTATCTGAATCAAAGTGCTATTTATATTTCTATTTCGTATATCATTTCTGTGTATTGTGAAGATTATGCTAGATATTTTACTGTTATTCTGCCATTTCTAGCATTTCATTTCTGTTCTGCATATTTTATATATCTGGTATCTTGCATTTACCCATTCATTTAAACACCTATTCTTTATTAGATTTTGGGCATGCAAAGGTCGAGGCAGCAGCCTTAGAAGATATAAAATTAGTCCATATTGAATTCAAGAAACACGACCCACACAAGGTCATGAGTAATCACTTGGCTAGTTGTGGCCTTAAAAGGTTTGAGCATGAGAATTCACCTCATGATGATATTTTTCGAGGCGTGAGATTGTATGCCGAGGTTTTGGCTTGGATACAAGCCTTGTCGCCCAAAGAGACGGTCGATGTTTTCAAATTCCAAGAACATAGGCGGAGCTGCCTTCCCCTAGTATTATGGGGTGAGAATCCGATGATTGTAGAGGTGCAGAAAATAAAAGCGGGAGGCTCCAAAGATTTAGCACCTGGCCAAGAAGAACAACATGATAAAGAAGAGAAAACTGGGGGCCTGAAATAGGAATCTGAGGCTTTCGATCCTCCAAGAGAGCCAACTTCAGTCATTACTCCATGGAAATCATCTAAACAGGTCAATAATCCCATTGTTTTTGTTACTCCCTTGCAATCAACAAAGGGAATACCAGACGCAGGTTGGATTTTTGGTGAAGAATTAACACCCATATCAGTGGAAGAGATACCTCCGAATGAATTCTTCTTTGATAAGAAGAGAAAGGATGTCGTGAGACAAGAACTCTACCAAGAGGCAAGTACTGTATCCAAGAAATTTAAAATTATAACCGATGGAAGAACCATGAAGAAAGAAGAATTTGCAACGCAAATAGCAGGAACATTGGGTGTTTTCGCTACGACAAAACAATATTCAGTCGGGACCCTAAAGGATCAGCTAAAGCAAAAAAATCGTCTAATCAAGACATTAGAGGATAAACTAGCTACGGCAGAGGCTGCTGCCAAAGATCAGGTGACTGCAACTTTGGAGCAAGCTAGAATAGATGATCTAAATGAAATCGAGTGGCACAAAGATGATCTCGAACAAACACGGTTGATGTTTCAGACAAGTCAGATACACATAGTCCAGCAAGGAGAATTGATAGAGCAGCTTCGGGCCAAATTAGAGTTAGTCGAAGGCCAGGTAATCAATATCGGGATATTTCAATCCCAAGCAATACAAATCAGAAAAAGGTTATCGGTGGCGCAGCAAGGTCTGCTTGTTAAAGTAGAAACGATTCAAAGTAGCTACCAACTCATTGATTAGATATTGGAGAACCTCTCTCTCAGAGAAAGGGAAGTCGGAGCAGCTCAGGTTGCATTCCAGGAGGCTATTATAGCCACGATGAGAAAGGAAATAAGCAGTAGTTCCATTTTTCCCATCTCGGAGCAGACCAGGGGCAATATCTTGTTGAAAGAATGGGAGCGAAATATATCTAAAGGAAGAAAACAAGCTAAGGATATAAGAAAATATTGTGAAGAAACTTTTGATTTATTAAATGGCATGTGGTTGGGTTCTGATGGTGAAAGCAACATTGAGATACTGGGTCAGATCAATACAACAAAATATATGCTAAATATCACAGAAAATGAAGAAAGAGAATTAGCTGAAATTTTACAAATAACCCAGATAGACATAGTTCAAATAGATAAATGGCTAATTAAACCAAGCATATTATTATGTTCTATCAGCGCCAAAGACCAGCGGGTGGAAGGAAAGTTTCCACGATTGACGAAAGATTGTTATGTTTTTTAGGCCAATAACCAAGCAGAACCTTCTAAGCTGATATCATAGTTGGTGGAGAAGTGTGTTATTTGCACGGAGCAGGAAAAAAGGTAGGTTTCCGATACCAAATGAGGATAGAGATAAAGAAATGAAATGTTTTAACTCCTTTGATTGTAACCGAAAACCTCTGGAACGATTGAGATTCCAGCATATAAAAATCTGTATAAATATACATTTTGTAGAAAGAAAATGGGATGGACCTTTTTGGTTGATTGTAATAGAGGCTATCTTCTTTTTGAATTAATACAAAGCAAACCAAAGAATCCTGATTCTGTCACGACTGTGCTATGAGTTTGTTCTCTTTGTTATTCATATTCAATTTTATTTCGCTTATATACATCTTATGAATGTTGCACTGCAATTTAGTAAAACTTCTACTGTGGTGGTTAAATTTTATTCATCTATATCATTTACATTTTTTCCTCTGTATTGGCTAACAGTAGATACAAGACCTGTGAACCTTTAAGTTGTCATATCTTATGCTTCATCAGATTCCTTCTTAGTCTATTTTCTTCCTCTATTTATGGAGTGAGATTCTCCCTTGATAGGAGCCTTACTTTATAAACAACCAAATGTTTTTCTCATATTTCACACACTTTTTATTTCAAATATAACACAGTTACGGAAAAATGCCTTTGGTTTGCATTTTGTCTTTAGCATTAATTTCAAAGTTCTCTTTATAAGATCAAATTGATATAGCATAAAAACTTTCATATTTCTTTTAAATTTTTTTGTTCCTCTATGGCTGTCCCCATTGTAAGACAACCTAATATTGAACCCGGTTTATCGAACCAAACCCATATCGCTTTAAATCTCTTTGATAATATACTTAAAACAACCACCACCCAGGTAGAACTTGAACGTTCATGAGATGCAATCGAATGGGATATAAACATCCAGGAACAGTTGGAAGCTAGACAGCGACAACCTAGAAATCAACCCTAGCTTCCTTTCCCGAAGTTATACTCTCCTCCCTTTGTTACACCTTACTAACTTTCAGATGCCTAGACACTGTACTTTTTAAAGCCTTAAGTACAGACTCTAGAACAACATTTTTTTGGCACCGTTGCCAGGGAACAAAGTTACGAAACCTTTTCCCTGTGAAGAACGACATATATTTTCAAGTTTCACCCTTTGATAGTGAAAAAAGAGTGGGCACATTCTAAAGGATTTTCCTATGTTTCACTTGGAGACTCTACGTATAAGTAAGCTAGCATCTGGTTGAAGGAATACCAGACAAAACCTAGAAAGCAAGCATACCACACCTGTTTCAGATCCCGAACAAATACTGAAAGCTAGAGGTTATCTTAAGCCGACTACTCCAGTCTATCAACTTAAGCACCCGAAGACCAAGACCAAGAGTTCTTGTGATCCTTCAACTTCACATGGTACCCCTCCCGAGACCACTAATTCATTTTTAGTTAGTTTTGGGGTTAAAAGTGAAATCCTTCTGAAAACCTCCGTCGAACACAAAGGTAAAAACTCTGTAGTAAATTTATCAGCGGTTGATATCCCGCCGACTCTTCTTTTAGACTTTTCGACCTCACCAAGTCTCAAATATAATACTATATATTCAAATCTCACACCTACATGATCCCTTGATTACGTCTCCTGCAAATCCGAGGAGCCAAGTCCTCGCATCTCTATTCACCCGTATTCTCTTTTCTCATCCCTTGAAGAAGCTAGAAATCTGCTTTTAGTCTTTCATAACCCTTTATATAACGCACCCTTTCCTTGTCAGTTAGTACCAATGGCGGTCGCGGGAGGAGGAGCGGGAGGCCAAGTGCCTCCCCCACCCCCCATAGTTTTTACTAAAGTGGATGCGAGATATGCACCTTTGGTTCTACCCATACCTCTTCATGACCTTCCTGAAAATTATATAAAAAATTTACCAAAGTTTACAAGGGAAGGGGACTTAACTGCAGCCGAACATATAAATTTCTTCGATCAGTTCGCTGATATTCTAGGTCTGGAACATGAAGATGTTTATTCGAGATTGTTTGTTCAAACTTTTGAAGGACATGTAAGAACCTGGTTTTGAAGCCTACTCGCAGGGTCTGTCCTTTCTTACGATGCCTTAGAAGATGCCTTTCTTAGACAATGGGGTGAGAAAAAAGACCACTTATATTATCTGACCGAGTTCGGATCTTTAAAGAAAAGGAATTCAGAAATAGTTATGGAATTTATCCAAAGATTTAACAAACTATATAATAAGATCCCAGCCGAAGTTAAACCCTCCCAACCTGCAGCCAAAGTAACCTTCGCAGGAGATTTTGAACCTGACTTTGCCCTTCTCTTAAGAGAAAGGCAGGGGGATAATTTAACCTGAATGAAATATGATGTTGTGGAAATCGAATCTAACATGACGGCCTCTATTAAGTTGAAAGCTAGGGTAGAAATGGGAAACAGAGAAACTAGACGTTTTAGGGAACAAGCGGGACCCTCAGGATCTAATAGATCCACAGACGACAAGATGGATGATATGGCTAGGATAATTAAAGAGTTGTCAAATAAGATTTCCATAAATCCAAGAGTGATCCTTTCATTAAAAGAGAATTCAGAAGAAACCCCAACCCTCAAAATCAACAAAGGCAGATTAAAAATGAAGATCAGAAAATTCAAACCCCTTCAAAAAATGAAAATTTTATAGGAGGAAATGACCTGGAAGATTTCGAGGGACTTGAAGAAGATGTGACAAATTTGGGTGATGACTGCATTCAGCCCTATGTAACTAAAGAAGATTATGAGAGTTTGTTGAACACATCTCAACCATCAAATGAAGATGATGATATAAACAACAATGATTTCGATGTATGTCTAGAAACGTCTAATTCCATGACAGTTGGGGTCCAACCGAGGTATAACTTGAGGTCTAAAAACAAACCTACATTGATTTCTCAACTGAAGAAAATTCTCCCTAGAGGTGAAATATATGTGCCTGCCCCGAAAGAGACCAAAACATCCAACAACAAAATAAGAGAGGTCGACTTGTTGGACCTCAAAATGAAGGAGGTTGAGACCCAAACAAGGGGAATCAAAACAACTGAGACACTCGCACTGGTAAGTAAACTCATGAGTAATAAATCTGCCTAGACAAATAAGTTGGAGAAGAAAGAGATCGAGATTTCAACCAGATAAACAGACAAAGTTAGCGATGGTTTTAGTTTTGAAAATGAGATAAATAGGATAAAAATATCGATCTCGTTGGTTGAATTGGCAAAGAATCTTGCATATCGAAAGCAGATAACCAAAGTGATAGATTGTTCAGATCAAGAAAGTCAATCAGACATAATAAATTTAGAAGATGATAAGCCCAATATCACTTTTGGTCTACATTTCGAGGGTTCCAGAGACACCATTGCCCCTTTCTATATCACCCTAAATGTACATGATCGAATGCTACATAACTACATGCTAGATTTTGGAGCTTCACATAATGTGATGCCCAAAGCAATTATGGATAGACTAGGCCTCAAGATCACCCGACCTTACAGAGATATCTACTCCTTCGATTCAAGAAGAGTTAAGTGCATGGGTATGATAAAAGATTTAGTAGTCACCCTTGCACAGGTCCCAGTCAAAAGTGTCCTGATGGACATAGTTATTGTTGATATCCCCCCAAAGTATGGCGTACTGCTATCAAGGTCATGGGGAGACAAACTTGGGGGGTCCCTCCAACTAGACATGACTTACGCCACAATTCTTGTATTTGGTGGGAAACTTACTCGGTTATACAGAGAAACGAGGTTAGCCTATACAGTGAGCGATCCTCAAAATCCTAACAATTTTCCTATTTACATTGTTGATCAAGATCTAGGAAATTGTATTTTGTCTTTTGATGATGGTATAGACAGTTGCACAGAAGAGAATTACATAAATGAGAAAGAATCTGAAAATATGCATAGCACAAGGATCTAGAAAAAAAAAATTGATGGTGCTCTGCCATGTGAAGGAGTGGGTGCAGGAGTACTTTTTGTGGCACCTGAAAATAAATTTGTTGTCCCTTTTTCTTACAGGCTTCAATGGGATATAGACTACACTAACAATGTATGTGAATATGAAGCCTTAGTATTAGGATTGGAATCTACCAAGAAGATGAATATAAAGAACCTGGAAGTATATGGAGACGTTGATTTGATAGTCAAACAGATGAATCGACAATACCAGGCCAAACACCCAAGATTGAGAGTGTATAGAAATTGTGCCTGGGATCTAATGGAAAAAAAATTCTTGTCTGTAAATATCCACTTCATCCTATGCACTGAAAATTTGCAGGTTGATTTGTTAGCCAAGGCAGCCTTGACGTTCTCTCCCCCCATAGATTTTAAATTAAAATACCATATAGAGGTAAGGCACAGACCATCCATCCCAAACAACATACAACACTGGCAAGTTTTCGAAGATGACGAACAGATCAGGAAGTTCCTAGAAGCAGTGGGTGACTTTTCTGAAACTTACATCGATCAAGAGAATCAAAATGATCACACATGGATCATGAAAGAAGGAGAAGACCCTCAAGAGTTCCAAGAAAAAATTGCCAACCATCGCATGTTAGTTTTTAAAAGTAATCAAATTCCAAAGGGACTAATCCCCCGGGAAAGACTTTTCGATCAAAATGACATGCCTTTAAAATCCACTCTCCAACCCCAACCAGAAGAGGTCAAAGATTGCAACGTAGGGACAAAAGAGGAACCTAGGATGGTGAAAATATCAAAGTACCTTCCTCCTGAGGTGAAAAATAAGTATAAAGATTTTCTTACATGATATAAATACATTTTCACTTGGTCTTACGAAGAGCTTAGGACCTATAACACTACTGTGATCGAACACAAGATACCTCTGAAGCCTAGTGTCAAACCCTTTAGGAAAAAACTTAGACAAATCAACCCTATATTATTACCTGTAGTTGAAAGAGAAGTTAAGAATCTTTTAGATGCGAAAATAATAGTACCACTAAGATACTCCGATTGGGTGGCAAACCTGGTCCCGGTTAGAAAAAAGAGTGGGGAGATTACACTGTGTGTTGATTTCAGAAATTTAAATAAATCTTCCCTCAAAGACAACTATCCTTTACCTAAAATGGATCACGTCTTAGAAAAAGTATTCGGAGAAAATAGGATGTCTATGATCGACGATTTCTCTAGGTACAATCAAATTGTTGTAAATGAACAAGATAAAGAAAAAACAGCCTTCACTACACCCTGGGGTACATTCATGTATGATAAAATGCATTTCGGTCTAATGAATGCAGGTGCCACCTTCCAGCGTGCTATGGATATCACTTTTGTTGGCGAAAGAGACAAGTTTGTAGTTATATATATCGATGATCTAAATGTTTTTTCTAAGTCTGACGAAGATCATTTAATACATCTCAAACAGACTTTTGAAAAATGTTGCAGGTTCGGTCTGTCTTTAAACCCCAAAAATTCTCACTTCGCCATGCGAGAAGGTAAACTCCTGGGTCATATTGTGTCCCGAGATGGAATTAAAATTGATCCCAGCAGGGTTCAAGCTATAGACACAATAAATATTCCTAGAAATGTAAAGGAAATTCAGTCATTCTTAGGAAAGATAAAAATTTTGAGAAGATTTATCCCAAACTTTGTTGAAATTGTGAAATTAAGCACAGGTATGTTAACGAAAAACAACGAGGTAAAATGGACAACAGAGGCCAAAGAATTGTTTGCACGTATCAAGAGGTTTATAAGCAAGGCACCTGTACTGGCAAGCCCCGACTATCTAAAGGATTTTCTCATTTTCTCATTCACTTTCGAGCATACCATTGCAGTGGTGCTCCTCCAAAAAAATGAGGAAGGTTCGGGACAACCGATAGCCTTTTTTAGAAAAAGTCTCAGAGACACGGAACTAAAATATGATATAATGGAAAAACAAGCATATGCTATGGTAAAGGCATTAAAATCTTTTAGAACTTATGTATTGCATTCCAAGATAATCGCGTATGTACCTACTAGCTTTGTAAAAGATATTTTAGTGTAGCCTGACAGTGATGGAAAAAGGGGACGTTGGCTCACAAAGATTCAAGAATTTGATTTGGAAATAAAGTCGACGAAACTAGTAAAAGGTCAAGGTTTGTCTAAACTCTTAGCTGAATCTAATTTCAGAGCTCTCAACATAAATAGCATACAGGGATATGGAGAAGATGAATATATGAATGAGCTCTATGAGAAAACAAGTGAATTAGAATCGAAGAGAAGTTTACCTCCTCTAACTGGTATAAAAACATAGTATCCTACCTACTGACTTTGAATTGTCTGAGTGATTTATCTCCATCCAAAGCCAGAACGCTAAAACTACATGCAGTCAAATATTGTATATCTGAGGGTAAATTGTTTTGAAAAGACCCACTTGGCTTCCTGTTGGTTTGTTTGGTTGAATCTAAAACAGAGGAGGTCATAAGCGAATTCCACAAAGGAGTGTGTGGGGGACATCACGCTTGGAGAGGGACAGCTTATAAAATCCTGAGGGCAGGGTATTATTGGCCTAAACTTTTCTCGGATGTAAATGCCAAAGTCAGGGCTTGTGACCCTTGCCAACTTTTCGTAGGCAAGCATAAACTCCCAGCATTACCTTTAGTTCCAGTCAAAACAGAGGCTCCTTTTCAGCAGTGGGGACTGGATTTTATAGGCGAAATTAACCCCCATTCCAGCACTCAACAAAAATGGATCCTAACTGCCACAGATTACTTTACTAAATGGGTAGAGGCTATTCCAACCAAAAGGGCTACAAATTCAGTGGTAATAGATTTCCTAGAAGAAAATATTTTATCTAGATTCGGCTACCCCCGAAATATAGTAACAGATAATGCCCAGGCTTTTAAATCTATGGCTATGATTAGTTTTTTCCAAAAATACAATATTGTACTCGGCCATTCTACGGCATATTATACCCAAGGAAATGGACTGGTCGAGTCTTCGAACAAGAGTCTGGTCAACATAATTAAGAAAGTGTTGAACGAGAACAAGAGATCCTGGCATGTACATTTAAAATATGCACTATGGGAAAATCGGATTGGTACGAAAAAATCCATCGGCATTTCTCCTTTCCGGATGGTATACGGTACTGACGTGGTATTACCCATAAACTTGGCACTTCCCGTAATGAAACTATGGAAATATGAGAAAGAAGAACCAAACCACGTCACAAGGAGAATAAATCAGCTGATCGAAGTACAACAACACAGGGTCGAAGTGGACGAAAGATTGCAAAAATATCAAGACGACATGAAAACGTTATTTGACCATAAGACAAAAGACAGAGAGTTTCTTCTGGGTAATTTTGTCCTAAGATGGGATGCTAGGAAGGAAGATTCGGTGAAACACGGTAAATTTGATCATATTTGGTATGGAACATTTAGAGTTGCAACTTCTGAAGGAAAAAAATCATTTTTATTAGAACATCTGGATGGTAAAATCTTCAACGCCCCTTGTCAACGGGCGTTATCTAAAACACTACATGAAATAATTGGTTCCCAAAGGATTTCCATTGTATATATCGGTTTGTATTTGCTTTCTATTTCATGATTCCCTTGAGGTAAGTTTTCATTTTTAATTAATTAGGTCAGTATAAGTAGAGATACACAAATTTTCAAATACATTCAACTCTTTTAAGGGACACTTTTCATGTTTACAGGATTTCATCTTGCGACCTAAACGAGCGAAAGGAGAAAATAGAAAGTCATATATCGGAGGTTGAATTCACCGAAAACAGGTGATATAAGGGTTTTTGGTTGTTTCAAAATGGTAAGTTAAAGGTATGAACTCCCGAGAATTCTGTTCTTTAAGAAAGCAAAGGTCTCCTAAGCGCCGTAAAGGTCCCATCAATCTAATGTTTTCATTTAGTTGTTATTAAAAAGAACAATTACTTGCTCTGGGTCCTAAGAAGTTAACTTAAAATAAAGATAGGTAATAGTTAAGTAAAGCATATATGGGAAAGGGTTTTCAAAAAACGATTTTAATTTTCGACCCCTGCTCCTAAGTGTACAAAAATCTGTCCGTCACCTTTCTTCTGGTCTTCACTTTTATCTTCTTTTTTCTTTTTTTTAAAGGCCAAGTACCTTTCCGGATTTATATACATAGGGGGAAGAGATTATGTTTTAACTTATAAAGTTGTAAAGAATATTTTGGAAAGGAAGTTGGTCTTCATAACTCCTCAGTCTCTTACTAAGCAAGTTATGCGTAGCTGGATCCTGACTATTTTGGGTTTTTCAACAGTTTCGAAGGATTGAGCCTTGCTCTAAGGAAAACCCCTAGAAATGATTTTTCCCCTTTTTCCTGCGGGTTAAGGTGTGGTGAAGGATAAGGGAAGGTTGGTATTGAGAAATCAAAGTAAGTTAATAGACCTCCATTGCAAAATATTATACAAATATCACCCCTCATACAAACTGATTGCCCCCACTTCATGTTCTAAAAAGAAAATTATAATACAAATGGTGAAAAGAAAGTCAAATATAATTGTACATCTAGTTTGAAGAGACGATGAAAGGAAATTCAGAAATGATTTCCCTTGTCTCATCATTTAAATGCATAAATATATTCCGAAGTGGTGAAAGGAAATTCAGCAAAAAAGGGGCAGATAACTTCACCGGGGTACTGAACAGGGCCGTTGGAAGTGAAGCAATATCTGAGATGTCTCTAAGGCTGTTATACACAATTTTCACTCTACTCTGGTAATCAATTTTCTCGAGACTGGATCCACATCCTAAGTCCGGACAAGACTCCCCGTTTAAAAACATGTAATAAATTTCATTGGATGCAAGCCAAAAGTTACAAGATCTGTTGGATTTCCTAGAACTGTTTTGATTTGTCTTAATGCAGACCTAAATTTAGTAAAGAGAAAGGGAAATTCGTGACAGGGACTATAGTTGAGTATGAAACATAGTTGAGTATTGAAAAGCTTTGCATATGTGAAAGACAAGATCTCCTCTTCCCTCTGTTTATCTTTTCCCTAAAGGAAGTTTAACAAAAGTAAATCAAATGACTCCATTTACCCAATACAGGCACGTGGTCTACTGTTCTTCCCATCTTGCAGGAAGACGGGATCCCTATTTGTAGCCTATGTTGAAGCCGCCTTTTTCAACTAGTTTAAATGTTTTTTTTTTTTAAGTCAAATGTTGATTTTTAAGTTCTTTTTTGTTTCTTGGCATTTACCTACTAAAAATATCAATAGTATCGACGTGCAAAATAGCGAAGGATTTTATGTTTCATAAGTTACCACTTTGTATCGTTAAATGAAAGTTTTTACGTTTTGTACCTCAGAATATCACTCTTCGGGAGTTACAAGTCACAAGATTTACAAGCCCCGATGTGCGAGGTCACGAAAAGTTTTAAAAAGCTTACCTCAGGTGAAAGCCGAGAGTAAAATTCTTTAAACCCCAGTCAAGTGCTGTCGGGACTTCGCATCTCGGCGTTCACTCTCTCCTAAAACATTACCATCATAACTCTGAAAGACAAAGCCGCGATACTTTTACATAAGTAACGTGGGTTAGTGTCAGGGGTGATTAGTTTTGACCATGGTTAAAGTCTATTGAGATTTTGTGACTCGACATACGTTCCTCCTGGAAACTTTACCCTCGAAACCCCGACTGGCGAAGTCGCGATATATCTCAAACATAATTAATTAAAACGCTTAATCTGGTTTAACTTATGTTTTAAATGAATCACATCATAGTGATTTCAGGATTTCACGACTCGGCTAGCGCTCCTCCTGGAAACTATACCCTCGAAACATCGAGCCACGAAGTCATGATATAAATTAAAACATGATTAATTAAACGCCTAATCCTAGCTACATCCTTGCTCAACTAAATTTAATCATCGCGATCTCGGGTTTTAGAGGCTCGAAAGGTTAGAGTGAAAACTCTCGATACGGTGAACACCGAAAGGTTTATTAAAGTTTAAGTAAGCTTAATCAAAAAATACAAGACAGCTTAATCAATGTTCAATACAAATAATAATATGCACAGTCTATGAGGTAATTTTAAATTTTCATTGCACCAACTTGTGTCACGAACCATTGAAATTTATGGAATTAATTGGAAATGAGGTGAAATGGCAAGTAAGGATAGGATCTTTATTGCTAAATCTGTCTCTAAATATGATTTGACCGTTCTGTTCATAAGGATACCAAGATGTTAAATGATCGAAGATATAGATCTTTTTCCTTTCTGTTATGTTCATAAAGCTCATTTCTATCCCGCGCATATAAGTTTTTCTCAGCAAAACTGATCTCTGTATGTATACGCATTTTTATTACAGGAGAGCTAAGTCACAATCTTCTGTCATGGCCCCGCAAAAAGCATCCAAGACAAGTGCTGAGATTTTGGGACAAGGCTCCGATAATGTTTCGGATACTTCACCTCGAAGCGTTGATTCCATACAAACCTGGTCATACATCTCATAGGTTTTGCAATCGGATTTGGTGAACTATTCAGATGATTCCAGTGATAACGAGAAAGACGACATGACTACCAAATACAAGATCGTCGCCCAGGCAGAGATGCACAAAGTAACGGTTAGGCCATGTCTTCTGCCTTACTTTGACATGATACGATGGGCGCTAGATCATGTAGATATCCCTACCAGGACCATCATCAGCGAGAAGAAGGTCATTGTTGGGACCTTTAGACCAGAAAACTTATTGGCGATGTATAAGTTACCACCCACGTCGAACTTCACATACAATGCAAAGTTTCTAGAGGGTTTTAAATAGAAGGAATGCGAACAATACACGAAAATCTTATCCGGTTTGATCAAGGATTGGGTCTCACAGCCAGCGAAGTTCAGAGTAGATAGAAACGAAGATGATGACCAGTAGATTGTACGGGAGGGATGACACCATGCATTGTTTCCTCCCATGGGTGCCTCTGATACATACAGTAGTAGAAGGTTGTTCTTTCAACTGGGACAAACTGTTGTTAGATATTCTGACTAGTCATATTATAGAATATAGGACGTAGAGGGCAAGCGGGAAAGCTGCCTTATTTTTTATGTCTGCATACATCATGGACGCCATGTGCTCCATGACACCTTTTCCCTTAATAAGTTGGAGCTGGGCTCCATCAGAGACTAAGCCTATCCATGTCTGTCATTCTAATCTTTGGGAGGATATGGCCTCAGATTTTATATATGAAATCTTCAATTGGGTAATGGTACCGATGCATGTCACCATCTTCGGTAATCCACCACCCCGAATCTCAGATAGAATTACGGCCAATTTGAGCAGGGTGGCCAACTAGTACGTGGAGGAAGAGTTTTCATACATCAGGGTTTTCAGCGCTTCTGTCCCTCCATACGCTCTACCATTATTTATACCCGATAGTTTGGCCTGTCGCGAGATCGCCATGCAAACTGTGATTGGTGGCATAAGTAAAGAGATGAAGGGGTTTTCAAAGAAGGTATAGCCACCTTTCCCCATTTGTTTAAACACCTATTCTTTATTATATTTCGGGCATGCAAAGGCCGAGGCAACAGCCTTAGAAGATATAAAATTAGTCCATATCGAATTCAAGAAACATGACCCACACAGGGTCGTGAGTAATCACTTGGCTAGTTGTGGCCTTAAAAGGTTTGAGCACAATAATTCGCCTCATGATGATATTTTTCGAGGCGCAAGATCGTATGCCGAGGTTTTGGCTCGGATACAAGCTTTGTCACCCAAAGAGAGGGCCGATGTTTTCAAATTCCAAGAACGTAGGTGGAGTTGCCTTCCCCCAGTATTACGGGGTGAGAATCTGACGACCGTAGCGGTGCAGAAAACAAAAGCCAAAGGCTCCAAAGATTCAACACCTGGCCAAGAAGAACAAAAGGATAAAGAAGAGCAAACTGGGGGCCCAAAACAAGAAGCCAAGTCTTCCAATCCTCGAAGCGAGCCAACTTCGGTCGTTACTCCAGGGAAATCATCTAAACAGGTCAGTAATCCCATTGTTTCTATTACTCCCCTGCAGTCGACAAAGGGAATACCAAACGCAGGTTGGATTTTTGGTGAATAATTAACACCCATATTAGTGGAAGAGCTTCCTCTGAATGAACTCTTCTTTGATAAGAAGAGAAAGGTTGTCATGAGACAAGAACTCTACGAAGAGACAGGTACTGTATCTAAGAAATTTAAAATTATAACCGATGGAAGAACCATGAAGAAAGAAGAATTTGCAACGCAAATAGCAGGAGCATTGGCTGCTTTCGCTACGACAAACCAATATTCAGTCGAGACCCTAAAGGATCAACTGAAGTGAAAAAATCGTCTAATCAAGACATTAGAGGCTAAACTAGCTATGACAGAGGTTGCTGCCAAAGATCAGGTGACTGTAACTTTGGAGCAAGCTAGAATAAATTATCTAAATGAAATCGAGCGGCTCAAAGATGATCTCAAACAGAAACAGTTGATGGTTCAGACAAGTCAGATATAGATAGTCCAACAAGGAGAATTAATAGAGCATCTTTGGGCCAAATTAGAGTTAGTCAAAGGCCAGGTAATCGATATCGGGATATTTCAATCCCAAGCAATACAAATCAGAAAAAGGTTATCAGTGGCGCAACAAGGTCTCCTTGTTAAAGTAGAAATGATTCAAAGTAGCTGCCAACTCATTGATCATATATTGGAGAACCTCTCTCTCAGAGACAGGGAAGTCGGAGTAGCTTGAGTTGCGTTCCAGGAGGATATTATAGCCACGACAAGAAAGGAACTAAGCATTAGTTCCAGTTTTCCCATCTCGGAGCAGACTAGGGGCAATATCTTGTTGAAAGAATGGGAGTGAAATATATCTAAAGGCAGAAAACAAGCTACGGAGATAAGAAAATCTTGTGAAGAAACTTTTGATTTATTAAATGGAATGTGGTTGGGTTCTGATGGTGAAAGTAGCATTGAGATACTGGGTCAGATCAATACAGCAAAATATCTGCTAAATATCAAGGAAAATGAAGAAAGAGAATTAGCCGAAATTTTACAAATAACCCAGACAGACATAGTTCAAATAGATAAATGGCTAATTAAACCAAGCATATTATTATGTTCTATCAGCACCAAAGACCAGCAGGTGGAAGGAAAGTTTCCACGATTAGTGAAAGATTGTTATGTTTTTTAGGCCAATAACCAAGCAGAACCTTCTAAGATGATATCACAGTTGGTGGAGAAGTGTGTTATTTGCACGGAGCAGGAAAAAAGGTAGGTTTCCGATACCAAATGAGGACAGAGATAAAGAAACGAAACGTTTTAACTCCTTTGATTGTAACCGAAAACCTCTGGAACGATTGAGATTCCAGCATATAAAAATCTATATAAATATACATTTTGTAGAAAGAAAATGGGATGGACCCTTTTGGTTGATTGTAATAGAGGCTATCTTCTTTTTGAATTAATACAAAGCAATCTGAAGAATCCTAATTTCGTCACGACTGTGCTATAATTTTGTTCTCTTTGTTATTCATATTCAATTTTATTTCACTTATATACATCTAATGAATGTTGCACTGCAATTTAGTAAAACTTCTACTATGGTGGTTAAATTTTATTCATCTATATCGTTTACAGTTTTTCCTCTGTATTGGCTAACAACAGATACAAGACCTGTGAACCTTTAAGTTGTCATATCTTATACTTCATCAGATTCCTTCTTAGTCTATTTTCTTCCTCTATTTATGGAGTGAGATTCTCCCATGATAGGAGCCTTACTTTATAAATAGATAAATGTTTTTCTCATATTTCACACACTTTTTATTCAAATATAACACAGTTATGGAAAAAGGCCTTTGGTTTGAATTTTGTCTTTAGCATTAATTTCAAAGTTCTCTTTATAAGATCAAATTGATACAGCATAAAAACTTTCATATTTCTTTTAAATTTTTTTGTTCCTCTATGACTGTCCCCGTTGTAAGACAACCTAATATTGAACCCGGTTTATCGTACCAAACCCATATCGCTTTAAATCTCTTTGATACTATACTTAAAACAACCACCACCCAGGTAGAACTTGAACGTTCATGGGCTGCAATCGAATGGGATATAAACATCCAGAAATAGTTGGAAGCTAGACAGTGACAACCTAGAAATCAACCCTAGCTTCCTTTCCTGAAGTTATACTCTCCTCTCGTTGTTACACCTTACTAACTTTCGGATGCCTAGACACTGTACTTTTTAAAGCCTTAAGTACAGACTCTGTAACAACACTGAGAACACATCCCTCACATACTCCCTTGGAGAAGAGGATGTCTGGTAGACCATCAACTAATCTGTGCTTTCTAAGCTGTTGCATGTATCTGAAATTCAAATGTCCAAACCTTTCATGCCATATCCTAGTACTTTCATCAGCATGAGTAAGCAGTAAAGCATAATCAAGTTCAATGAATGTAGAAAATGTATACAATCTAGACTGATGATTTACCTCACCAGTTTCAACCCTGGAGTTGGTTTGCATGTCGTATATGTCCATGGAATTTGGTGTGAATACGACTTTCTTTCCAGTTCCGGAATTTTCTATCTGATACACAAAGAGAAGGTTGACAGAAAGCTTGGGAACATGCAGCACGTTCTCGAAGCTTCCATTCGTGAGTTCAATCCTTCCTTTGCCGGTGACTTCGATAGAAGAGTTGTCCCCCATTAGCATAGGAGGACCTTTGCATACATCCAAAGAAGAATAGACTGCTTCTGAGGCAGCCATGTGATGTGATTCTCCTAAATCTATGATCCAAGCATCGAGAGAGGAGTTGATGGCAATCAACACATGGATAGAATTGCCTTTCTTGGAATTTGGATCTTCTGGCTTCTTCTTCTTTGCACCCTCGAGGATGCGATCTCCAAGGTTGTTTTGTTGAAGTATCTAAGACATCAGATCTATTTTTTTTTTCATGCATGCGGATTCCGAATGGAATCCTTTGTGACAGTATGTGCATTTCTCTCCTTTTCTTCCCTTTTCTCCTTTGGATCCGGAGGCATCGGTGAAGGGTTTTGTGTACCATTCCTTCTTCGTATGTGCATGAGATTTCCTCTTATCTTTGTCTTTAGATTTCTGATATTTGTGGCTGCCATCATGCACAATGAGTGCATGCTCCCTTGGGCCTTTGATTGCACCCATGTTGATGAGCTTGGTTTTCTCTTGTGTTACGGATTCGATAAAGTCCTCAAGAGAAGGCATCTTCCAGGTGGCTTTAGAGGCAAATATGACAGTATGGAATGTAGATACGAATACTGAGAATTCAGGACCAAGCTTAGAGAGAATGGTGAGAACCATTTGTTTCTCCTCCTTCGATTTATCAACCCCGCAAGCTTTGAGTTGCGATAGTAAATCCTTGAATTTTGTAAAGAAATCTTGGATATTCTCGAATATTTTTGGATCCAATGTGAGCATCTCCACCTCCAGCATGTGTCCCCTCATCTCATCATTTTTTCCAAAGAGCCCTTCCAATATGGTCCAGGCTTCATTAGGAGTCTTACAGGAAGATATATGAAAAAGGATATCGGGAGAAATAAGACTGCAAATTGTTCTGAGTGCCTCATCCATGCGATTTAAGTACTTGGAATTTTATATGGCTGATGTCGGTTATATATCTGTATTCATGGTTAACCTATAGAACCCTTTGGATCAGAGATGTATGGATATTTTCTCCTTCGATGCAAAATAGTTGTAAGGTGTAAGAATGAATTCTTTTTGGAATTCCATCTTTTCATTGTCTTCGATCTTTTGTACCTGCAAAAAATTTTGGTGTAGCTTTTCTTAGCAGTCCGTCGGCTCTGATACCATGTAAATTTTTTGACCTGCACAGAATAGATCTATCTAAACAATGATACACACATTTTCAAAGAGAATTGGAAAAAGAAGAAGGAGAGAAAGAATGGAAAGAATTCTCATTAACCGTTATGAATAATGAATAATTTACACATGATATACTCTGTATATCTCAATGAGTTTGAATTGAGGTGAACCAAGTCACCATAGTGGTGGTCTAGAGTGATTTGGACACACACCAGCAGTTACGGGAGTGAACTACCACCTATTCTAGTCTCTCAGGCAGTTATGGGAGTGAACTGCCACCTAGTTGAGTTAACTAGTCAACTAGTCTTCAGTTAACTGACTGAACAGAAAGTAGTGAGGAGTTAACTCAAGGAATCAAGGCTAATGCGTGACTTTGGTGATGATACCAAGGCAAGGTCGAATTAGCATGGTGATGATCCCAATGTTTCATGGTGATGATCCCAATGCAACATCTAAACTCAACTCAACTAGTCAAACTGAAGTGTGAACTAAAAGAGAATATTCTCCAGGTGGAATATTCTCTCCTAAAATATAGGAGACTGGATAATGACTAATTATAACCAATGAACAAATAAAAAACTTCGGGAAAAAAAAATCCTAGGTGTGTGTGAAGTAACTCCAACAAATGGATCCACTAGAAATCCACCTACACCTAAGGTGCCCCTTTCTTCCAAGTAAGGTAGGGTAGGTAGATCATGTATGTATATATTTTGTTTCTCCAATTCAAGTTTTGCACAATAAGACAATATTTATATTGAATTTTGAAGATAACTCCATGAAAGAAGAAGAATTACAGGAATGTATTTTGAGCATGAATCCATAGCCCAATGGAGAAGGAAACTGATCTCGAGATTCTAGTTTTCTTAGAAACCCACAGGGGGTCATTGTCTCATAGTTGGAGCTAGTTGTTAACCAAAGTTTGGTCATCTATATTTTCCCACTCTTTGATTCATAAAAACATGATATCGAAATATGAAAAATTTTGAACTATTATGGGTTCAATGCATAGCCCTTAGTATCGGCTTCACCACGCTATTTTTTGGATCGAAAATCCAAGTTCGTATGCTCAATATATCCAGGTTTCTGTCATACCAGAAAAAGAAAAATGATTCTTCATTATGGAAAAAATTTAGGGTCCACGACCCTAGTTTTATTCAATTTTTGGGCCCAAGACCATTAAAAATCTTCTTGTTCTAGGTTTAAAACCCATAACAATATTATATTATATTATTCGTGGGCACCCACCATATTCACCACACTCGTGATGCCCTACTCCATATTCCCCAAGACTTAGATTTTTCTCATATCTTCTATCTTTTCTTACTCTCTCCATACCATGGCGGGGGTAGAATAATTCTCCACTTACTTACCTCACCTCCGTCACCTCCAACTTCGTTCCTACACATATCCTTATCTCTCCATCCTTTCTCCTCCCTTACCCCCTTACCTTCCCCACACCCATACTTTTTTTTTTTTCTTAATTCTCAGACTCCCTTACCCCTTCACTTCCCTCACTCCCTCACCCCATGAGTCTGCTACCTACATTTCCGAC
This sequence comes from Picea engelmannii, assembly GCA_009831015.1. NCBI lineage: Eukaryota > Viridiplantae > Streptophyta > Pinopsida > Pinales > Pinaceae > Picea > Picea engelmannii. Next base: position 411,319 of record ML781401.1, read on the forward strand.
CCCCCTCACTTTCGCTCCCCTCAAATTACCCCCCTCACTTAAAATGTCATCCCACACCCCCTCACCCTCTCCAGTCCCTTATCCCACCACTCCACACTTATTTTTTTCTGAATTCTTTAGCAGACTCACACTCACCCATATCCCCTCACCACCCTCACTCCCTCACCCCACGAGTCTGCTCCCTAAAAACTACCTCGCCATATCACCCTACGTCACCCCTCACCTTCGGTCCCCTCATTTCTCCCCTTCCCTAACTACCCTTTCCCCCTCTCTCGTTCACTCTCCCACACTTAACATATTTCACACTTAATTATTATTTCCCATTATTTAATTATTAACCTTTAACTTCATGCCATATGTGAACCATTCCTTGGATCACATGGAAACATGTTTAAGATATGGAGAGATGAAACATGGAAGCATGAAATTATGACATATGGTGGTTCTCGGTTTATCGTACCAAACCCATATCGCTTTAAATCTCTTTGATACTATACTTAAAACAGCCACCACCCGGGTAGAACTTGAACGTTCATGGGCTGCAATCGAACATGATATAAACATCCAGGAATAGTTGGAAGCTAGACAGTGACAACCTAGAAATCAACCCTAGCTTCCTTTCCCGAAGTTATACTCTCCTCCCGTTGTTACACCTTACTAACTTCCGGATGCCTAGACACTGTACTTTTTAAAGCCTTAAGTAGAGACTCTGTAACAACACTAAGAACACATCCCTCACATACTCCCTTGGAGAAGCGAATGTCTGGTAGACCATCAACTAATATGTGCTTTCTAAGCTGTTGCATGTAACTGAAATTCAAATGTCCAAACCTTTCGTTCCATATCCTACTACTTTCATCAGCATGAGTAAGCAGTAAAGCAGAATCAGGTTCAATGAATTCAGAAAATGTATACAATCTAGACTAATGATTTACCCCACCAGTTGCAACCCTGGAGTTGGTTTGCATGTCGTATATGTCCACGGAAATTGGTGTGAATACCAATTTTCTTTCCGGTGCCGGAATTCATCATCTGATACACGAAGAGAAGGTTGACAGAAAGCTTGGGAACATGCATCACGTTCTCGAAGCTTCTGTTGGTGAGTTCAATCCTTCATTTTCCAGTGACTTCAACAGAAGAGTTTTCCCCCATCATAATAGGAGGACCTTTGCATGCATCCAAAGAAGAATAGACTGCTTCTGAGGCATCCATGTGATGTGATGCTCCTGAATCTACGATCTAAGCATCAGAAGAGGAGTTGATGGCAATCAACGCATGGCTAGAATTGTCTTTCTTAGAATTCGGATCTTCTGGCTTCTTCTTATTTGCACCCTCGGGGATGCGATCTCCAAGGTTGTTTTGCTAAAGTATATGAGACACCAGATCTATTTTCTTTTTCATGCATGTGGATTATGAATGGAATCATTTGTGACAGTATGTGCATTTCTCTCATTTTCTTCCTTTTTCTCCTTTGGATCCGAAGGCATCGGTGAAGGGTTTTGTGTACCCTTCCTTCTTCATATGTGCATGATATTTCCTCTTATCTTTGTCTTTATATTTCTGATATTTGTGGTTGCCATCATGCATAGTGAGTGCATGTGCCCTTGGGCCTTTGATTGCACCCATGTTGATTAGCTTGGTTTGCTCATGTGTCAGGGATTTGATAAAGTCCTCAAGAGAAGGCATCTTCCAGGTGGCTCTAGAGGCAAATCTGACAGTATGGAATGTAGATACGAATACTGAGAATTCAGGACCAAGCTTGGAGAGAATGGTGAGAACCATTTGTTTCTCCTCCTTCGATTTATCAACCCCGCAAGCTTTGAGTTGCGACAGTAAATCCTTGAATTTTGTAAAGAAATATTGGATATTCTCGAATCTTTTTGGATCCAATGTGAGCATCTCCACCTCCAGCATGTGTCCCCTCATCTCGTCCTATTTACCAAAGATCCCTTCCAAGATGGTCTAGGCTTCATTGGGAGTTTTACAGGAAGATATATGAAAAAGGAGTTCGAGAGAAATAAGACTACAAATTGTTCTGAGTGCCTCATCCATGCGATTTAAGTACTTGGATTTTTCTATGGCTGATGTTGGTTCTGTATATGTATTCATGGTTAACCTATACAATCCTCTGGATCGGAGATGTATGGATATTTTATCCTTCCATGTAAAATAGTTGTAAGGTGTAAGAATGAATTCTTTTTGGAATTCCATCTTTTCATTGTCTTCGATCTTTTGTACCTGCAAAAGATTTTGGTGTAGCTTTTGCTTAGCAGTCCGTCGGCTCTGATATAATGTAAATTTGTTGACCTACATAGAATAGATCTAGCTAAACAATGATACACACATTTTCAGAGAGAATTGGAAAAAGAAGAAGGAGGAGAGAAAGAATGGAAAGAATTCTCATTAACCGTTATGAATAATCAATAATTTACACATGATATACTCTGTATATCTCAATGAGTTCGACTTGAGGTGAACCAAGTCACCATAGTGGTGGTCTAGAGTGATGCCCTAGAATTGGAAAAAGAAGAAGGAGGAGAGAAAGAATGGAAAGAATTCTCATTAACCGTTATGAATAATGAATAATTTACACATGATATACTCTGTATATCTCAATGAGTTCGACTTGAGGTGAACCAAGTCACCATAGTGGTGGTCTAGAGTGATGCCCATGTTTCTCCATTGGAAACATGTGGTGTATTACTGAGACATCATATGAAGTGATGCCCTAATGGGTGAAAAAACTCTCCTTAATACCTTAATTTATTGGATAGACTTAAATATTTATTTAAAAATCAAGAACAATACCGAGATTGATGTCGAATTGATTGCGTTGCATCGTTGGTTTTGCCCAAACTATAACTCTGAAAAAATTATGAGTTTTATCAACACAGGTTTAAGTGCCTTCTCCTTAAGGTTATTACACAGGAAGCCAACACATATAACCAAGATAAATTGTGTTCAAACTTTATAATTGGCGCTAAATCTCAATATTGGAATCAATGGATAGATTCTAATAAATATTTGGATGAACGGTTGTCATTGTTTCCAGTGTAGACATACCAAAGTGGATTCTGGGGGCGTCGCAAGGTGGATTTCAAATCCAGACAACATGCGTCAGAGGAGACAGTATTGTGACAATTGTTCAACAATGGTTTTTTCATTACCACTTCTGTAAGGTCTCTCCTTTTCATTCTTCGGACAATTCTGGGGAGTGAAATAAATCTCTGACGTTCGAGCACTCTTTTATTCGTCGTCTGATATCTGATGGTGAAACTCCTCTACTCTAGTATAGTCAACAACGATATAGATCGTTGGTATAAATTGATCAATTATCAAGGTTTGATTTGGATTAAACGTTGACTAACATCCAACGATGTAGATTCAACATGACTCTAATCCAACGATACCTATATCTCTCTCCTTCAAACGTTAAACTCAAACCCTGCAGCGAAATTTGAAGCCTAATTCTTCAATAAATCAACACAATTGATCAACAGAAGGTTGATATCATAACAACGATGATATGTGAGGAGAATTGAGAGAATGTTTTTTTAAGTCCGTATAAACAACCCATGCATATCTTTCTTATGAACCAAAATAGGATTACACAGAGTTGTCACAACATGACACTACTTCTTCCTTCTTCACTTAATTTGTCACCACACTCATCCCCAAATTTCTTTCGACAATCCAAAACCAATCCGTTTACAATGACATAATGTATATTAAGTCTCATTGTATCAAAACTAACAAATAATCCCTATAAACCTGTCATAATCCCTAAAATTAATCAAATATCCTAATTTATCCAACAAATCATAACCTAATAAATAAATAGGTATTCTCGATGCCTTCTAGAGGCATTCAAATTAAATATTACAACTTCAATAAAATTAATGGGTCTAACCCTCTTTGGTAAAAGAATATGAACCTTAGGTCCATGAATTAAAACTTGATTTAGATGCTCATGCATCAAACTCCCGGGGAAGAAACGAATGTTAAATTAATTCTTTAGGGTCTACATTGTAGTTGTAAACTTTTTCTACTTTCATCCAGGTGGCATATTCTATTGGTTGTCCCTTCCACTTGATCAAGTATTGATAGTATGTCTTACCCCTAGTTTGCTTAGTCATTCTCTTGTCCAAAATTGCTTCAAATTCCTTTTGTGCTTTCTTAGGTAATTTTACTTCCCACTTTAAAGTCTGAACTTCATCATTTGTAGGTTCATTTGTCTCTTTATTCTCTAATTCCTTGTAGGGGTATAATTATTCTACATAAAATATTGGATAAATTCCAATGTTTTCTCGCAACTTCACCTCATAATCATTGGTAGAATTTTTTTTGAGTATTCTGCAAGGCCCATTTTTTTTCATCTTTATCTTGTTGTAGGTCCCTATAGGAAACCTCTCCTTCCTCAAATGTAACATAACCAAATCATCAATTTGAAATTCCACTTGTCTTATTTTCAGATCTTCCCTTTGCTTTTATTTATTATTGTTATCATGTAGCTTTTCCTTAACATCCTATTGCATTCTTTGCATGTGCTCTGCAAAATATTCATCATTTTCACTCCTTAGCTCTTGCTTCCCCAAATTTATGAGTTCATATATGCCCCTTGGATGAATTCCATAAACTATTTGGAATGGGATCATTCCTATACTCCTGTTATGAGTGTCATTGTAATCGAACTCCGTCTGAGAAAGTGTTAAGTACCATTTTTTGGGTTGATCATACATTAGGCTCCTCAGAATGTTTCCCAGACTCCTCTTGACAACTTTAGTCTGTCCATCATTTTGTGAATTATAGGCTGAATTGAATTGGGATTTGTACCCAATTTACTCCAGAAGTGACCAACAAATTTAGTACCTTTGTCTGAGACAATGCTCACTGGTAGACCACGCAACCTTACTATTTCTGAAAAGAATAAATTGGAAATATTAGTTGCATCATTAGTCTTCTTACAATAAATAAAATGTTCCATTTTGGAAAATCTATCCACTACCACAAAGATGGAATCATTTCCCCTCCGAGTCTTAGGTAATCCTAGAACAAATTCCATGTTGATAGAATCCCAAGGCCCTTTTGGAATGGACAGTGGTTGATACAATCCTATATTTTGACTTCTTCCCTTGGCATGCTAACATATCCCACACCTTTCAAAAAAATTCTTGGCATCATTTTGCATTCCTGGCCAAATGTAAAAAGCATTTATCTGTGAGTAAGCCTTGTCATATCCAAAATTCCCTGACAGTCCTCAACTATGCTTCTCCTTAATTAAATTTTCTCTCATTGAACATTTAGGAATGCACAATTTATTGTTTTTAAAAAACAAACCTTCTTGCAGCATTTATTCCATCCATTGAGTCTTATTGTAAGAAACAAGATTTGCACAAGCTTCATATTTGTCCTTAAAATATACACCATCCTTATACATATTAACCAACTCATCAAAGCCTAAAATGTTGACCTTGAATTCTTGCAATATCATATTCACCCTACTCAAAGCATCAACGACCTTATTAGATTTTCCACTAGTGTGCTTGATTACAAAAGTAAAAATATGCAAAAAATCTACCCACTTGGCATGACTTTGATTAATCTTAGGTTAATTGTTTATGAACTGTAGTGCATGGTTGTCAGAATATAATACAAATTCCTTGTCCATTAAATAATGTCTCCATTTCTTAAGGGCTTGCACAATGGAATATAATTCCTTATCATATGAGGAATATTTTTGTTTTGCCCCATTCAATTTTTCACTAAAGTATTTTGTTTGCCTATGATATTGACTTAGTATAGCCCCTATTGTTGTCCCACTAGCATCAGTCTCTACTTGAAAAATTTTATCAAAATTACGCAAAGCCAACACAAGTTTTTCGGTGATCTTTCTTTTCAACAAATCAAAGTTTGTTTTTGCTTCATTTGTCCATATAAATGGATACTTACTCTCATTTATGGGTTATACTATAGGTGCACAAATCTGGTTGAAACTCTTAATAATTTTTTTGTAAAAGCTTGCAAGGCCATGAAAAATCCTTACCTCAAATGCATTCCTTGGAGTTGGCCAATTGAGAATTGCTTGGAATTTTTCTGGATCCATCTTCAACCCTTCCTTTGAGACTAAAAATCCAAAATAAATCAGCTCCCTCTTCATGAAGATGCACTTATTCAAATTTATCAGCAATTTCTCTCTTTGTAGGGTACTCAATACCATCTTGAGATGCTTCAAATGCTCCTCTTTGCTCTGGCTATAAATAATAATATCATCCAAATAAATTATAACAAACTTACCAATGTATTCCTTTAATAATTCATTCATTAGCCTCAAGAATGTGTTGGGTTCATTTTTTATCCAAAAGGGCATCACCGACCACTCATACAGACCAATATTTTTCTTGAATATAGTTTTCCACTCATCCCCCTCTCTAATCCTTATTTGATGGTAGCCACTTTTCAAATCAATTTTAAAAAAATATTTAGACCCACTCAAAAAATCCATCAAATATTTTATATGAGGTAATGGAAATCTATATGTGATAGTGATCTTGTTAATTTCCCTGGAATCAGTGCACATGCACCATTCACCATCATTTTTTGGACTGAGCATTGTTGGTACAGCACATGGACTCAATCTTTCCTTCACCAATCCTTTGTCTAATCATTCTTTCACCTACCTTTTGATTTATTCATTCTCTTGAGGGGTTAATATATAGTATTCTTTATTTGGAAAGATTCCACCAGGTATCAAATCAATGTGGTGACTGATACTTCTCATAGGAGGTAGAGAATTAGGTAGTTCATCCACAACTATATCAGCAAATTCATCAAGCAGAATTTCAATATCAGCAGGAAAATCATCTAAGTTTGTGGAAGTTAAAAATACCTTTGGTTTTCCAATGAGAGAAAAATGAGGCTCCTTTTTTTCTTAACTTCCTGCAATAAATCCTTTCCACTCATCAGAAGAATGCTAGGTCCAGATTCCTCTTTGGTTGTATCATCCTTCAAAGGTAGCAACACATGCATTTTCCCATTTGTCTCCAAGGATTAAGTGTTCATTTTTTCATCATGTATGGCCTTCCTGTCATACTTCCAAGGTATCCCCAATAAGACATGGAAGACATCCATCGGCATTATCTCACATAACACCACATCTCTTCACCAAGAGTCAATGTCCTTTCTGTAGCCAAGACACTCTATAGCGAGTGGGATGTGCCATCCTTTTTAACCCCAATTTATCTACCATTTCTATGGAGACCAGGTTATCAGTGCTTCCACTGTCAATTAATACCTTGCAACACTTCCCCTTATATTTAGACATGGTTTTGAAGAGGCTCTTTATTTGTGTTGGTTCATGGAACTCTTTTTCTACCTTCACCAAAACTCTCTTCATCATCAAGGATTCTCATGCTTCAATTGGCTCTTGTTTTTCTAAAGTCTTTTATGGATCCTCTCTGGCTTCTGCAATATTAGATGTCCTTTGATTTGTTGTTTTATTCCTTGGGCAGTCTCATGACATGTGTCCAAATTCACCATAGGTATAACATCTATTTTCTCTGCCTCTTCCTCTTCCTCTGGAACCAAATCTCCTCCCTCTAAAATCTCCTCTTTGTGGTGATTGGTTTTTGGATGCTTCTCCTTCATTCTTGGGAGTTTTAGACCTTCCTCTATTTGAATATCCTCTTCCTCTTGTCACACCCTTTCCTCTATTCTTCAGATCTTGTTTTCTCAACAATTTTTCTTTTGCTTTTAATGAATCTTGGTAAGCATCCTCAACTTCCCTGAGATTCAGCAATCTAATTTCATCATGTATATCATATCTCAATCCATTAATATATCTTTCTACTCTCTCCACATCTCCCTTTTTCTATCTAGATCTTATAATCAGCCTATAAAATTCCTCTGTATACTCCTTGAATATCATGGTTTTCTACCTTAAATTATATAGTTGTCTAAAGAGGGTTAGATGATAATCCTTGGGCATAAATTTATTTTTTATTTTGCTGACCATTTTATCCCAATTTTTAATTTTGGCTTTACATTTCCTTTCTCTCTATATCTTCATTTCATCCCACCAAATGGCTTCATGTCCTTTTAACCTAGTGGATGCATATTTCACTTTTTTTCTATCCTCAACCTCAAAATAAAAATATTTATCCATAGTGTTGATCCATTCCATGAGCTCCTCTACATTTAAATTCCCTTGTACATGGGAACTTCCACCTTGTGTCTACCACCATCATTTACTATCATCCTTAGCACCCTATTTTCTTTAGTGTTTTCCTCTGGTTCTTCTTCATATGATCCGTCCTCTCCACTAATACTACCCACATCAGGTTCCCTTCTCTATATTTCCTCCATGGCTTCCAATATAGCTCTAAGTTTCCTCATTTATTCTTCCATCGCTGCATTCCATTATTGTCTGTCTCAACCTACTCCAACATTAACTCATTTCCCTTGTCTTGGTGTCATATTCCATTATGTTTTAATTACAGTGAGATCTGATACCAATGATTCCCTAATGGGCACAAAAAATCTCCTTACTACCTTGATTTATTGGACAGACTTCAAATTTTAAAACATTTTCAATAACAATACCTGGATTGATGTCGAATTGATCTCGTTGTAGTGTTGGTTTTTCTCAAACTGTAACTCTGAAGAAATTATGATTTTTCTCAGCACAGGGTTAAGCGCCTTCTCCTTAAGGTTATTACACATATAACCAAGATAAATTTCATTCAAACTTTATAAATGGTGCTAAATCTTAATACAGGAATCAATGGATAGATTTTAATGAAGAGTTAGATGAATGGTTGTCATCATTTTCGGTGTAGACATAGAAAAGTGGATTATGGGGAGGTCGCAAGGGGGATTTCAAATCCATTCGACATGTTTCGGAGGAGATAGTATTGTGACAACTGTCCAACAATTGTTTTTGCATTACCACTTCCTAAAGGTCTCTCCTTTTCATTCTTCATGCAAGTTTGGGGAGTGGAATAAATCTATGATTTTCAAGCACTCCTTTCTTTTTCATCCAATCTCTGATGGTGCAACTCCTATGCTCCAGTATATTCAACAAATGATATAGATCGTTGATATAAATTTATCAACGATCAACATTTGATTTGAATTAAACTTTGACTAACATCCAACGATGTAGATTCAACAGGACTCTAATCCAATGATACCTATATCTCTCTCCTTCAAACATTAAACTCAAACCCTGCAACAAAATTTGAATCCAAATTCTTCAATAAATCAACACAATTGATAAACAAAAGGTCGATATCATAACAACGATGATATGTGAGGATAATTGAGATATTTTTTTTTAAGTCCATATAAACAACCCTTGCATATCTTTATTATGAATCAAAACATGATTACACAAAGTTGTCACAATAGGACACTACTTCGGCCTTCTTCACTCAATTCCTCACCACACTCATCCCCAAACTTCTTTCGACAATCCAAAACCAATCCTTTTACAATAAAAAAATGTATATTAAGTCTCACTGTATCAAAACTAATAAATAATCCTTATAAACCTGTCATAATCCTTAAAATTAATCAAATCTCCTAATTTATCAAACAAATCATAACCTAATAACTAAATAGTTATTCTCGATGCCTTCTAGAGGCATTAAAATTAAATATTACAACTTAAATAAAATTAAGAGGTCCAACCCTCTTTGGTAAAATAATTTGACCCTTAGGTCCATGAATTAAAACTTGAATTAGATGCTCCTGCATCATGAAGACACATGGAAACTTATTAGAGGAGACACATGGCGCATTACTATTGGATGAAACGTGGATAAATTTTGTTCTTTTATTTATTATCCTAAATGGACATGTGAATGGATACCGACTGGGATAATTTTCGTCAAAATAGTTATTATTTAATTAATTTTTAAGGGGAGGTCGAATTTTTCCAAGCTCCATAATCTTCTCTCTTTTATTTCTCATTAAATGTAATATAGACTTAATATTATATGCTATTAAAATTCATGTAATCCCATGCATGTGGGATAATACTTTACCACAAAAAGGTATAATTTTCATGGGAGAGCACGAAATTCATACAAGGGTCCATATTTGCCCAAGACATTTGATCGACGATGGTTGAGTCATGATTTTGGAGAGGCCATAATGTGAGCTTCAGGTTTCGGAATTGTGAAAACTTTATACTGTTGGAAAAGTATTTCAATGAATATGATTATGGTATAGGTTTCAAGGGCCGAAAGTGGCTACATTTTTCCAAGAAATTAAAATATCATCCAACTTCATTTTAATGGGCCTGCATGACAACTCAACTTCACAAGCTCATATATTGAGATTCAGGTGATTGATTTAGGAAAACTTTATATAGTTGGAAAGATAAGAAGATGAAGATCACATATGAAGTGATATATATGGATAAAAAGTTTATTATCACTACCATAAATTTAAAGCATAGTCCCCCTATTTTAAAAGGAAATTAATTAAATTTTAAAAATAAAAGTTTATTTAAAAAAATTTATTAAAAAAGAAAAGGGACCCATTTTGAATATGTGTATATTAATGATGTAAGTTCATTAATAAGGAATTAATGAGGATTTAATTAAACAAAATACTTCAAGAAAATAATTGTACAGAAAATTCAAAAGAGAAAAAACCCTAACTACTCAAGTAGTTAGAAGATCTCATTTTAAAAAGAGAAAGGCTTCATTAAGGGTGACATAATTAGAATTATCATAGGGGTGGGATAGAATATAAGAGGAAGAAGAAGGTATGGCCATGAATATACATCCAATATTTTGATCAAATAAAAGAGATCTATGTATTCTCCACTCATTCTCTTCTTCTACACCATTTCTCATAGCTTTATGCTTGAATCTATGAGTTGGGCACAAGGATGAGTTCTTGAGTGTTCTTCTTGTATTCTTCAAAAATATGTTTCTTGTATGATCATGGAGTATTTACAAACATATACATGACTATCAAATTTTTTGTAATGAAGAACATATTTCATGAATAAAACTCCACAAAGAATTGCTTCGGGGTTGATTTCGATTATATCTTGTAACTTTGAGTCGTAAGTATGAGGTGTTTTAGATTGACCTATCAAATTCTCTTTTTGGTTTTGAGAGAATACTCTTTTAAAATTATTTGATATGATCAAGTTATCCTCTCCTATTTCTCGTGAAGAATACATGGATGCATTTATATATGATTAAGAAGATTGTGTATGTGATGTTGATCACAATGAAATTCTAATGTTGAATCCCTCCTTCAATCTTTTCTTATTGTGAATAGATTTATTACTGCACAAAAATATTATATCAGGTTATTGAAGAACCATATCATTTCATAAATCCAAGTAATAAATATATATGGTTTGTTTTCTAATCATTCTCCTAATCCAAGATATTTATGATATATCATTTATCCAAAGAGGAGTACCACCTCTTTAAAAACGCAGGGGGATTGATATCCTCGTGAGGTTGTCATTTTGGTCCTAAAGGACTCAAGCATCAATAGTCCATTTGTCTCATCAATCATCACATTGATGCTTTCAATTATTCTATTGAGTCTTAAATTGGATCATTTGTATGCTTTACTTTTTCTTGAGTACCCAACCATTATTCATTTATCAACTCGAGAGTCCAATTTTCCAATCCTGCCATCTTTTCTTTTGATATAGAATTTACTTCCAAACACTCTGAAATGCTTCACATTTATTGGTATTCCTTTCCATAT
>ML781401.1:423110-447685 GCA_009831015.1 Picea engelmannii
TTTCCTTATCTCACATTTTTTTGATTCAAACACAAGTCTATGTCCTTGATCACACATTTTACTTACACTTAGTAGATTGTGCTTCATGTATTCAACGAGTAGTACATTTTATGCCTTGGCATATCCTTGCTTCCAAGCTTGGTTGCACCTCTTCCTATAATTTTGGTTGAGTTGTCATTGTCAAATGAAACTCATCCATATCTTTCCTTTTTCATAGTTAGAAACATGTCCTTATCGCCTTTCATATGCTTTGAGAAACCACTGTCAACATACCATCCATGTTGCTTGTGTTGAGATTGTAAAGAAAGCATGCATTCTTTAATGTTGAATTGATCCAACTTTCTTATCCATATTATTTGTGGTTCATGCTTATGATTGTTTATATTTTGTATTGATTCTCTTGTAGGAACAATCAATCTACAATCCTTTGCCATGTGACCAAAGTTATTTCATTTGTATCATTCTACTTCATCAATCAAGGATTCAAATCTGTTCTATTTTTTTCTTTGTGCATCATGATGCCTTCTTGGATAACCATTTCTTTTGTAGCCTTCATAGTTTCTTATGTTCTTGGTATCGGATCTACAATTCACTTCTTTGTGCCCAAAATTGTTACATGAATAACATAATCCAACAAAAATAGTTTGATACCTGGGGTTGGAATATCTTCTGAATGGTGTTGTTCTTCTGAATCCTTCTTCTTCTCAAGATATTTCTATTGTTGGCTACTGTTGATTCTAAATTTTGGATCTTTTGGGTGGTGAAGTGTCTCTGTAATATTCTTCTTGGATCTTCTTTCCTTCTTATTTCTTAGGAGATCCTCTGTCTGTTTCGGCATAGCTTTTTTATTATATTTCTTGTTCTGTTGCCTTGGAGCTTGATCCTTTCTCTGTCTGGTTGTATCCTAGCCCGAATTTGTCATAGTATGGCCTTTGACTCTTAATGATATCATCCAATATTTTGGTGTTGTTTTTCTGCATGTTCTTCTTCTGAATATCTTTTCTTAGAGTGACTATGTTTTCTTCCAAGCCTTTTGTTGGAGCCGCCTTTGTTTTTTCTAGCCCGTCACAAATTTCATTCTTAATGCTTGAAATCTAAAGATGATTTTCATATTTCCCTCTGAGGTATCGAGATCCCTGAAGCTTTATCACGTGAGCAGCGATGATTATTATACTCTCGAGGAGAGTCCTACCTTTCGTTAAAACGTTTTCTCTTTTGTCTACCTCGGGATCTCGTAGGTCGGATATTATAAGTCATATAAGTCACATGCCCCGAGCTACGAAACAGCGAAGTCATTTTAATTTTTCACTCAGGACAGTAACAAGGGTAAAGTTTTCCCTAACCCATGATTAAACGTCATCGGGGTTTCGCACCTCGGCGTTCACCAAATCCAAAAATTTATTGTCGTAGCCCCGATAGCCGAGAACACGAGGTCCTTATTTTAGTAACCCGTGTCAAGGTTAAAGGTAAAAGCTAAACCATGGTAAAAATTTATGTCGACATTTCGCCACTCGACATTTTATTTTTCAAAAGTTACACCGTCTAAACCCTGACTCACGAAATCATGATAAGGATATAAACATAATTAATTAATTACTAAATCTGAGTTTATCTTCCCTTTTTATTTATCGCAATCTCGCGGTTTCGCAGCTCAACATGCAAACCTCCTGGAAACTTATTTTCGAAGCTCTGAGTCGCGATATGGCGAATATAATAATTATGAAATTAATCGAGCCCCAAATCATGATTACCTTTTTATTAACCAAAATCAATCATCACAGTCTCAGGTGTTAGAGGTTCAAAGTGTTAAAGTAAAATCCTTGATATAACGAATACCGAAATATTGATTAACGTTGGTAAAAACGGATTAATTAAGCTAAATCAATACATATCCCATGTTTTGATGCTTGCGTGATTTAAGAGGTAACATTTTTCTTTCCATACGCCAAATGATGTTTTAAACCGCCAAAATTTTATGGCATTACTGAGGAAATAGGGTAAATCGATGAATATAAGATCAGATTTTTACGAAAAAACTTATTTCTAAATATGATTTGACATACTTGTTCTGAAAGGTACCGAGTTTTCAAATATATATAAGAGTTGTGGTTCATTATAACAAATTCATTTCATATTATGCAGAGCACATTATCTCTGAGCAACTGACTTCTGTATGTATACATATTTCTATCGCAGAAGAGACAAAACGCAATCTCCAGCCATGGCTCCGCGAAAAGCATCCAAAGCAAATGTTGAGGTTTCGGGACAAGGCTCAGACAATATCACTGATACTTCGCCTCGAAGTATCGAATCAGTCCTGAATTGGTCATTCGTTTCAGATGTTCTGCAGGCAGAATTGGTGGATTAATCCAATGACTCCAGTGACAACAAAAAAGATGATATAACCACCAAGTACAAAATAGTCATCCAATCCGGAATGCACAAAGTAGCAGCCAGGCCACGATTGCTTCCATATTATGACTTGGTCCGATGGGCATTATACCATGTAGACATACCGACCAAGACCATCATGAACGAGCAAAAAGTCACCATCGAGACTTTCAGGCCGGAACATTTGCAAGCCATGTATAAGCTACCCACAACGTCCGACTACACATATGGTGTCGAATTCTTGGATGAGTTCAAGGAGAAGGAATGCGTACAATATGATAAAACCATGTCCAGTTTAATAAAATATTGGGTTTCGAACACCGTGAAGTTCAGAGCTGATAGCCACGCATGTATTCAATCGCTTCTTTAGAATCGCAGTACAAATATGTAGCCATGATGACATGCAGGTTATACGGGAGAGAGGACACCTCACATTTTTTTCTTCCGTGGGTGCCTGTAATGTTTCGGGTCGCCAAAGGCGGTTCCTTTGACTGGGCAAAAATGTTGTCTGATAGCTTGACCAGTTGGGTCACAGAGTATCAGGTGCAAAAAGAGAACGAGAAGGCATCTTCATTCTTCATGTCTGCGTACATTATGGACGCAGTTTGTTTTTTAACACCATTTCCCTTAATGAACTGGAGTTGTAATCCAGCAGAAGATGAACCCATACACCTTTATCATGCAAAATTATGGGAAAACAAAGCGGCAAATTTTGTGTATGAAATCTTTAACTGGGTGATGGTGCCCCTGCATATCACCATTTTTGGTGACCCACCACCCAGGATCTCGGACAGCATAGCAAAGAATCTGAGCAGCATAGAAGAATGGTATGTGGAAGAAGAATTTTCATACCTCCGAGTTTTCAGGGCTTCAGTCCCCCCGCATGCATTGCCATTGTTCATTGCCGACAAGTTGGCTTGTTGTGAGGTCTCTAGGCAAACGGTAATTGGTGGTATAAGAAAAGAACTTAAGGGATACTCGAAGAAGGTATGGCTACCTTTTCCTGTTCATTTGAATTATTATTCTTTATTAGATTTCGGGCATGCCAAAGACGAGGCAACAGCCCTGGAAGACCTAAATTTGGTCTCCATTGAATACAAGAAGCACGATCCATAGAGGGTCGTGAGAAATCATTTGGCCAGTTGCGGGCTCAAGAGATTTGAGCACGAGAATTCACTCTCGGATGACATTTTCCGAGGCGCAAGGTCCTATGCCAAGATTCTGGCTCAGATAAAAACTTTAGCACCCAAAGAAAGAGTATATGTTCTGAAGTTCCAGGAACATCGACGTAGTTGTCTTCCCGCAGTGTTGTGGGGTGAAAGTCCGAGTATGTCGGAGGCGAAACAGAGATATGTTGAAGGCTCTAAGGATGCGACTCCCGATCAAGAAAAACACCAGGACGAGGGAGAGCAAACTAAGAGTCTAAAAATAGAGATAAAGACTCTCGACCCGCCAAAGAAGTAGAGTCCGGTCACTACTCCGGGAAAACCAGCAAAGCAGATCAAAGAACCTATCACATCAGTTACCCCCTTGCAGTCGACGCAGGGAAATATTGATGCAGGATGGATCTTCAATGAAGAGTTGAGGCCTATAAGGGTAGAAGAACTCCCTTTGAATGAGTTTTTCTTCGATAAGAAGAGAAAGGCAGTGGTAAAAAGGGAATTCTATCAGGAAGGAGAGTCAATTGCCAAGAAATATAAAGTTATAACTGATGGAAAAGACAAAAAGAATGAACAATTCACGACTGAAATAGAAGGGACATTAGGAGCATATGCCTCGGCGAATCAATTTTCAGTCGGGATTTTAAAAAACCAACATAAACGAAAAAATTGCCTCATTAGGACCCTTGAATCCAGACTGGCCACAACAACAGAGACTTCTAAAGACCAGGCGAGCATAGGAATAGAGCAGGCTAGGTTGGCCGATAAAAATGAGATAGAGATGCTCAAAACTAAGCTCGAGCAAGCACAGCTGGAGGTCCGGGATGGTCAGATGCAAGCGAGCCAACAAAGGGATTTGATCGAATAGCTGCAGGCTAGGGTGGAAATCGCCAAAAGCAAAGTGATAGATATCGAGATGTTTCAGTCCCAGGCGATGGAGATTCGGGGAAGATTCTTTGCGGCCCAACGGAATCTACTCGGCAAGGTAGGGGAGATTAGGGACAATTGCTTGCTAGTTAATCAATTTTTGGAGAACTTATCTGCCAGAGAAAGGGAAGTTGGCACAGCACGGGTCACCTTCCAAGAGGTTGTGATAGCCACAAACAACAGGGGTTCGGGAAGTACTCCTAGGTTCACCATTTCAGAACAGACCAGAGGAAACATTCTATTAAAAGAATGGGAGCACAACATCACCGAAGGCAAACAGCAAGCCAAAAAGATAACGAATTCCTTAGAAGAGGCCTTCAGTTCTATAGACGATGATCTGCTAGGCATTGATAGCGGAGGTAATGTCGAGGCGTTGATGTAAATGAATATGGAAAAAATCTCACTTGATCTAAAGGAAAAAGAAGAAAGAGATTCGGTTGAGATTTCCCAAGTGACTATGGTGGACATAGTCCAAATAGACAAATGCATGATTAGACCAAGAACGCAACTATGCGCCATCGACATCATAGGAAGATAGATGGAACACAGGCTGTCGGAGTTAGCCCGAGAATGTTACTTCTTTGAAGCCAGTTGTCAATCAGAACCATCGCGGCTGATATCTCAGCTGGTTGAAAGATGTGTCGCCTATATCGAGCATGTGCGAGGAAAAACGTCTGGCACCAAGTGAAAACAGAGAAGAAGAACTGGAGCGATTGCTCTCCTCCCTGTCATAACCAAAATTTTGTGACGATTGAGATTCTATCTTATTTGTAAAACTGTACAAATATACCACAGAAAGAAAAGAAAAAGGCTGGACCTTTTTGCGTCGATTGTAACAGAATTTTTTACATTTTGAGAGTTAATACAAAGAAAATCTGAAGATTCTCAATTCCGTCACGACTGTGTTATGAGTTTATTTTCTTGTATCTCATATTTCGTTTCATTTCATATTCCTAATTGATGAATGCTTCGTTATAATTTAGTACGACCACTACTATAGCGAATGAATTTTGGTTTTTTGTAATTGTTTACTGTTTTTCCTCTGTACTAGCTATCAACGGGTGTAAGACCAGTCCACTTTTTCAGAATTCTACACATATTCTATGCTACATCGAGTTATTTCTTTACAGTTTTCCTCTTCTGTTTATACGTGAGATTCTCCCTTGATAGGAGCCTTACATCATAGACAGCTAAATGTTTTTCTCCCACCTCGTACATTTTATTAAGATATAACTCAGTTACGGGAAAGAGCCTTTGATTTGCATCCCTATTTTATTCCTACAACTGTAAATTCTCTTTTATACGACCAAATTGAGACAACACTTAATCTCTCTCCGAAGTTTTTCCTACTTTTACTGTTCCTCCATGACTGTCCCTGTACCAACACAGCCCAATATCGAACCCGGGTTATCAAACCAAATGCACATTGCCTTAAACCTTTTCGATACTATTCTTAAAACAGCTACCAACCGGGTTGAACTTGAATGTTCATTTGCAGCCATCAAACAGGATATAACTATTCATGAACAGTTGGAAGCTAGACAACACCAACATAGGAATCTTCCTGAGTTTCCTTTGTCGAAGGTTGACGTTTCTCTCTTCTCCACCTTTTACCCACTTTCGGATGCTTAGACACTGTACTTCTAAGCCTTAAGTATAGACTCTGGAACAACATCTTTATGGCGCCATTGTCGGGGACTCGAAGTTGATATATATCCCTGGGAGAACGACATGTTCCTAGTCCTAAGGCCTGGTTGAGCAGCAAGTCATAGGAAAATATTGGTTGCACATGCTCTGGCGACTCCATTAAAAGTTTCTGATGGTGATTTCACTGGCAGGAGAAATCAGAATTATGGATTTCATGATGCCCTATCAATATGAAAAGAAGATAAAATCTTGTAGCAATCTGGAGGGACACTTCACAGCAAAGAGGAAGAGGGAAATTTGACTTTTTTTTCAATACAGAAATGAGCTACCTGTTACAGAATCTTACGAGGAAATAGGATGTTGACAAGCTCATCAGGGATACATTGGACAAGGTTTTGGTTCTCCGATTCTAAAGGGCCACAGATGTTGTTTGCATGCAGCTTGATGAAATTCTTGCAAAAATTGTACGTGAAGTGTCCAAGTTTGCATCGACAGCTTTAGTGGATGTTGATGCAGAGGAAACCCAAGTTTATCTCAAGTACTTTGACATTAATTTGATACCTTCTACGATCTTCTTTTTTAATGAACATCATATGAAGAGGGACTCAGAAACTCCAGATCATACTAAATGGATTGGTGCTTTCCATCAAAAGCAAGACTTCATTGATGTTGTGGAGGCGATTTTCAGAGGAGCAATGAAAGGCATATTGATTGTCAAATGTCCATTACCCCCAGAGAGAATTCCAAAGTTTGAATTACTTTATAAGAATATTTAGATTATGACTAATGTTGTATGGCTTGGGGACAAAGAGGTTAAAACAACAACAATTTCTCTTAGTACCAACTTTATAAATGTTCAGGCAGGGTATGTCAGCGTCATTCATTATTTTTTGAGAAAAGCCTGCATGTCCAGCATATAACAAAGACAGTTTTCCTTTATACTGTAAAATACCGAGTTATCTTTGTATTTGCAACAACATTAATAGAAACTTGTTCTCTGGGAATCTCATGAATGGAGGCGACCTCTTTGGGAAGTATATCAATTTTCTAAATTTCTGCTATAAGTGAAAGCGCTGATGAACATGTTGATTTTGCTCCTTTTGCAGCCCTGTTAGAGGCTACCATGGCGGTGAGTTTCTTAACGTTCACAGATGGTGGAGATATTCTCAGTCAGTGCGCTAGTTTTCTCTGTTACCATTCTGACTATCAGATCAGAGATGAAATCTTGTCGTAGTCCGTCACCTAGCTGCTTGATTGGTTTCATCGAAAATGCGGTCACTCAATCTGGTTACCTGTTCTCGGTATATAAGGTGGCATAGGCTACAGGTTACATCTTTCACGTTTGGGTCTCCCAATGGATGAAGGCACCTGGTCTACTATTCTTGGAACTTTAAGGGAAAGTACCATCCCTAGATGGAGCCTATGTTGTAACAGATATTGAAAATTTCCGAACTAACGGAGGCACTTTCGCTCAAATTTAACAACAGATGAAATCCTTCTTCATCTCCTCCTCAACCCTGTCTATTTTCATAGCTACAGACACTATAAATCTCAGATTTTTCTGTGTCCTTGGCTACTGTTTCTACTGCTGCAAGATTTTTCTGAACCTGGGTGAACTTCTGGCATAGCAGTAAATATCGAGGATCCCCAGGACATGTTCCAGCTATTGCTTCTATCAAATCCTTTACAATTCCTCTGTAAGTGTCATCCTTATATTCTCCAGGATCCTCTCTCCTAGATTCTCTCATCATCTCCACAAGAAAATCGAGGTAACAGAGAGCGAACACAGATCAGTCAAAATCGGTGTAACATGGCAGAAGAGGACGCTTCACATATACCCTGGATGAAATGTTCTGGTTGTAGGCCAGCGTGAATCTTTCAAAACATAATCTGCCCTCTGCATTGTTAGTGATAATATATCTCTCGAACGCACAACGATTATTACCGAAGCATTGCCTGAGTCTATTGGATCAGAGTTGATTGGCCTCGTTAATTCTAGAGACGAAATTCCAGATCTGCTAAAGCTGGATGATGTTATAGATCTTGTCATTCCAAGAGGAAGTAATAAACTGGTGTCGAAAATCAAGAGTCGACAAAAATTCCTGTGCTTGGTCATATTGATGGTGCTTGTCATGTATATGTGGACAAAGCAGCTGATTTGGATATGGCCAAAAGAATTATTTTAGATGCAAAGACTGACTATCTGACTGCTTGTAATGCGATGGAAACACTACTTGTACATGAAGCTATAATGAAGACTGGTGGCCTGGATCAACTTATTTTGGCATTACCAACAGTAGGTGTTACATTGTATGGTGGCTTAAAGGCTGCTAATATACTGAAATTACCCAAGGCCGGTAACTTTCATCATGAATACAGTTCGATGGCATGCACTGTAGAAATAATAAAGGATGTTTTTGGGGCTATTGATCATATTCATGAACATGGAAGTGCTCACACAGATTGTATAATAACTGAAGATCGTGATATTGCAGAGGTTTTCTTAAGCCAGGTAGACAGTGTTGTTGTATTTCATAATGCAAGTACGCACTTTTCTGATGGCGCTCTCTTTGGTCTTGGAGCTGAGGTTGGAATAAGTACAAGCAGGATACATGCTCGCGGATCTGTTGGAGTTGAAGGGATTTTAACAACCATATGGTTGTTGAGAGACAGTGGGCATACAAAGTTCAATATGACGAGGCCAAATGTGGAAACACACTCTCTCATACTCCCCTCCAAGGCTCCTCCAATGGATTGTCTCCGCTTGTTCATTGTCTTCACCTATATAATACCATTTCTCACGATGCCAAGAGGTTCGTGCGTATCTGTTGGTGAAATATTTCTTTGGAACCTGTATCTACGGGTGACATTTTGTGGTGAAGTTTTTCTTTGGTTGATATCAAAGAAAATTGTTTTTGTTTCCTAAATTAATTTATGTGATAAATTGTGCTCTGTTACATCAAGTGTTTGGATATCTTTTTGATCATTCAACCTACTGGGTTTTTGAGACGCATCAAACCCTAGATTGTAATCAGAAACAGTATCCTCAAGTTATCCAGTTCCATTCTCTATGGAAATGGATTATGTGAACAGTAGGAATCCGATTGTCAATTGTTCAGGACCTTTAATTGTCACTCAAGAGGAGGGTAGTACCTTTTTTGCGTTTCGCGGGGTTACAAAACATAGATGGACGGGCAGGTACAAAGCCCATGTATGGGATGCTACCTTTAGAAAGGTGGGTGCCAAGCGCAATGGTAAACAAGTCTATTTGGGGGGATATGATTTGGCCAAAAAGGCAGCGATATGTTATGATATTGCAGCGCTTATGTTTTCCGGGTTATCAGCGAAAACAAATTTCCCACGTATCAATTATGAAAATGATATTATAGAGATGCAAAATCAAACGCAAGGATAACACAAAAGATTTATCCCAGCTAAAAATACTCCACTTGTCAAAATGATTAGTAACAACATAGCATCTAGCAGTCGCAAAGTTCCATGAAGGCGAACTGTTTCATATTTCTCTAAACAAAAAGAGATTTATTTTTTATTTTTCTTTTAAAAGACTGATGGATGTAACAGAGAAAGAGGCGCAGGGGGGCGAGCTGGGGAAAAACCTCTTTGGAAGAGGAGTTCCTTTGTATGTTGAGTTAATTTGTAAATATAAATTGGAGTAATACAGAATACATATTTACTTGAGACTGTGAGATTCATCACGGTCGATTCTTTCAGTATGTTTTCCCTATTGTCATTATCATACTGTTTATCTCTTCCTCTTTCAGTTGTGTTAAATTTGTTTCGAATTCATTTTATATGCTCCTTACCCACAGTTGATATATATGTGTTGCGTTCTATGGTGACTGATCAGAATTCGTTCAAGATAAGCGCTCTGCATCTAGTTATCATCCTTCGTTTGTTTTCCTCTAAAGTTGTAGTGAAAATTCATCCTTGATAGATGCTTTCATTGTGATGGCCTCTCCTTTTCTTTTTCTGCTACCGCATCATGATTATCAATTGCTGAAAGATAGACTTACTTTGCCTCATTTTCCGCAAGTTATAAGATCACTGCTATTATCTCCTTTCTTCGGTTTTCACTTGACTCCATGCCCAATGGACTGTTTCCCTGGTCCAACCCCCAAACTCTAAAATCCAAAAAATATCATTTACCCATAAATCTGCCCACCATTTCACGCTTACTGAAGATCATATTGTGAGATTATTCGAGAGATCCCTCTCGGGTTGGGAGGGGAAGCTTCCAATCCAAAGTGGTTCGAGGTTTCCTCGAGATTGATTTGCATGCAACCCAAATTCAGTTCCGAGTGACAAGACCTTCAATCATATTTTCCTTCTCTTCCAATTGATTTATGAGTGCTTCTTCAACCTAGATTTTTAACTTCCTGATCATCTCCTCGATTTCTTTTGGGTTGGAATTTTGATATCCTTCTTTCCTCTTTAGTTCTATCTTGAGTGACTTGATTTTATTTCTTTCATTCTTTAGTTCTTCTAAGGAACTGATTAATTCTTCTTTGAGATTGACTTCTCCTTCTTTTTTTGAAATCTTCTACTACCATGAAGAGTAATCTTTATGTATCATTGTCACTATCTTCATCCTCGTCTGATGAGGAACTACCTTCCTTGGTGTAGAGAATTTTCTTGAAGAATTTCCTTTTGTTTATTCTACCCTTTTGAATTTTCTTTTTCTTTTTAGGATATTCTTGTTCATCAATTTCCTTGTTCTTAGCATGAGGAAATTTAGAAGAAAAATGACCAATACCACCACAATTGAAACATTTCAATGGAATCATACATTTTTATTTGTCGATTCCTCTTTGCAACTTTCTTATGAAGTTTTCCATTTCCTCTTCTTCCTCTGAATCATTGTTGCAACTACAATATAATTTTGGATTTTGAGTGTTCTTCTTCTTTGTCTTCTTGGATGCCTTGAATGTTTCTTCCTTTGTGACTGGGTTCTCCTTATTTGTTCTAATATCATAGGCGGTGAGCATTCCATGTAGCTTTTCCATGCTCAACTTGGATAGATCTATTCTTTCTTCTAGTGTTGATATCTTTGGATCAAATCTCATAGGTAGATACCTTAGTACCTTTTGAACAATGATTGGTTCCTTCATATCTTCTCCCAAAACTTTAATAGTATTCACTATTTCATCAACTCATAGAAAGTAGGTTGCAATGTCTTTATCTTCCTTTATATTCAATTGTTTGAACTTAGCTCTATTGGATTTTTTCTCCCTTGACTTTGTCATCTCCTTCATAAATCTTTAGAAGCTTATCCAAAAGATTCTTTGCATCATTGCAATGCATAACATTAACAAATACTAAATTAACAAGGCTTTTTGGAATAGTACCTTTATCCTTTGAGTTTTTTTCTTCGAGTTTTTGTCCATCCTTGTCTGTTGGGGGAGTGGTTGTTTCTTTGTATCCATCTACTACTACTCGCCAGACATCAAATCCTTGTTCCTATAAGAAGGTCTTCATTCTTGTACTCCAGAATGCATAATTATGACCATCAAATACTGGTGCTCCAATCTTAGTGTATTCCATGATCTCCTTCTAGTGGTTAGAATCTTCTTGAAGGACCTTCTATGATACCAATTGTTGGAATACTGAGGGGGGGTGAATTAGTATGAGAAATTTTATTACTTTTAATCATAGTATATCAACTTCAATTTAATCAACGGTATATCATCAATGTGTCAATCAATAGCATATTATCAATGAGCACATAAACATAAGAAGCACGACATCACATCAAATACACAATACACTAGAATTTATGTGGAAACCAAAATGGAAGAAAACCATGGAATGATTTCTTATATATCAAAGATCACATTCATTGGAAGAAAAAACTTCCTAATTCTCCAGCTACAATTGGAAGGAGGATAAAACCAACTATTTAAAAGCTCCAACTTGAAGAAATATACAACCTAAATTCTATGGATCCAACTAGAAGGAGGCTACAACCCTCTCATTCTCAAGCTCCAACCTAAAGAAAGATCCAACTCTCTGAGTTATCCTACACCAATAGGAAGGAGGATACAACCTCCTTTCCTTTCCCCATCCCACCACCATGAAATATAAATGTATACCAACTATCACTACCACAATCACTGCCATTATCACTGCGATTGTCACTGTCACTGCCACTGCCACTACCAATATCACATCAACCTATAACTTGTCAATTTATCACTATATCCAACCTATCATTGTCCATATACCATCAACCTATAACCTGCACCATCAACCTATGCTATACCAAAACCTAAACCATGTCATCAATCAACTGTGTACCAACATATATCCATCATAAGATATACTAACTACAACATCAATGATAAGTATCCAATCATGTACCATATGTCAAACATGAATAAAACCTATACCATATACCATAACATCAATCAAGTATAGACCTATACCATATCATCAATGATGAACCAATGCATGTCTCACATGCATATGCCACCATACATCAAGAGTGTACCTCAATCATGAAAAATCATCTCAAATATATGAACCATAACAACCATGCCATATGCTAAACCAGATATACCAAAATACGTTACTCAATCATGTACCCAAGATGTACCTCAATCTTGTGTCAAACCCTCATCAATATGCCAAGTATGCCTCAAACATTCACCACATCATAATCAAGCAGAACCTTCACAACAAGTACACAAATATACCAATACCTCTGTAGCTGACCTGAAACACTGAAATGATGACCTGTAAGTTATATTCTATCTTCAGGGAACTGGTACTAGAATTTCCCCCGAACTTTTATTTTCCTCACAGGACTAAGAAATCCTATCATGCAGGGCCTTGCTTGATGAGGCCTAAGAAAATCATCAGGGTACCTCGCGGGACACTATTGGTCTAACCCGCAGGGGCCTACTGAACTAGGGTTTCCTTAGTGAACTTTTCTCTCTTCTGCAACCCCGAAACTCCTGCACTCCTTTCTTGTCACTACCTCATATTTCTCCATCGCTAACTTGAAACATATATCACTAGTTCACTAGAATATGTTCAATAGAATAAGTGAATGAATGTACTTGTGAATGACTCCTTGAGGTGTATTTATACTTTTTCTAAGTAACCTATCTCCTTAAATTTAGGGGCTTCTATACTTTCTTGTTACAACCACTTTACCCTTTCATTAAAGACTTGTAACCAACTAGGGGCTTCTTGACCATTCTTCGGTGCTTATAACTTCACAAGACCATAAGTCCTGAACCATGAGGAAGTACATGATGTACCACCTATCACTGGAAATGGCACAACATGGAATATCCATCCATGAGTGAGTTACATGCATTTACACCATCCTTTGTAACCATATTTCTCATCCAACTTCGGGTCCCATAGTCAAACTGGCGGGGCTTCTTCAAGGGTTGACATCAATGACAACCACTCTTTCAACATAATCAACACAAGTGCATCTAGTCAATCCGTAAATAGTCTAGCTCATCATTTTGATGGCAACCTTTTCCATTGAAGCTATGTTATAGAATCCAATGTCAATCTATTTGATTCTCATTATTGAGCTATCACAACACAAGGCTTCCATTGCCAAACAATTTTACTCGAGCATTCCAAATCCTCCTTTGACAGTAGGAATGGAAACCAATTTCCACATTTTGTAATTATTTTGGTGGATCTAAGGTATTGCAGTACAACAAACCTTTCACAATCACACTAAAAATTGTAGCGCTTTTGTTTTAAATAATTTTGGCACTAGTATGTGTTTTTTGTTGGAGATATTTGGCGTCTCTCTCTCTACGGATTTGAAACTAAGTAGTTTTTTATAGAATCCTTGCTTAAAATTCATCCATGAATGCTTAGAATTCTGATATGTCATATATTGAATGCAACTCTGAGGGTTTTGAGTCCATATTTGACCTTAGTCCATTCAACCTTTCGTTGGTGTTGCTTCTACAAAATTGCTCGAGAAATAGTCATTGTCTTACACCACTATGGACAGTCAACAACCATATCAATAACTCAATATTAGATATCGCAGACCATGTGAGGTTGTGCACTGGTAGAGAATTGGAGATGGTGTAAGAAAACATCATCGCAGACTTCAATGTTTACCAAATGTTTATGCCTCATCCAAAGAAATTAATATCAAAGCATTGAGAACAAAAGTTTTTTTTGAGAGAATATTGGCAGCATATTCTCTCAAAAAAAAACTTGTTTCAGTGAGATGATTGTTCTCAGATAAGATAGTGAGCATCTGGGAGAAGTATTTGAAGAAGTTGTTTCAGTTTTTTTCCAGCTGAACAACACTTAGAAAACATGACTTTCAGTGGTTTTGCAATGGAACGAAATTGTCCCAAGTCCTTTTAGTTCTGTCAATGATATTCTGTTAGTGTATATATGGAGTCATCTCAATTATTTCAATAGTGAAAGTCAGTGAAATTTTGTGTTATCAAGGTATAGTAATTGCAAGGGGCTTGCGTGACCTAGGCCAAACATGAGAGACGTATGATGAGGATGTATTTCTCTAGACTTTTGGAGCTCATGGATATATTTGAGAGGTGTTTCCCATGCTCAAAATGATGAGGAGATGAAATTCCTCCTTGCCTTGAAGAGCACGCCATAGATTAATCACATTGTTGCAAAGAATTTTTAGAGACCTTGTGAGATTCTCTTGAACTTCGTCTACAACCATTGTGATTAAACCCATAAGAACATGCTTTGCTTCTGCATTTTGGAGCTTGGAGATCATAGAGACTCACAAATTCGAAAGCATAGACTAAGATCAAGGTAACCTACCAATGGTTCTTTTGTAAGTTTACTTGTGAATTTTTGGAATTAATTCAATTTACATTGTAAATGGGTGCATTTTCAGGAGAAGTCGAGACCCTTCATATGCTAAGTCTTCATCATTGATTCTACATTGTAAATTCAGGGTGGAGTTGCAAGAAACCCCGTGACATCTAAATTTTGTCTATATGGCTCGCGTTCAGGAATTATTAGAGTTATTGAACACTTTAATTCTCTCTTATTTGGAAAATGCAGTCACCATTGATAAAACCACTTTGCAGTCTGTTGTGACCTACTTACATGTTTGACAAGCCAAAGCAGGATTGTTGCAAATTTAGACTCAACTTCTTCACGATGCACTTGAGAAAAAGTATCTTCGACAACATTTGAACTAGTCCTTTATTAGAAGCCTATTTTTTAATATTATGAATATGATGATGTTGATTCATATCAACAACCAACGCAACATCCACTCAATGAGACAGCTCTAGATTCAAGTAGAGAGAAAGATCAACTTCCTCTTTCCAATCCAATCATCAAACCTTGGGAAGAAATCAGGAACAACAAGCACAGAAAAAGTATCATATATGAAAAGGATGTCAACTTTCATAATTTGGATTACACCAAACCAATTCATTTTCAGAGTGTTTAACTATTACAATAAATTTCACATTCACCTGATCCAGGTCATGAGAATATTTTGATATGCCAACATTGTCGGTGAGTTAGCCACATGGAAGATCAGTCCTTCAATATTCATCATTGCAAGCATTGTAGACAACACAATCATCCTTCATATAGGTGTTTCAAACACAAGCAAACTACAAGAGTAAAGAACCACTATAGGTGGATGAATTCTTGGTGATGGTCATCAATAGTCAAGAAGATATCTCAGTCATACCGACAAATGAACTCTCAAGTATTGAGACATATTGTAGTGGAAATATTTTCATCTTCTCACTTGTACCTGACAGAGGGGAACAACATCAACGATTGAAATTCAAGCTTCTAGTTTCGAATTCCTACCATTCGAGCAAAAACAAGTGAGCATGATTGGTTTGTGGTTTTCCTTAAACCACCACTTAGTAGAAGACTTACAACTTATGTTAGACAATGGTTTGTGGTTTTCCTTAAACCTCCACTTAGTATAAGACATTCAATTTCTACTACAAAATAGGTTATGGTCATCTTTAAACCAGTATTGAGAGCACTTCCAATTAGCATAAGACACCAACTTCTAGCTTTGAGATAAATTAGGAAATGTTACAAGAACCATTGAGCCGAGAATAGGGTTCTAGATTTTGTGGTCATCCTTAAACCACCAAATTGGTTTGTGGTCTTCCTTAAACCACCATTGTCATTTAGTAGAAGAAATAATCTTTTGCTAGCCATTTAGTTTGTGTCATCCCAAAACCACCAAATTCAGAGAGCACATTCATCCATTAGCAGTTTCACACTTCCATACTTCCGTTTCCCACTTTCAAATATCATATCTCACCTTGGACTCATATACACCCCTTTGGATTAAAGGGGGGAATGTTTGAAATGTAATCCATTATGGTTACGAGCTTGACAAAATATGAAGATTCAAGCTATTGTAACAGATGCTAGGAGTCCAAGAGATGTATTGGAATACGAATACATCGTCAGCATCATTATATTTATATTTGTATCATATTGATTAATATACACAATTCATTCTTATTCAATTATGTGATTCCAACAAAGACTATGAAAAAGCATCAATTGTTAGCTAACCTTAATAAATGTGAGTTTTTCTCAACATTAATTGGTGTATTTGGGATATGTTATCAGGGCATGGGAACTCAATATAAATATCACAAAGATGGAGGCCAAAATCAAGTGGCCAATTCCTAATAATGTCACTAAAGTTATGAGATTTGTTGGGGTACTGCAGTACCTATGAAATTCCATAGCATATTTGTCATTGGTAGATTCACCACTCCACGCCATAACAACTAGTGATAAGAGTTTCCATTGGGGAAAGAATCAACATAAATCTTTCAATGAGATAAAATGAAAGATCATTCAAGAAACAGTTCTAGCATTACCTAACTTGCAAAATCCTTTTAAGTGGAGACAAATGCAAGTGGGCATGTTATGGGAAACGTTTTCATGCAAGGAGGTAAGTTGATATTCTATCATTTAGATATGTTTCATGGGAGAGTTTTGAACTACCCTACATATGATAAGGAACTCTACGCCCTAGTTGAAGTTGTTAAGAAGTGGAATAATTATCTAATCGCAAATGAAACCATTATCCACATTGATCACCATCCATTGTAGTATTTTCATACCCAAAGTAAGCTTCAACAAACCAAACATTACAAGTGGATGGGGTTTTTAAAACAATTTAATCTAGTCATCAAGTATAAGAAGGGAAACACTAATAAGTTGGTAGACATGCTTTCAAGGCCACCCAAATCTAATATTACATCTTTGGGAACTCTTCTTCACATGGATCCTTTTACCCATGATGCATACAAAGAGGCATACATAGAAGATCAAGACTTTAAAGAGGTTTTTTAGCAGCGACACGTCCAAATTTGTGTAGAAGAAAGTGACGGTAAGGTTGATTATCATCTCCAAAATGGGTTGCTCCACAAGATAACTAAGTTTTTTGTTCCTAAAGGTAAAATATTGCATATTATCAAAGAGACTCACACCAAAAAGGTTGCAGGACATTTTGGTGTTTAGAAGACAATTGAAAACCTACAAAGGTATGTGTATTGGAAGAAAATGAAAGAAGATGTAGCTCATCATATTATAGTGTGCATGCTTTATTGTACCATAAATCCTAGTAATAGAAAGAAAGGTCTATACCATCCCTTATATATACATGCTCGAACTTTGGAAAGCATTTTCATGGATTTTGTGGGTGGTTTACCATCAACTAGGAAGGGACATGACTATTTGTTTGTGGTAGTTGATAGGTTCAACATTATGCACATTCCCATGCCTTGTAAAAATACCATAAAAGGAAAAGAATCAACAAACATGTTCTTTCAATAGGTCTAGATGCACTTTGGGATATCAATGAGAATCATCTCATATATGGATACCAAATTTCTCAGTTCTTTTTGGACCAGACTTTGGGAAAATATGAGCACTAAGTTGAAGAGATCTAAAACATTTGATCCACATATAGATGGGAAGACATAATTAATCAATAGGACTTTGGTACAATTTTTTAGGGGTTACAATCAAAAGAATTTGAAGACTTGGGATGAAAACCATATCTACATTCAAAACTCTTATAATAGAGAAGTCCATTCCTCTATCGGTAAGTCCCATTTTGAAGCTTTATTTGGGTCTTTTCCACCTTTTCCCTTGGATTTTTTCTATGGATAGAAAGGATTGAGGGAGGACATCATAGGAGAATCACTAAAAGAAAATAAATCTATTGAAAATATTAGGTAGATCCAT
This sequence comes from Picea engelmannii, assembly GCA_009831015.1. Lineage (NCBI taxonomy): Eukaryota > Viridiplantae > Streptophyta > Pinopsida > Pinales > Pinaceae > Picea > Picea engelmannii. Next base: position 441,479 of record ML781401.1, read on the forward strand.
TTGCAAGTATAGGATACATTGAATAAATCATAGGAAAGATACAATGTCAAACATGATCAACAAAAAACTGAGAAATAATTCAAAGAGGGAGACAGAGTTGGGTTACAGGTGAATAAGGAAAGACTATAAGATCATGGTAAGAATACAAAGGCTATGTTTTATGGTCATTTTGAGGCATTAGAGAAGGTGATTCATAATTCCTATAGACTTAGTTTACCCCCATACATACACATTTACTCAATAGTGAATGCAGAGAATATGAAACTTAATGAGCCTTCCATGTTGGATTAGGAAACTAAGGAACGGGTCCTACCTTCCATAAAGGACTTAGAACCTAAATCCCAGGCAAAGTTAGAAAAATATACAATTTTGTAGAAGAATTTAAGAACTACCAAACAAGGGTAGCATGACCTTTATCAAATTGAGTTGAAAGGGAAACTTCCAGGAAAGGAAAAATGGTACTCCAGGGACAATGTAGAGTAAAAATTTACTCACCTCATTTATTAAACTATTTTGGGGACAAAAAGCCTCCGAAAATGGGGAGGTATGATTAAAAATGGATCATTATATAATTTTTCATTTGTCTTGGTAATTTATGGGTGGAAAAATTGGAGAAATTGGCTTTTATGCCCCATTTTAGTAGCATGTCTGAGTTTGGAGATTTGGGGTCCAGAACCTTCCAAATCCATTTTGAGGAATCAAATGGAATTTTTTAATGTCAAATTTTTTCATACATAGCTTAAATCCCCTTAAATATTTAATACACTCCGAGACCTTTCCAACAATATCAAAATCACCTCAATTGGAGCTCATATGTTGAAGTTATGCCTCTCGCAAGTTGACATACTTTGTTGACCACCATGGTACGAGTGGATTCCACTTCATCCCCCATTACTCACACATGTTTGGACAGACATGTGTGGACATTAAAGAACATTCTAGAAGGTTAAAAAAAAATTCACTATTTGAGGGTTGAGGATGCAAAAACCCTAACCCTAGATGAATATCGAGCTATGTTACATACTGAACCATTAGAAGGAGAAAGGGTTCCATTTTATTTAGCATGATAATTGTTCCATAGTTGAGAAGAGAATATAGGAATGGTATTTTGAGAGAATAATAGATGAGGTGGGATATTTTGTAGTAGTCGTTCAAGACACAATGCCCATAGTGAGTGCCCCCTTCTTTGTACTTTCTTTTCATAAATAAAGAAAAAAGAACAAAGAATGGGCCTCACCTTATAACTAAATAAAAAAGAGAAGACCATAGGCCTCACCTTCTATCAAGGTTTTGTCCTATATCTAGTTTTCAAGGATACCTCTTATGTTATTTTTTGTGGATGGTGTGTTCATTTGTTTATTCTTTATTTTTTATATTTTAGTTGTTTTCATAAATTTGAGAAATAATCTAGTGCTATCAAATCTGAGATGTAAGGAAATAAACATGCATAATAAAATATTTCAGTATAATACAATATATGTTGTGAATTTTTTTTCTATTGGATTCATCATCCAAGGATTCAACTACTTTGATACCTTATGATCCATAAATGAGGGACTTATAGCCCACTTTATTCACCAACACGGATCCTCTATGGAACTACTTATGATCTATGTTCTCAATATTACATAGAGAGCTATGTCTTCATAAATGACACTATGCCTCTTTCCTCTACCCTGAAAAAGGATCTATGTTCATGTACCAACTACAAATCCTATTCTTGGGTGCAACCTGTATGAAAACAACCAACTAAAAACCCCTCTATATCCCTCAAAAGTCATGTGAGGATATTAGAAGGATAATGAAAGTTCACATGATTCTTTTTGTTCCTAGTTTATGTTCTTATTCTTGAAATGAGAAGCAAACTCAACTTACATGATTAGGGATATTCATGAGCTTTCAGGGTAGTGGCATGGACTCCAATTCCTTCTAGTTGCACCCTAAATTTGATATGCAACTCATCTCTACAAATCCCATGTTGGGAATACAAGTAATGCAAATGCCAAGAATGAGAGAGTTGATGAACTAGTTCTTATTCTAATACCAATTGTATGGTTTGTGGATTGCAACTCTCGCCAATTCCCAACAAATCTATGCCTCTTGTTCTTATTTCAATTCCAACCAATTAAGAACTTTCATATATATATATTACCCAACCTTTTATTCTCATTTAGAGGAAAGAGACAATCACAAATCTATGATCCAAAATGAAGCCTCATTTCAAACATGAAACCAAAGAGGCATGAGAAATACTTCAAATGGGTGAATTAATTATCTATGTCAAAGTCAATAAATATCTAAGGAAATTAATGAATGAATGAAATTCATTGAACAAAGGAAATACCAACCTCCCAATAAGAAAAAGGAGAATGCTACAACATTTACAAAGGATATTTGTTTGTTCACTTAAATTATAAATCCAACCTTGTATTAAAAATTGCATGAATGGTTTATGAATCAAGTGCAATATAGAAAATTCTCATCGAATAAGGGGAGATGAAATCAACCAACAATGAATAAATCGACCTAGGGATGGATAAATTGACTCATGTAGTAGAATACAGTCTAGAGTGACTATACAATGTGTGGGAGGGTTGTATGATGCTTGGTTGAAGGAAATAAACCATGCTAGTGATGAATGTATGGTCCAAAAATGGTGTACAACCCATGGGAACAAGAGACTATTCAAGCAACATTGAAATGGAAGCCTAGAGGGACTGAGCAACCCAAAAGAATTCCAACCAATTAAGTAGAGGGATGAGTTGCTAAATTAACGAGCTTGATAATAGAAACTTGGACCAAAGTTTGCAATGTCCTTGCTATTATATCCATTGATATCAAGGGCTCCATTAAATGGAAATATATCAACACAGAGTCATTGGATTTCACATAAAATGAATGGGAAGAGAATTCCTAAGTGTTGTTAATAGAAATACAATAGATAAGTCTTGATTTGAATTAGAAATTCAACTACAAGGAGAACATCAAACATAGATAAGAATATCAATAATCCATACTCTATATTTAACAAAATATTAATCATTGTAAACCATCAACAAATCTAAGAGAATAATGTTGCACACATTGACCACACTAAGAGGGGGGGGTGAATCATTATGAGGCTCTTTTTACAATTCTTACAAAACTTTAGTTAGAAACCACTTCAAATATAATTATTCATTACTTCCATTCACAAATACTTGTTTTCATGTAAACATATATCAACAACATACATCAACAATAAACCATCACCATAAATAACACAAGGGACACTAGATATATATGTAATATTTTTGTATTATGTTTTACAAGAGACTACAATCTCAGGGTTTATCAACACCAATTGAAAAAGGAGCACCAACTCTCAATTCAAGACCCAGACTGAAAATCTTAACACCAACTGAGAAGAGGAATCCAACCCTCAAGTACAAGACCCAAATTGTAGAAAGAAAGCAATCTTTTAAATTGTACCAATAGTCTATACCAACACAAGTGCACAACCTATCACATCAACCTCATTAACCAAATCGGGTCTACTTACCAAGATCAATCACCAAGACAAATCTCAATCATATGCACACTATCACAAATATGTGCATCACCCACGGATACCGAAACTACTCTTTCTGTAGCTACCGAAACCTACAGCTATAGAAACACCCGTGGATACAAAATTTCCATTTTCTACAGCTACCGAAACCTGCGGCTACAAAAACACCCATGTCTAGAGCATTGCCATTTTATGCATCTAGCAAAACCTGTGTCTATAGAAACACCCATAGCTACATAATTTCCTCTATTTACAGCTACCAAAACTTGTGCTTCTTCAGACCTTCGCTACCTCATATTTTTCAATGATGTACTTGCAATAAACCTTTCACCAAAAAATAGATATTCAATATGCTCGAATATCCATCAACATAAGAGGCCCTTTCTCTCTTATGTATACTTCTCTAAGTATCTTCCTCTAGGTGTTATCTTCTAACCAAATTCACTCAACTTCCTTCTTTTGGGGTTAACCCAATTCTAACCACTTGTCCACTTACAACTAATTTATTCACAAATAGTAAACTCTCCACTTCTAGTTGCGACTAATTTATTTTTAATTGTTTTCTTGTTACAACCACTTAACCCATGACTAACCGCTTTGAATGGTCAACTTCTTATATGAGCTTCTAGAATAATTGGACTTCTTTACCTTCTTGAATTCATTGACCTTCTAGGGGCTTCTATATGGCTCATGAGGGTTCTCCAACTTCACATAGACATAACTCTCTAACTGTGAGGATTTATGTGACATTACACATATCACCGGAAATGGCATGACATGTACTATCCATCTAGAATAGAATCATATGTAAATTACTTGATATTCAGTATAGTGTTCATTAGACAAACACTACATTGTTGAGGATACCAAACCACACATCTAGTATTCAACCACTTAACCATTTGGACTTCACAAAGTGTCTTCCCATGAGGGATTTCACCATAAGGGGATCACTTTGGAGTTCATCCATTTGGTACTTCCTATCAACCATGACACCACATGACATCAACCCTTTGACATCAATTACATCAATGATATAAACACATCATTATTAAAATAATTAACATCAATATCTTTGACATCAATGACAACATAGTACAATAATTTCCCCCTTTAGCATTGATGGCAACACCAAGACACACAAATTCTCATGCTCCCTTTGTGATCATCTCTCCTCATAAATGGTCATCTCCACATCAATGTAAATATATCTCCCCCTTTGAAATCAATGGAAAAGGGTCTATCTCTTTGGGGATTCTCCCCCTGACTGAACTATCCCTAAGGTTTCTCCCCCTTGCTACATTGTTCTGTGGGCTTCTCTCCATGCATCTGATGAATCTCTCTCCCTTTGAAAATAGAAATCACTCTGATGTAATGCTGGTGATATGGTTGCCAATCATCTCTCCTCCTAGAATCATTCATCTTCAACTGATCATGGGAAGAAGAATAACTCCTCATATGGGTATGTATCCCCCTATCTTCTCTTCAAGATGAACAATATGCTACTACTGGAATCTGCTTTTGCTACAAGTGTTGTTTCTCAACTGAAACATTGATTAATTGTTCAACTACATCAAGAGAACAATGATCATTGGACCTGTCCATGCATCAACCATATAAACGCATTCCATACCATACCTCAAGTGTATGCCAATCATACATACTAACTCATGTATCAACCATGAAGCAAATGATATGTCAACAATAAATAGTGAATCATGAACAAACCATCATCCATATACATCATGTTCCATACCATGTGTCAATCATGCACATCAACCATGTGCATCAAGTATGTACATCAACACCATACAAGATATCATCAATGAAGTGTATTAACCATGTCCCAAATGTGTGTCAAGATCGTCAGTAACATCATCAACCATACAACATGCCAACCATGTGCCTCAAAAAAATATCATATCACTCATGATATGCCTCGATAATGAACCAAGTGCCACAACCATGTATCTCAACCATCAATATATTGATCAAGCATCATAACAAGTGTCTCAACTATGTCATCCCATACATCATGTACCAAATCAAGTGCATCAACCATGCACAAAACCTCAACAAGATGAACCACAGTCAATATGTGTTCCCATACATGTATTCCATATCAACCATAAACCATGTGCCAATCATATTTCTAGCAAGTGCCTCAACCAATGTACTAAGTATGTAACAATCATGCATCAACTATAGATCAAGATATGATTCATCAATGATGTACAACATAACCACCTCATAAAATCATCAACTACATGTCCCAATATATGTTGAAATAATATAACTGCAAAGTGTATTCTTATTATTATTTGATATATTATTCATTGGATCAATCCCCATTGTGGATTGATCATGTCGGCTATTGTAAAAGGACCAAGTCCCATTTTGCGGATTGGTCATAATATAATTGTAATAGGAAAAGGAATAAGTCGGCCCAAGAATATATCAAACAGGCCCCAGAATATAATAAAGGTGGTTATAACCACTCAGGAGAAGAAGTTGGCCCTACCAGTGAAAGGACACTCCCACACGTGCTAGTCTTGTATAAATAAGGAGGCTAGTGCCTCACTTAGACACACACTCACTTGTTCATTGAGTGACAAGTTTCGGAACTGCAGTTGGAGAAGAGAGAGAGAGAGAGAGAG
>ML781401.1:455429-474423 GCA_009831015.1 Picea engelmannii
CTCATCATAATATAGGACTGGCTTTATGTCACAGCTGCAAGGCTGAAAGCTCAGTACTCGTCTTGCTTTACATCACAACAATCAAGATGGAAGCAAGATACTAGATTGGCTTTACGTCAGAGCTTCTCAAGATAGAAGCATAATACTAGTCTCATCTCATTATCTTTCTTTACGTCACATCACTCAAGTTGGAAGCAAGATACTAGATTGGCTTTACATCACAACTATCAAGATGGAAGCACAATACTAGTCTCATCTCATCGTCTTGCTTTACGTCACAACACTCAAGCTGGAAGCAAGATACTAGACTGGCTTTACGTCACAACTATCAAGCTGGAAGCAAAGTACTAGTCTCATCTCATCCTCTTTCTTTACATGACAACTCTCAAGCTGGAAGCAAGATACTAGATCGGATTTACGTCACAACTATCAAGTCAGAATCACAGTACTAGTCTCATCACATCATCTTGATTTACATCACAACCATCAGGTTGGAAGCACGATACTAGACTGGCTTTATGTCACAACTATCAAGCTGGAAGAACAATACTAGTCTCATCACATCGTCTTGCTTTATGTCACAACCATCAGGTTGGAAGCAAGATACTAGAATGGCTTTACGTCACAACTGTCAAGCCGGAAGCATAGTACTAGTCTCATCACATCGTCTTGCTTTACGTCATAGCAATGAAGCTGGAAGCAAGAGATGTCTCATCACAACAATTACTCCCCCTTTCGAGGAATGTCCTTTCGGACTATACCAAGATTATCTCAAAAGTTCTCAAACTTTACATGAGATAGAGGCTTGGTAAACACATCAACAACCTATTCATCCATGCTAATGTACTGGAGCTTTAAGGCTCCTCTCTGCACCACATCACAAATGTAATGATAACGAATCTCTATGTTCTTCGACCTGTCATGGAATACCGGATTCTCTGTCATATTTATGTATCTCTGGTTGTTACATAGGATCATGGTTTTTTCCATCTCTAGTTCAAATAGGTCGGTCAACAACTTTCAAATCCATATAGCTTCGCAGTTGGCAGAACATGCAACAATGTATTCTTCTTCCGCTGTGCTGAGAGTAATGCTGGATTGCTTCCTACTCTGCCACGAGATCATGGCTGATCCCAAACTGAAACAACATCCTGAAGTTATTTTCCTGTTAGAAACACTTCCTACCCAATCTGAATCAGTGTACCCACTCAATGTGAAATCATGATCTCCATCATAATTGAGACCACAATCTAATGTACCCTTAAGGTACCTCATCACATGTTTTGCAGCCACAAGGTGAACATGCCTGGGTTCTACCAGGAAATGACTCAAGGTGTTCGCGGAAAAACAAATATCTGGTCTAGTGTTCATCAGGTACATCAACGATCCAATAATCTGTCTATACAGTGTGGCATCAATCAATTCTGACGAAGTATCGACCAACAACTTTAGCTTCATTTCCATGGGTGTATTCATGGGCTTGCACTCTAACATGTCGAATATCTTCAAGATTTCAACTACATACTTCCCTTGATTAAGGAAGATCCTCTTTGGACTCTTCCATACCTCAAGACCTAAGAAATAGTGCATTAGGCCAAGGTCTTTCATCTCAAATTTTGAAGCGAGTCTCTTCTTACATTGAGTGATGAGATTTTCTTCTCTAGTTAAGAATAAGTCATCCACATATAGAAATAATATCATTGGCTCATCGTTCATAACCTTCAAGTAGAGGTTAGAATCTGATTTACTCTTGGTAAAGCCCAAGCTCGTCAGAAAGCTGTGTATCCAACCATACCAAGCTCTAGGATCTTGCTTCAATCCATACAAGGCTTTCTTCAACTTGCATACATGAGACTTCCTGTCTTCAACTTCAAATCCTTGAGGTTTCTCTATATACACTTCCTCTTCGATAAAACCATTTAGGAAAGTTGTCTTTACGTCCATTTGGTGTAACTTCCACTTCATCTTAGTTGCAAGGGCTATGATGGTTCTAATCAAAGTGTATCTGGCTACATGAGTGAATGTCTCTTCATAGTCAATGCCTTCTTTTTGAGAAAATCCACGAGCTACAAATCTTGCTTTATACTTCTCAATACTTCCATTAGCAGTATGTTTTATTTTGAAGATCCATTTGGACGACACCACATCCTTTCTATTCAATCTGGGAACTATTTCCCATACATCATTCTTTATTATGGATTGGTATTCTTCCGTCATGGCATATGCCCATTCTTTCTTCTGAATGGATTCTTGAAAGCAGGTAGGATCCTTTTCTAGGAGATCACACATCAAAGACAAATAACTGGAGAATGGCTTAGGTATGTTCACATGTCTCGTGGTTCCTTTGGGAACACCATATTTCTCTCCATATTGAATAATCTCTCTAGCCCAAGCTGGCTTTCTTTTATGGAGGATCGTCATTTGAGGAGGTTCTTGAAGCTCTGTTGCATCATGATCTTCTGGAATTTCCTCGTCAGGGGAAGTTACGACTTCCCTCACTGGTTCAGCAGCTCTGGGAACCTCCCTCACTGATTTTGCAACTCTGGGGATTACAGGTTCCTCTTCATATACCTCTTCAAGATGACATTTTCTCGATTTCTTGAGCATTGCATCTTCATCAAAGGTCACATCCCTACTGATATCAATGTGGCGGTGACCTAGTATATAGATCCTGGAGGCCTTGGAGACCTCATAGTATCCCACAAATATTCCCTTCTTTCCTGAGGGTTCCAACTTGTTTCTTTTCTCTTTCGGTATATGTATAAATACTGGGCAGCCAAATATTTTGAGATGGCTTACCTCTGGATTATTTCCGGTGAACATCTCTTCGAGGGTCTTGAACCCAAGTGCACTATGGGACAATCGGTTTTGCACATATATGACTGTCATTGTTGCTTCTACCCATAAGCACATAGGAAGATCTTGATCGTGGATCATGGTCTTCACAGCTTCCATTATCATTCTGTTATTTCTTTTAGCCACATCATTTTGTTGAGGATTATAGGGAGTAGTGAGTTCCCTCTTTATCCCAACATCTTTACAGAAGTTCATGAACTCTTTTGAGGTGTATTCTCCTCCATTATCTGACCTGAGTATCTTGATCTTTCTTTCAAAAAGATTCTCTATCAAGGCTTTGAATTCCCTGAATTTGCTGAACACTTCTCCATCTATAAAGGCAACTCTCCTTTAGCCCACATAAGAAATTATCCATCTATAAAGGCAACTCTGAAGTCTTTCTTCTCTAAAGCTGATATGGAGAGTAGGTTCTTTGTCAAACCTGGTACATACAATACATCCTTCATCTTCATTGCATTTCTTGAATTAATCTTGTAGTTTGATTATCCCACTCCCTTGATGGGATATTGATAATCATCTCCAAGTGTCACTTTCTGAGAAAAATTATTTTCTGAAATTTAAGAGAGAATATCTCTTTGTCCTGTCATGTTCTTGGAGGAACCACTATCAATGAGCCAAGTGTCCTCTCCAGGTGTTACCGATCCTGAGAGGGCTGAGATTAAGACATGTTCTTTAATTTGTTCTCTTAACATCTTTGCAGGTGACTCTTCATCTTCAACTGCATGGGCATGGTGCCTCTTTTTCTTCCTCTTGTATTCTTCTCATCTAGTTGGACAAAATTTCACAATGTGTACCATATTGTCACAATGGTAGCATTGAACATATGAGTAATCTCTTTCCTTTCCTTGTCCTTTCTTCTGGAATCTCCTTGGATGAGATTCTTTATGAATGAATTTGTTTTGGGGTTGAGACTCTTTGTAAGTCTCTTTCTGGAAGTAAGACTTCTTTCTTCTTTCTTTAGTGTGAGTATCTTGGGATTGATATTCATCTTTTTCTCGTAAAGCCTCTCGGTTAACTACTCTTGTTTCTTCTTGGATGCATTCTTCCCATAGACTGTCAAACTTTAGTTTCTCTGTTCTGGCACAAATCGTTTGGATGAATGCATCCCAAGGTCTTGTGAGACCATTTAGGCCTGTCATTATAAGTTCATCTTTGTCTCTAGTATATCCAATTGCTTCTAGTTGTTCTTTGAATTGGGATATCCTGGAGAAGTATTCTTGGATTGATTCTCCTTTCTGCATTATTGTATTCTTGAGCTGTGTTCTAAGATTCATATTCCGATTTATGTTCTTTCCTTAATATAGTCTATTTAGGGCATCAAAAAATTCTTTCGGAGTATTCTTTGATGAGACATAGGGAATCAGGTGGTCTTTGATTGAATTTGCAATGATTCTTTTGGCCCTGATTGTGTCCTTTTGGTGCTTTTCTTTTTCTGCAACATCGACGGGCTCTGACACTTCTTCTTTAACGAATCTTGATAGGTCATTCTCTTCAAGAATGAGACCAATCCTATACTTCCAGGAACATAAGTTTTACACACCTTTTGGCTTGTCAACAAGCTTAATGTTTGCAGAGATCTTTTACTTGAAGCTAGGAAAATGTCCAAAAATGAAAATGTTCAAAATCAAATTCTGAACTTACTAGGAGGTGCGCTTTGTTGAGGCAAGTAGCCTCATGTGCTTGGATCTGAGAAAATCCTAATTTTACTCATCCAAACTTGATATGCATATTTATGGACTGGTGCTTCTGGTTTTCTGGTACCTCTGGTACTCTGGTACTTATGGTACTTCTGGTTCTCTGGTACTTTGTGAAACTAGGGTTTCACTTTCCCGGAGATCTAGCCACTGAAAAGGTGCGTTGAAGGTGCCAAAATGATCCTTGGGGGAGGGTACACTTTTATAGATGGTTTTAGGACTGAAATACCTCTCCAAAAAAAATCCCTAATTTGCATGTACGACAACAGTGACGTTTTTCACTTTTCTCTTGTGAAAGATGCTCTCTTCAGCTTAGCTTTGATACCATGTTAAGGTTTAAGACATTATTATAGTTCTTTTCATTTCAATAGATAACAATAGCATAAGATAGAATCACTGAGAAATACAAAATCACAAGAGACACATCATGTTTTCTGGGAAACCCTCATGGGGTAGAAAACCCAACAAAACTTACTTAATATAGATAGACAATACAATGCTAAGAGATAACTCAAACAAGTACAGAATGTCCTCTCCCAAAGATGTGCCTCTCTCTCTCTCTCTCTCTTCTCCAACTGCAGTTCCGAAACTTGTCACTCAATGAACAAGTGAGTGTGTGTCTAAGTGAGGCACTAGCCTCCTTATTTATACAAGACTAGCACGTGTGGGAGTGTCCTTTCACTGGTAGGGCCAACTTCTTCTCCTGAGTGGTTATAACCACCTTTATTATATTCTGGGGCCTGTTTGATATATTCTTGGGCCGACTTATTCCTTTTCCTATTACAATTATATTATGACCAATCCGCAAAATGGGACTTGGTCCTTTTACAATAGCCGACATGATCAATCCACAATGGGGATTGATCCAATGAATAATATATCAAATAATAATAAGAATACACTTTGCAGTTATATTATTTCAACATATATTGGGACATGTAGTTGATGATTTTATGAGGTGGTTATGTTGTACATCATTGATGAATCATATCTTGATCTATAGTTGATGCATGATTGTTACATACTTAGTACATTGGTTGAGGCACTTGCTAGAAATATGATTGGCACATGGTTTATGGTTGATATGGAATACATGTATGGGAACACATATTGACTGTGGTTCATCTTGTTGAGGTTTTGTGCATGGTTGATGCACTTGATTTGGTACATGATGTATGGGATGACATAGTTGAGACACTTGTTATGATGCTTGATCAATATATTGATGGTTGAGATACATGGTTGTGGCACTTGGTTCATTATCGAGGCATATCATGAGTGATATGATATTTTTTTGAGGCACATGGTTGGCATGTTGTATGGTTGATGATGTTACTGACGATCTTGACACACATTTGGGACATGGTTAATACACTTCATTGATGATATCTTGTATGGTGTTGATGTACATACTTGATGCACATGGTTGATGTGCATGATTGACACATGGTATGGAACATGATGTATATGGATGATGGTTTGTTCATGATTCACTATTTATTGTTGACATATCATTTGCTTCATGGTTGATACATGAGTTAGTATGTATGATTGGCATACACTTGAGGTATGGTATGGAATGCGTTTATATGGTTGATGCATGGACAGGTCCAATGATCATTGTTCTCTTGATGTAGTTGAACAATTAATCAATGTTTCAGTTGAGAAACAACACTTGTAGCAAAAGCAGATTCCAGTAGTAGCATATTGTTCATCTTGAAGAGAAGATAGGGGGATACATACCCATATGAGGAGTTATTCTTCTTCCCATGATCAGTTGAAGATGAATGATTCTAGGAGGAGAGATGATTGGCAACCATATCACCAGCATTACATCAGAGTGATTTCTATTTTCAAAGGGAGAGAGATTCATCAGATGCATGGAGAGAAGCCCACAGAACAATGTAGCAAGGGGGAGAAACCTTAGGGATAGTTCAGTCAGGGGGAGAATCCCCAAAGAGATAGACCCTTTTCCATTGATTTCAAAGGGGGAGATATATTTACATTGATGTGGAGATGACCATTTATGAGGAGAGATGATCACAAAGGGAGCATGAGAATTTGTGTGTCTTGGTGTTGCCATCAATGCTAAAGGGGGAAATTATTGTACTATGTTGTCATTGATGTCAAAGATATTGATGTTAATTATTTTAATAATGATGTGTTTATATCATTGATGTAATTGATGTCAAAGGGTTGATGTCATGTGGTGTCATGGTTGATAGGAAGTACCAAATGGATGAACTCCAAAGTGATCCCCTTATGGTGAAATCCCTCATGGGAAGACACTTTGTGAAGTCCAAATGGTTAAGTGGTTGAATACTAGATGTGTGGTTTGGTATCCTCAACAATGTAGTGTTTGTCTAATGAACACTATACTGAATATCAAGTAATTTACATATGATTCTATTCTAGATGGATAGTACATGTCATGCCATTTCCGGTGATATGTGTAATGTCACATAAATCCTCACAGTTAGAGAGTTATGTCTATGTGAAGTTGGAGAACCCTCATGAGCCATATAGAAGCCCCTAGAAGGTCAATGAATTCAAGAAGGTAAAGAAGTCCAATTATTCTAGAAGCTCATATAAGAAGTTGACCATTCAAAGCGGTTAGTCATGGGTTAAGTGGTTGTAACAAGAAAACAATTAAAAATAAATTAGTCGCAACTAGAAGTGGAGAGTTTACTATTTGTGAATAAATTAGTTGTAAGTGGACAAGTGGTTAGAATTGGGTTAACCCCAAAAGAAGGAAGTTGAGTGAATTTGGTTAGAAGATAACACCTAGAGGAAGATACTTAGAGAAGTATACATAAGAGAGAAAGGGCCTCTTATGTTGATGGATATTCGAGCATATTGAATATCTATTTTTTGGTGAAAGGTTTATTGCAAGTACATCATTGAAAAATATGAGGTAGCGAAGGTCTGAAGAAGCACAAGTTTTGGTAGCTGTAAATAGAGGAAATTATGTAGCTATGGGTGTTTCTATAGACACAGGTTTTGCTAGATGCATAAAATGGCAATGCTCTAGACATGGGTGTTTTTGTAGCCGCAGGTTTCGGTAGCTGTAGAAAATGGAAATTTTGTATCCACGGGTGTTTCTATAGCTGTAGGTTTCGGTAGCTACAGAAAGAGTAGTTTCGGTATCCGTGGGTGATGCACATATTTGTGATAGTGTGCATATGATTGAGATTTGTCTTGGTGATTGATCTTGGTAAGTAGACCCGATTTGGTTAATGAGGTTGATGTGATAGGTTGTGCACTTGTGTTGGTATAGACTATTGGTACAATTTAAAAGATTGCTTTCTTTCTACAATTTGGGTCTTGTACTTGAGGGTTGGATTCCTCTTCTCAGTTGGTGTTAAGATTTTCAGTCTGGGTCTTGAATTGAGAGTTGGTGCTCCTTTTTCAATTGGTGTTGATAAACCCTGAGATTGTAGTCTCTTGTAAAACATAATACAAAAATATTACATATATATCTAGTGTCCCTTGTGTTATTTATGGTGATGGTTTATTGTTGATGTATGTTGTTGATATATGTTTACATGAAAACAAGTATTTGTGAATGGAAGTAATGAATAATTATATTTGAAGTGGTTTCTAACTAAAGTTTTGTAAGAATTGTAAAAAGAGCCTCATAATGATTCACCCCCCCCTCTTAGTGTGGTCAATGTGTGCAACATTATTCTCTTAGATTTGTTGATGGTTTACAATGATTAATATTTTGTTAAATATAGAGTATGGATTATTGATATTCTTATCTATGTTTGATGTTCTCCTTGTAGTTGAATTTCTAATTCAAATCAAGACTTATCTATTGTATTTCTATTAACAACACTTAGGAATTCTCTTCCCATTCATTTTATGTGAAATCCAATGACTCTGTGTTGATATATTTCCATTTAATGGAGCCCTTGATATCAATGGATATAATAGCAAGGACATTGCAAACTTTGGTCCAAGTTTCTATTATCAAGCTCGTTAATTTAGCAACTCATCCCTCTACTTAATTGGTTGGAATTCTTTTGGGTTGCTCAGTCCCTCTAGGCTTCCATTTCAATGTTGCTTGAATAGTCTCTTGTTCCCATGGGTTGTACACCATTTTTGGACCATACATTCATCACTAGCATGGTTTATTTCCTTCAACCAAGCATCATACAACCCTCCCACACATTGTATAGTCACTCTAGACTGTATTCTACTACATGAGTCAATTTATCCATCCCTAGGTCGATTTATTCATTGTTGGTTGATTTCATCTCCCCTTATTCGATGAGAATTTTCTATATTGCACTTGATTCATAAACCATTCATGCAATTTTTAATACAAGGTTGGATTTATAATTTAAGTGAACAAACAAATATCCTTTGTAAATGTTGTAGCATTCTCCTTTTTCTTATTGGGAGGTTGGTATTTCCTTTGTTCAATGAATTTCATTCATTCATTAATTTCCTTAGATATTTATTGACTTTGACATAGATAATTAATTCACCCATTTGAAGTATTTCTCATGCCTCTTTGGTTTCATGTTTGAAATGAGGCTTCATTTTGGATCATAGATTTGTGATTGTCTCTTTCCTCTAAATGAGAATAAAAGGTTGGGTAATATATATATATGAAAGTTCTTAATTGGTTGGAATTGAAATAAGAACAAGAGGCATAGATTTGTTGGGAATTGGCGAGAGTTGCAATCCACAAACCATACAATTGGTATTAGAATAAGAACTAGTTCATCAACTCTCTCATTCTTGGCATTTGCATTACTTGTATTCCCAACATGGGATTTGTAGAGATGAGTTGCATATCAAATTTAGGGTGCAACTAGAAGGAATTGGAGTCCATGCCACTACCCTGAAAGCTCATGAATATCCCTAATCATGTAAGTTGAGTTTGCTTCTCATTTCAAGAATAAGAACATAAACTAGGAACAAAAAGAATCATGTGAACTTTCATTATCCTTCTAATATCCTCACATGACTTTTGAGGGATATAGAGGGGTTTTTAGTTGGTTGTTTTCATACAGGTTGCACCCAAGAATAGGATTTGTAGTTGGTACATGAACATAGATCCTTTTTCAGGGTAGAGGAAAGAGGCATAGTGTCATTTATGAAGACATAGCTCTCTATGTAATATTGAGAACATAGATCATAAGTAGTTCCATAGAGGATCCGTGTTGGTGAATAAAGTGGGCTATAAGTCCCTCATTTATGGATCATAAGGTATCAAAGTAGTTGAATCCTTGGATGATGAATCCAATAGAAAAAAAATTCACAACATATATTGTATTATACTGAAATATTTTATTATGCATGTTTATTTCCTTACATCTCAGATTTGATAGCACTAGATTATTTCTCAAATTTATGAAAACAACTAAAATATAAAAAATAAAGAATAAACAAATGAACACACCATCCACAAAAAATAACATAAGAGGTATCCTTGAAAACTAGATATAGGACAAAACCTTGATAGAAGGTGAGGCCTATGGTCTTCTCTTTTTTATTTAGTTATAAGGTGAGGCCCATTCTTTGTTCTTTTTTCTTTATTTATGAAAAGAAAGTACAAAGAAGGGGGCACTCACTATGGGCATTGTGTCTTGAACGACTACTACAAAATATCCCACCTCATCTATTATTCTCTCAAAATACCATTCCTATATTCTCTTCTCAACTATGGAACAATTATCATGCTAAATAAAATGGAACCCTTTCTCCTTCTAATGGTTCAGTATGTAACATAGCTCGATATTCATCTAGGGTTAGGGTTTTTGCATCCTCAACCCTCAAATAGTGAATTTTTTTTTAACCTTCTAGAATGTTCTTTAATGTCCACACATGTCTGTCCAAACATGTGTGAGTAATGGGGGATGAAGTGGAATCCACTCGTACCATGGTGGTCAACAAAGTATGTCAACTTGCGAGAGGCATAACTTCAACATATGAGCTCCAATTGAGGTGATTTTGATATTGTTGGAAAGGTCTCGGAGTGTATTAAATATTTAAGGGGATTTAAGCTATGTATGAAAAAATTTGACATTAAAAAATTCCATTTGATTCCTCAAAATGGATTTGGAAGGTTCTGGACCCCAAATCTCCAAACTCAGACATGCTACTAAAATGGGGCATAAAAGCCAATTTCTCCAATTTTTCCACCCATAAATTACCAAGACAAATGAAAAATTATATAATGATCCATTTTTAATCATACCTCCCCATTTTCGGAGGCTTTTTGTCCCCAAAATAGTTTAATAAATGAGGTGAGTAAATTTTTACTCTACATTGTCCCTGGAGTACCATTTTTCCTTTCCTGGAAGTTTCCCTTTCAACTCAATTTGATAAAGGTCATGCTACCCTTGTTTGGTAGTTCTTAAATTCTTCTACAAAATTGTATATTTTTCTAACTTTGCCTGGGATTTAGGTTCTAAGTCCTTTATGGAAGGTAGGACCCGTTCCTTAGTTTCCTAATCCAACATGGAAGGCTCATTAAGTTTCATATTCTCTGCATTCACTATTGAGTAAATGTGTATGTATGGGGGTAAACTAAGTCTATAGGAATTATGAATCACCTTCTCTAATGCCTCAAAATGACCATACAACATAGCCTTTGTATTCTTACCATGATCTTATAGTCTTTCCTTATTCACCTGTAACCCAACTCTGTCTCCATCTTTGAATTATTTCTCAATTTTTTGTTGATCATGTTTGACATTGTATCTTTCCTATGATTTATTCAATGTATCCTATACTTGCAAATGGATCTACCTAATATTTTCAATAGATTTCTTTTCTTTTAGTGCTTCTCCTATGATGTCCTCCCTCAATCCTTTCTATCCATAGAAAAAATCCAAGGGAAAAGGTGGAAAAGACCCAAATAAAGCTTCAAAATGGGACTTACCGGTAGAGGAATGGACTTCTCTATTATAAGAGTTTTGAATGTAGATATGGTTTTCATCCCAAGTCTTCAAATTCTTTTGATTGTAACCCCTCAAAAATTGTACCAAATTCCTATTGATTAATTATGTCTTCCCATCTATATGTGGATCAAATGTTTTAGATCTCTTCAACTTAGTGCTCATATTTTCCCAAAGTCTGGTCCAAAAAGAACTGAGAAATTTGGTATCCATATATGAGATGATTATCATTGATATCCCAAAGTGCATCTAGACCTATTGAAAGAACATGTTTGTTGATTATTTTCCTTTTATGGTATTTTTGCAAGGCATGGGAATGTGCATAATGTTGAACCTATCAACTACCACAAACAAATAGTCATGTACCTTCCTAGTTGATGGTAAACCACCCACAAAATCCATGAAAATGCTTTCCAAAGTTTGAGCATGTATATATAAGGGATGGTATAGACCTTTCTTTCTATTACTAGGATTTATGGTACAATAAAGCATGCACACTATAATATGATGAGCTACATCTTCTTGCATTTTCTTCCAATACACATACCTTTGTAGGTTTTCAATTGTCTTCTAAACACCAAAATGTCCTGCAACCTTTTTGGTGTGAGTCTCTTTGATAATATGCAATATTTTACCTTTAGGAACAAAAAACTTATTTAGCTTGTGGAGCAACCCATTTTGGAGATGATAATCAACCTTACCGTCACTTTCTTCTACACAAATTTGGACGTGTCGCTGCTAAAAAACCTCTTTAAAGTCTTGATCTTCTATGTATGCCTCTTTGTATGCATCATGGGTGAAAGGATCCATGTGAAGAAGAGTTCCCAAATCTGTAATATTAGATTTGGGTGGCCTTGAAAGCATGTCTACCAACTTATTAGTGTTTCCCTTCTTATACTTGATGACTAGATTAAATTGTTTTAAAAACCCCATCCACTTGTAATGTTTGGTTTGTTGAAGCTTACTTTGGGTATGAAAATACTACAATGGATGGTGATCAATGTGGATAATGGTTTCATTTGCGATTAGATAATTATTCCACTTCTTAACAACTTCAACTAGGGCGTAGAGTTCCTTATCATATGTAGGGTAGTTCAAAACTCTCCCATGAAACATATCTAAATGATAGAATATCAACTTACCTCCTTGCATGAAAACGTTTCCCATAACATGCCCACTTGCATTTGTCTCCACTTAAAAGGATTTTGCAAGTTAGGTAATGCTAGAACTGTTTCTTGAATGATCTTTCATTTTATCTCATTGAAAGATTTATGTTGATTCTTTCCCCAATGGAAACTCTTATCACTAGTTGTTATGGCGTGGAGTGGTGAATCTACCAATGACAAATATGCTATGGAATTTCATAGGTACTGCAGTACCCCAACAAATCTCATAACTTTAGTGACATTATTAGGAATTGGCCACTTGATTTTGGCCTCCATCTTTGTGATATTTATATTGAGTTCCCATGCCCTGATAACATATCCCAAATACACCAATTAATGTTGAGAAAAACTCACATTTATTAAGGTTAGCTAACAATTGATGCTTTTTCATAGTCTTTGTTGGAATCACATAATTG
Organism: Picea engelmannii; assembly: GCA_009831015.1. NCBI lineage: Eukaryota > Viridiplantae > Streptophyta > Pinopsida > Pinales > Pinaceae > Picea > Picea engelmannii. The sequence continues at coordinate 468,476 of ML781401.1, forward strand.
AATAAGAATGAATTGTGTATATTAATCAATATGATACAAATATAAATATAATGATGCTGACGATGTATTCGTATTCCAATACATCTCTTGGACTCCTAGCATCTGTTACAATAGCTTGAATCTTCATATTTTGTCAAGCTCGTAACCATAATGGATTACATTTCAAACATTCCCCCCTTTAATCCAAAGGGGTGTATATGAGTCCAAGGTGAGATATGATATTTGAAAGTGGGAAACGGAAGTATGGAAGTGTGAAACTGCTAATGGATGAATGTGCTCTCTGAATTTGGTGGTTTTGGGATGACACAAACTAAATGGCTAGCAAAAGATTATTTCTTCTACTAAATGACAATGGTGGTTTAAGGAAGACCACAAACCAATTTGGTGGTTTAAGGATGACCACAAAATCTAGAACCCTATTCTCGGCTCAATGGTTCTTGTAACATTTCCTAATTTATCTCAAAGCTAGAAGTTGGTGTCTTATGCTAATTGGAAGTGCTCTCAATACTGGTTTAAAGATGACCATAACCTATTTTGTAGTAGAAATTGAATGTCTTATACTAAGTGGAGGTTTAAGGAAAACCACAAACCATTGTCTAACATAAGTTGTAAGTCTTCTACTAAGTGGTGGTTTAAGGAAAACCACAAACCAATCATGCTCACTTGTTTTTGCTCGAATGGTAGGAATTCGAAACTAGAAGCTTGAATTTCAATCGTTGATGTTGTTCCCCTCTGTCAGGTACAAGTGAGAAGATGAAAATATTTCCACTACAATATGTCTCAATACTTGAGAGTTCATTTGTCGGTATGACTGAGATATCTTCTTGACTATTGATGACCATCACCAAGAATTCATCCACCTATAGTGGTTCTTTACTCTTGTAGTTTGCTTGTGTTTGAAACACCTATATGAAGGATGATTGTGTTGTCTACAATGCTTGCAATGATGAATATTGAAGGACTGATCTTCCATGTGGCTAACTCACCGACAATGTTGGCATATCAAAATATTCTCATGACCTGGATCAGGTGAATGTGAAATTTATTGTAATAGTTAAACACTCTGAAAATGAATTGGTTTGGTGTAATCCAAATTATGAAAGTTGACATCCTTTTCATATATGATACTTTTTCTGTGCTTGTTGTTCCTGATTTCTTCCCAAGGTTTGATGATTGGATTGGAAAGAGGAAGTTGATCTTTCTCTCTACTTGAATCTAGAGCTGTCTCATTGAGTGGATGTTGCGTTGGTTGTTGATATGAATCAACATCATCATATTCATAATATTAAAAAATAGGCTTCTAATAAAGGACTAGTTCAAATGTTGTCGAAGATACTTTTTCTCAAGTGCATCGTGAAGAAGTTGAGTCTAAATTTGCAACAATCCTGCTTTGGCTTGTCAAACATGTAAGTAGGTCACAACAGACTGCAAAGTGGTTTTATCAATGGTGACTGCATTTTCCAAATAAGAGAGAATTAAAGTGTTCAATAACTCTAATAATTCCTGAACGCGAGCCATATAGACAAAATTTAGATGTCACGGGGTTTCTTGCAACTCCACCCTGAATTTACAATGTAGAATCAATGATGAAGACTTAGCATATGAAGGGTCTCGACTTCTCCTGAAAATGCACCCATTTACAATGTAAATTGAATTAATTCCAAAAATTCACAAGTAAACTTACAAAAGAACCATTGGTAGGTTACCTTGATCTTAGTCTATGCTTTCGAATTTGTGAGTCTCTATGATCTCCAAGCTCCAAAATGCAGAAGCAAAGCATGTTCTTATGGGTTTAATCACAATGGTTGTAGACGAAGTTCAAGAGAATCTCACAAGGTCTCTAAAAATTCTTTGCAACAATGTGATTAATCTATGGCGTGCTCTTCAAGGCAAGGAGGAATTTCATCTCCTCATCATTTTGAGCATGGGAAACACCTCTCAAATATATCCATGAGCTCCAAAAGTCTAGAGAAATACATCCTCATCATACGTCTCTCATGTTTGGCCTAGGTCACGCAAGCCCCTTGCAATTACTATACCTTGATAACACAAAATTTCACTGACTTTCACTATTGAAATAATTGAGATGACTCCATATATACACTAACAGAATATCATTGACAGAACTAAAAGGACTTGGGACAATTTCGTTCCATTGCAAAACCACTGAAAGTCATGTTTTCTAAGTGTTGTTCAGCTGGAAAAAAACTGAAACAACTTCTTCAAATACTTCTCCCAGATGCTCACTATCTTATCTGAGAACAATCATCTCACTGAAACAAGTTTTTTTTTGAGAGAATATGCTGCCAATATTCTCTCAAAAAAAACTTTTGTTCTCAATGCTTTGATATTAATTTCTTTGGATGAGGCATAAACATTTGGTAAACATTGAAGTCTGCGATGATGTTTTCTTACACCATCTCCAATTCTCTACCAGTGCACAACCTCACATGGTCTGCGATATCTAATATTGAGTTATTGATATGGTTGTTGACTGTCCATAGTGGTGTAAGACAATGACTATTTCTCGAGCAATTTTGTAGAAGCAACACCAACGAAAGGTTGAATGGACTAAGGTCAAATATGGACTCAAAACCCTCAGAGTTGCATTCAATATATGACATATCAGAATTCTAAGCATTCATGGATGAATTTTAAGCAAGGATTCTATAAAAAACTACTTAGTTTCAAATCCGTAGAGAGAGAGACGCCAAATATCTCCAACAAAAAACACATACTAGTGCCAAAATTATTTAAAACAAAAGCGCTACAATTTTTAGTGTGATTGTGAAAGGTTTGTTGTACTGCAATACCTTAGATCCACCAAAATAATTACAAAATGTGGAAATTGGTTTCCATTCCTACTGTCAAAGGAGGATTTGGAATGCTCGAGTAAAATTGTTTGGCAATGGAAGCCTTGTGTTGTGATAGCTCAATAATGAGAATCAAATAGATTGACATTGGATTCTATAACATAGCTTCAATGGAAAAGGTTGCCATCAAAATGATGAGCTAGACTATTTACGGATTGACTAGATGCACTTGTGTTGATTATGTTGAAAGAGTGGTTGTCATTGATGTCAACCCTTGAAGAAGCCCCGCCAGTTTGACTATGGGACCCGAAGTTGGATGAGAAATATGGTTACAAAGGATGGTGTAAATGCATGTAACTCACTCATGGATGGATATTCCATGTTGTGCCATTTCCAGTGATAGGTGGTACATCATGTACTTCCTCATGGTTCAGGACTTATGGTCTTGTGAAGTTATAAGCACCGAAGAATGGTCAAGAAGCCCCTAGTTGGTTACAAGTCTTTAATGAAAGGGTAAAGTGGTTGTAACAAGAAAGTATAGAAGCCCCTAAATTTAAGGAGATAGGTTACTTAGAAAAAGTATAAATACACCTCAAGGAGTCATTCACAAGTACATTCATTCACTTATTCTATTGAACATATTCTAGTGAACTAGTGATATATGTTTCAAGTTAGCGATGGAGAAATATGAGGTAGTGACAAGAAAGGAGTGCAGGAGTTTCGGGGTTGCAGAAGAGAGAAAAGTTCACTAAGGAAACCCTAGTTCAGTAGGCCCCTGCGGGTTAGACCAATAGTGTCCCGCGAGGTACCCTGATGATTTTCTTAGGCCTCATCAAGCAAGGCCCTGCATGATAGGATTTCTTAGTCCTGTGAGGAAAATAAAAGTTCGGGGGAAATTCTAGTACCAGTTCCCTGAAGATAGAATATAACTTACAGGTCATCATTTCAGTGTTTCAGGTCAGCTACAGAGGTATTGGTATATTTGTGTACTTGTTGTGAAGGTTCTGCTTGATTATGATGTGGTGAATGTTTGAGGCATACTTGGCATATTGATGAGGGTTTGACACAAGATTGAGGTACATCTTGGGTACATGATTGAGTAACGTATTTTGGTATATCTGGTTTAGCATATGGCATGGTTGTTATGGTTCATATATTTGAGATGATTTTTCATGATTGAGGTACACTCTTGATGTATGGTGGCATATGCATGTGAGACATGCATTGGTTCATCATTGATGATATGGTATAGGTCTATACTTGATTGATGTTATGGTATATGGTATAGGTTTTATTCATGTTTGACATATGGTACATGATTGGATACTTATCATTGATGTTGTAGTTAGTATATCTTATGATGGATATATGTTGGTACACAGTTGATTGATGACATGGTTTAGGTTTTGGTATAGCATAGGTTGATGGTGCAGGTTATAGGTTGATGGTATATGGACAATGATAGGTTGGATATAGTGATAAATTGACAAGTTATAGGTTGATGTGATATTGGTAGTGGCAGTGGCAGTGACAGTGACAATCGCAGTGATAATGGCAGTGATTGTGGTAGTGATAGTTGGTATACATTTATATTTCATGGTGGTGGGATGGGGAAAGGAAAGGAGGTTGTATCCTCCTTCCTATTGGTGTAGGATAACTCAGAGAGTTGGATCTTTCTTTAGGTTGGAGCTTGAGAATGAGAGGGTTGTAGCCTCCTTCTAGTTGGATCCATAGAATTTAGGTTGTATATTTCTTCAAGTTGGAGCTTTTAAATAGTTGGTTTTATCCTCCTTCCAATTGTAGCTGGAGAATTAGGAAGTTTTTTCTTCCAATGAATGTGATCTTTGATATATAAGAAATCATTCCATGGTTTTCTTCCATTTTGGTTTCCACATAAATTCTAGTGTATTGTGTATTTGATGTGATGTCGTGCTTCTTATGTTTATGTGCTCATTGATAATATGCTATTGATTGACACATTGATGATATACCGTTGATTAAATTGAAGTTGATATACTATGATTAAAAGTAATAAAATTTCTCATACTAATTCACCCCCCCTCAGTATTCCAACAATTGGTATCATAGAAGGTCCTTCAAGAAGATTCTAACCACTAGAAGGAGATCATGGAATACACTAAGATTGGAGCACCAGTATTTGATGGTCATAATTATGCATTCTGGAGTACAAGAATGAAGACCTTCTTATAGGAACAAGGATTTGATGTCTGGCGAGTAGTAGTAGATGGATACAAAGAAACAACCACTCCCCCAACAGACAAGGATGGACAAAAACTCGAAGAAAAAAACTCAAAGGATAAAGGTACTATTCCAAAAAGCCTTGTTAATTTAGTATTTGTTAATGTTATGCATTGCAATGATGCAAAGAATCTTTTGGATAAGCTTCTAAAGATTTATGAAGGAGATGACAAAGTCAAGGGAGAAAAAATCCAATAGAGCTAAGTTCAAACAATTGAATATAAAGGAAGATAAAGACATTGCAACCTACTTTCTATGAGTTGATGAAATAGTGAATACTATTAAAGTTTTGGGAGAAGATATGAAGGAACCAATCATTGTTCAAAAGGTACTAAGGTATCTACCTATGAGATTTGATCCAAAGATATCAACACTAGAAGAAAGAATAGATCTATCCAAGTTGAGCATGGAAAAGCTACATGGAATGCTCACCGCCTATGATATTAGAACAAATAAGGAGAACCCAGTCACAAAGGAAGAAACATTCAAGGCATCCAAGAAGACAAAGAAGAAGAACACTCAAAATCCAAAATTATATTGTAGTTGCAACAATGATTCAGAGGAAGAAGAGGAAATGGAAAACTTCATAAGAAAGTTGCAAAGAGGAATCGACAAATAAAAATGTATGATTCCATTGAAATGTTTCAATTGTGGTGGTATTGGTCATTTTTCTTCTAAATTTCCTCATGCTAAGAACAAGGAAATTGATGAACAAGAATATCCTAAAAAGAAAAAGAAAATTCAAAAGGGTAGAATAAACAAAAGGAAATTCTTCAAGAAAATTCTCTACACCAAGGAAGGTAGTTCCTCATCAGACGAGGATGAAGATAGTGACAATGATACATAAAGATTACTCTTCATGGTAGTAGAAGATTT
>ML781402.1:0-44638 GCA_009831015.1 Picea engelmannii
TGATCTAACAGTAACAATTCCACAATGATTCTATAGACATTGACTACTAATGTATACATAGACTGTGAATTTATTTATCCGTTTATAATAGACAACAAGTGGATTTAGGGATTAGTAACTGGAACAGCGTTTTTATAGACAACGATCATTTGTAACTACAAAAAAACAGTGTTTCTTTTAGACCGCTCCTTAATTTATTGACTGCAAATTACACCTATTAACTACGAGTTTACTATACATATGAATGTGAATTTGATATATGCCTATGTTTGTTTTGATATGGCTACATTGACAGTGTATCTGGTGGGGCGAATTTAATGCACCGCATGACTGGTTATGGGCAACGATTTTGTGCAAACGGTGGTGTCCTACAGTTTTATTATTATTAACTATCAAATTTTATAGTGTGAGTGACATCACTTATTTTAGTAGACAGTGACCCCACTTAAACAATAGTTAGTTGTTGTGTATTAACCTAGTTTTCTTTTAATAAAGACAACGATTATATTGTCGGCGAGTTGTTTCATTTGTGTATATATGCGTCTTCATTCTTTAATTGTTAAAGCTACGAGTCTATTTGCCACCAAAATTATGGACATATGCCTTCTATTCTTCCATACAATACTCGACGAATTTATCAACGCTCCGTGCACAGGGATTCTGGAAGGAGTTTGTTTATGATTGACGAATTTAGGTTCTGACAGCGATTCTAATGTGAGTTAACAACATTAAGTGGACAATAAATGAGCCTTAGGTTATAGAAATGATTCTATGCAGTAGTTAATAGCTTTAAGTTGTGTACTTTCTAGCCTTTGTTTGTCAGTGAATAATTGCCTTACTGTTGTGTATGAAAGCGAGTGAAGTGTCCATACATGGTAGTAATTTTCTTCATGATAGCAAATTATTGTTATCATTTCAGTTTAGAGGACAACAAATTTTATTAATTAATATCACATTGATTTATAGTAATTATTGACAGCTATTTTATAAATTGTATGGCAGCCATTGATGATAGCGATACTGTACTTTTTGACAACGATCTCCATAAATATTGTTGAATGATAGCATGTTTTGTTGACATCCTTTATTAATAGTTTATCAATGGAGTCATCCAAAGACTTGTTAATTTAGACAACATTAATAGACAAAATTGTGGAATAGTTAATAATTAGGGTAAGATCACTTTTAAATTTGAGTAGTTCACTCACTTTTATGGATAGTTATTTTGTTGAGTGCTTGTAATAGTTCAGACTTAATACCATTTTATGATAATAGTAACCCTTTATTAGTCTACCCGTCACACCTACACATCTTGCTAAACAATTGATGGTTTCGTTGTTGGTGAAGTCATGTAATAGCTAGCGGTTTTTCTATTGAAGGATGTCTTATTGCACCTTGTAGACCTGTTGCCTGTGGTGTGGGTGTAGTCTTCTCGTCAGTTATTCGTCTCCTAGAGCGTTGGATTTTATTAAGCCCTCAGACCAGTTAGGTTATGTTGCGCATCACATGGACTAACGAGGGGATCATCGCCCGTCTTAATGATAGCAATGGATGATAACTTGGCTTGGGTCTGTGCTACTCATTGTAGGTGTTACTCATTGTAGTCGTGATTGGTGTTGTGGTTGTAACACATTCATGCGTTTGGTTACACACCATAGAATTTCTAGTTACTGGCCATTGAGGTCGTTGTGTTAGGATGGTGGATGTTGTTCTTAGCTTATTGGCATGGTCGTGTTTGTTTCGAACAGGTATTCGTTCCTTCTTTGATTTATGCATGATTCACCCAGTTTATCGATGTGCCAGTGTGTAGAGTCATTGTTGTCTGTTTCTTGATCTATAGGCGTTGTTTTCGTCACGAGGGTGTGGTTAACTATGTAGTCATTGCCTTACTTCCTATAAAAAAAAAAAAAAATTGCACTTTGCTTCGCTTTTAGTAGTAACGATTGGGGTCATTATATATGGTATCAAAGCGAGTTCAACCCACGACTTGGGAACACTACATCTTTCGTTGATATGATATTTGATTATAATGTTGCTAATTAAATTGACTTGTATTTGTGCAGGTAATCATGGTTAAAGGATTCTGTGGAGGCAGATGATGGGTTATTAGGGGAGGATGCGCAACGCCTAGAGTAGCATCCATTCCTGAGGGGTCTAACCCCCAGGGAGATGAATAGGTTTTCAGGAAGGAGAAAATAGTGGTGGGTGATGTGGTTAGGCTGATGAGGTCTTTTCAGTGGATGTCTGAGGCACTGATCAACCATTTGGATAGAGATGAGGCCATGGCATTACCACCCTTGAGGGTCCACAACGTGCTCTAGTCGGTACCGGTAGCATTCACAGCGAACTAGAGAAGGTCAAATTTGCCTAGTTCTTTGGTTCCTCTGACGACGCAGTCAGCGATGCATGGTTGGAGAATATGGCAATGTGCTTCGCACTACGCGACTATACCTTCAACATGAAGGTCTGCATGGTGGTATTTCAACTGAAGGGGAGCAATCTTATATGCTGGAAGACGCTCCTGCCACAATTGAACATGGTCGTCAAAGACGTGTCATGGGAACTGTTCAAGGAACAGTTTTGAGAGAGGTACATATCAGAGGAATTCATTGAGCATCAACTCAACGAGTTCAATGCCTTATGATAGGGTGACTATAAATGCCCGATTAAGAGGCCTGTTTTTTGAAGTTACTTCGGTATGCTCCGCATCTTAATACCAAGAAACTTAAGGTCAATAGGTTCTTCCTGGGCCTTATTGTCAGCATATGTGCAAAGGTTAGGATTTTGATGCCTCATAACTTACATGATATCATCCAGAAGGCCCTCATAGTGGAGGAGGAGCTTATCAGCGGGGGTCAGAGCAGGAATCTAGCGAGACCAACAAGGCATGTGTCATTTGGTGCACAACAACATCAGACACCAGCGAGACATACGCCAGGATATCGTGGCTTCCAGAGAGAATCCACTTTCACAACACCTCGGCGACCAACGCCTCAACAGTGAACTCCTTATGAGGGACTACAACATGAACACCAATGCCAACCATGGTAGAAACAGTTTAGGCATTTTCAGCAGTACAGACCAGGATTCCAGGCTTGAGGGATTTCAACTTCTACTTCAGGTACCGGGAGTACTGGACCGAAGAAGAGGTGTTGGACTTGTGGAGAGCCACACTATGAGCATGATTTCCCAATGGAGAGGACTAGAGCATCCGTATCAGTCAGACCCACTACTATGGGAGATTTGGGCAAGGCCCATCGGATTCTTGCAGTGGTGAATAACCGCCAGGAAGAGAACCAGTCGACTATGCTCGAGAAGTCAAGTACCATTGTTAACCAGACCTGTAGTATTTTAATATATCTCAGTGCTACTAAAAGTTTCATTTCTCGTGCAGCGCTAAAAAGGATTAAGGTAAAGGTAGTCGAACATGATGATTTTAGCTTTGAAGATATGGCTTCGGGAGCCAAACAAAAGTTTGGAGAAAAGGTTATGGGTTGTACCCTTAACCAAGGAGAGTTTGTCACCAGGGTTAACCTGTACATCCGTTTATAATAGACAACAAGTGGATTTAGGGATTAGTAACTAGAACAACGTTTTTATAGACAACGATCATTTGTAACTACAAAAAGACAGTGTTTCTTTCAGACCGCGCCTTAATTTATCGACTGCAAATTACACCTATTAAGTACGAGTTTACTATACATATGAATGTGAATTTGATATATGCATTGAAATTGTATCTGGTGGGGCGAATTTAATGACTGGTTATGGGCAACGATTTTGTGCAAACGGTGGTGTTCTACAGTGTTATTATTATTGACTATCCAATTTTATAGTGTGAGCTACATCACTTATTTTAGTACACAGTGACCCCACTTAAACAATAGATAGTTGTAGTGTATTGACCTAGTTTTCTTTTAATAAAGACAACGATTATATTGTCAGCGAGTTGTTTCATTTGTGTATATATATGTCTTCATTCTTTTATTGTTAAAGGTACGAGTCTATTTACCACCACAATTATGGACTTATGCCTTCTATTCTTCCATACAATACTCGATGAATTTCTCAACGGTCCGTGCACAGGGATTCTGGAAGGAGTTTCTTTATGATTGACGAATTTAGGTTCTGACAACGATTCTAATGTGAGTTAACAACATTAAGTGGACAATAAATGAGCCTTAGGTTATAGAAATGATTCTATGCAGTAGTTAATAGCTTTAAGTTGTGTACTTTCTAGCCTTTGTTTGTCAGTGAATAATTGCCTTACTGTTGTGTATGACAGCGAGTGAAGTGTCCATACATGTTAGAAATTTTCTTCATGATAGAAAATTATTGTTATCATTTCAGTTTATAGGACAACAAATTTTATTAATTAATATCACATTGATTTACAGTAATTATTGACAGCTATTTTATAAATTGTATGGCAGGCATTGATGATAGCGATACTGTACTTTTTGACAACGATCTCCATAAATATTGTTGAATGATAGCATGTTTTGTTGACAGCCTTTATTAATAGTTTATCAATGGAATCATCCAAAGACTTGTTAATTTAGACAACATTAATAGACAAAATTGTCGAATAGTTAATAATTAGTGTAAGATCACTTTTAAATTTGAGTAGTTCACTCACTTTTATGGATAGTTATTTTGTTGAGTGCTTGTAATAGTTCACACTTGATACCCTTTTATGATAATAGTAACCCTTTATTAGTCTACTACCTAGACATCTTGCTAAACAATTGATGGTTTGGTTGTTTGTGAAGTCGTGTAATAGCAAGCGGTTTTTCCTTTGAAGGATGTCTTATTGCACCTTGTCGACCTGTTGCTTGTGGTGTGGGTGTAGTATTCTCATCATTTATTCATCTCCTAGAGCGTTGGATTTTATTAAGCCCTCGGACCAATTAGGTTATGTTGCACATCACATGGGGACGACGTGAGTCCTAACGAGGGGATCATCGCCCGCCTTAATGATAGCAGCGAATGATAACTTGGCTCGGGTCTGTGCTACTCATTGTGGGTGTTACTCATTGTAGTTGTGATTGGTGTTGTGGTTGTAACACCTTCATACGTTTGGTTACACACCATAGAAGTTCTAGTTACTGGACATTGAGGTCGTTGTGTTAGGATGGTGGATGTTGTTCTTAGATTATTGTCATGGTCGTGTTTGTTTTGAACGGGTATTCGTTCCTTCTTTGATTTATGCATGATTCACCCAGTTTATCGATGTGCCAGTGTCTAGAGTCATTGTTGTATGTTTCCTGATCTACAGGCGTTGTTTTCATCACCAGGGTGTGGTTAACTGTGTAGTTGGCTTACTGCCTACAAGAAAAAGATTTTCACTTTGCCTCACTTTTAGTAGTAACGATTGGGGTCATTACATATGGTATCAAAGTGAGTTCAACCCACGACTTGGGAACACTACGTCTTTCATTGATATGATATTTGATTATAATGTTGCTAATTAAGTTGACTTGTATTTGTGTAGGTAATCATGGTTAAAGGATTCTGTGAAGGCAGATGACAGGTTGTTAGGGGAGGAGGCACAATGCCTAGAGTAGCATCCATGCCTGAGGGGTCTAACCCCCAGGGAGATGAACAGGTTTTCGGGAAGGAGAAAATAGTGGTGGGTGATGTGGTTAGGCTGATGAGGTATTTTTAGTGGATGTCTGAGGCACTGATCAACCATTTGGATAGAGATGAGGCCATGGAATTACCACCCCTGAGGGTCCACAATGCACTCTGGTCGGTACTGGTAGCATTCATCACGAACTCGAGAAGGTCAAATTTCCCTAGTTCTTTGGTTCCTCTGACGACACAGTCATCGATGCATGGTTGGAGAATATGGCAATGTTCTTTGCACTATATGATTATACCTTCAACATGAAGGTCTACATGGCGGTCTTTCAACTGAAGGGGAGCAATATTATATGCTGGAAGACGCCCCTACCACAATTGAACATGGTCATTGTTAACTAATAAGTGAATAAACCTAGATGGCCTTAGAATGAATGATGTGATAAGAAATATTTAAAAAAAATTTCACTAATAAAAATGTTGTCCAACCTAGGAAAATAAACTCTAGGTCTAAGTGACACTTGTGGTAAAAGAAAAATAATAATAATAATCATTAAACATGAGAGGAGAAGGGGGTAATCAATTCAACTAATTTATTAAAATCCAATTATAATTAAATTTTAAAAAGGGAATTGATTGTTTTTCTACTTTTTCTAATTAAAGTTTATTAATTAAAAAGAAAAAGGGGTAAAACGGTAATTTTTCTACACTTGCTAATTTGGTTTTAAGATAAAAAGGTAAAATAGGGAAACCTAAGAGAATTAGGAAACTAAGGGGAAAAGGGGGAAACATAAATAAAAAGTGAAACCTAAGGAAAAAGCATAATGACTAACTTAGTAAGGAACCTTTCCATTGAGAACTTTCTAAATTGTACTCAACTAGGAATTTAGTAAGGGCGTAAGTCATTAAAATGTGTAAGGGAATATGGGGAAACCTAGGAGTGATTTTAGGAATGCTTTTACGTGAGTGAGGAAAATAGAAGTAGTTAAATAATTAATGAAATTAATTTATGGTGCAACGAAAGGGGTGGGTGACATGTGTATGGGGGAGGATTTTTCTGAGTTAAATTATTGAAAAATAAATTAAATGGAAATTTGGGAAATAAATCACTTAGAATTTCTATATAAAGGAGGGAGTTGTAGGAGGATGGATCTCTCCTGGATGTGTAAAGTTTCACTGTAGTATTTTTTATTTAACTAACTTATCTTGTGGGAGTTGGGATACCCATCTCGGTGAGAAGTGGTAGTTCGGCCTTGTGAGGCGAGTTGGGAGCTAGTTGTTCTTTGGTTTAGTGTGTGTGGCCCCTTTGCGACTCGGGGGGATAAGGGGGAAGAAGATTACCCCTAGTGTTGGCTGGGAGGTATCGGTGAAGTCATAATGGTCAACAATAGGGAGTGGGATGGAGCGTGTGGGACAAAATCTTGGAGCTATGACCTTGGGCTACAATACGCATTCTTTTATTTTGAATGGTAAATTAATATTGATCTTGTGCTTTCATTTCTGTAATTTTAACTGTGTAAAGAAAGTGTTTTACTTAGCATTTTTAATCAAGAACTTAAATTCACCTTAGCTTTACGCTCACTACTTGAATTGATTCCCTTGGAAATTGATCCCTGATTCATGTGACTATTCTATCTGCTTTTAATGATTATTACAGAGGTATTGTACGTTATCTTTCGTCTTCATCCCTAGATCTTCAGTCCATGCCTGAGCAGTCAGCTTGGAGTCGTATCGATGGTCGTTACTTCAGTGTTAATAGACACATAGATCCTAATGCCTTACTTTTTTGTGCATGGATGATGAGCGAAGGATAGCTCTGTCCAGCCATCTACCCCTATTGATTGTTCCTAGTTGATTGATTGTCTTGTGCCTTCTTGCGATTGAATACCTCTGAGTATGGTTTATTTTTCTTTGCAATTAGCACAATACCTTCTGCATTTTTATATCACCTTTGTGTTTGATGTAATTTTATTATCTGCGAGTTTAATGATAGTTCCTAGCTCTTGATTGGTAAAATCTTAGTGTTATTGATATGTGATTAACCATGTTTTAAATTATATAGTGACCGTGATTTTATTGATGTAACAATGTTTGATACACTTCCATTTCTAGTTCCTTGATAAAAAATTGTCATTATTTTTTTCAACTCAACGATTCTATTAGTTATCTCAGCATTACCATTGAATAACTCAACGAAAGTCTAGTTTGGGCTCTGCGATTCCTGCATATTACCTGACCGTTTGATTCCTAGTCCCTCTTCCATTTCATCCTTATTATGCCAACGCTATCAACAATGTACTCTTCCTTTTACCATTTTACTTGCGTGATTACCCTTTTTCTATTTGACCGTGTTATAGAGTTTTAATGTGTGGCAGTAATATTTTGGGACAACGTTATGATACGTACCAAGACAATCATGTATATATTTAATAGACTATTACCAACAAGATTTACTACGAATTTAATAAATTAATACTGTGAAGCTAATAGAACTATACCAACAATATCCCTTACACCATAGCAACAATATCATATGTTTTGGACAATAAAAATGCTAGATATCCTTTAATACAAATAGTGAGTTTCTAATTATTGTATAGAAACAAATTGTATTCATTATATAACAATGATTTCATATTGTCTATGGTCGTGATCTTATAGAAATAATTCGACAACGATTCCATATACATTGACGACTAGTGTCTACATAGACTGTGAATTTATTTAGCCATTTATAATAGACAACAAGTGGTTTGGGGATTAAGAAATGGAACAACGTTTTTACAGACATCGATCATTTGTTACTGCAAAAAGACAACGTTTATTTCATACCATGCCTTAATTTATTGACTGCAAATTACATGTATTAACTGTGAGTTTACTATACATATGAATGTGAATTTGATATATGTTCACATTTGTTTTGATATGTCTGCATTGACAATGTATATGGTGGGGCGAATTTAATGCACTGCATGACTGGTTATGGGCAATGATTTTGTGCAAAAGGTGGTGTCCTACAGTGTTATTATTATTAACTATCATATTTTATAGTGGCAGTGACATCACTTATTTTAGTAGATAGTGACCCCCCTTAAACAATAGATAGAATTTGTGTATTGACTAAGTTTTCTTTTAATAAAGACAATGATTATATTTCCGGTGAGTTGTTTTGTTTTTGTATATATATTTCTGCATTCTTTTATTGTTAAAGTTGCAAGTCTATTTTCCACCGCAATTATGGACTTATGCTTACAATTCTTCTATAAAATACTTGGTGAATTTCTCAACTCTCTGTGCATACGGATTTTTTACGAGGGAAAAACTCTCTATGGTCAAGGGTAAAACACAACAAATAGGTATGACTGCAGAAATCAACTCAATTCCATCATATGCTATATAAACTAATGTGCGATATAAGATAGATGCCTACTTCGATCCAACGTTTGATGATGTTCCTTTGTTGAGCACTTCGACCCAAAACTTTATACCTGCAAGAAGTTCTTAACAAACAAACAAAGCAAGCATATAGTGATAATATAAAGGGGTTAGCACATCAAATAACATAATCTATTAATAAACATTACAAACATGCCCATGGATAATAATCATATATTTTCACAATACCAATAGGACGAGAAAGGAGTATTTCTATTAGTAATTAATCAACATAAGTGACAACATTACGGACTTCCGTGTCAGCACGGTTCGAAACCAAGAAACCAAGTTCCTTCCAATTGGGTCTCCACCACTTCACTCCTCCACCAAAGGCAAGCTCAAAAGAGTAGGGAAATCGCTTGAGGGTTGAACACTATGTTCAAACTCGAGGGACAAAAGGATGCAAACTCAATATGAAGTAATTTCTCTAGAGTAACTTTACTCTCAAAGTTGAATGCTTTCTTCTCTTTTCCCATAGCTTGAAATTATGCTTGTATAGCCTTCAAAATGAAACTGAAGGGCTGAGTTGGAACGTTTCCACTATATGGAAGGCCAAGGATCAGAAATCTCTTGTTGTGACATGGAAACTCAGCTCTATTTTTGTATTTTTTGGCACAAATCCTGAAGTACGTGGGTTGTAATGGAGCAACCTGCATATACACTTGCTGCATAGCTGTTAGGGTGTGTACATGTGGAAAAATGTATATTTTTATCTCTGGATTCAACAAAAAGGGATGATAATCCTACATAGGGAAATGGAAAAAGGACCTCTATGTAATATAGCAATGGTGAGGCAAATATTTCAATAACAGATGCCCCCTAATGTGTGAGATCAAAGGAATATCTTCGATGGCCGAAATACATTATAAATAACCCAGGAGGGGATTGGTAGGGAACCAGTTGGACGAACTTGATTGATCATTACATTTTTTACTAACTTTGCATACATGGCTGCTAAGAATACAATGAAGATCCATGTGGAAAATATACCAAATGAGTGACTGTGGCTATGAATAGGAAAATACAAATGCGATTATGTGCCAAAAGATTTCATAGTCACGAACAAGGCCCAATGAAACCATTCTCAAAACCAATCTGAAGATATATGTATACCAAGGAGTACAATCTGATCTCCCATGATCACTAAAGTCGAACAAGTGTTGGTCCAATGAAACAGAAGAAACAACTTAGGAAATTTGTGGCCACATAGTGATGTCTTCAAGTCTTCTACACTATCCGCCAAGGTGCAAGTCTACATCATGTGAGTAAAGGAGTTGAGGTCGAACATAATGAGACATAATTTGATTACTGGCCATTGAGGTATATCGTAACAAACACAAGACAACCTACCAATGATGAAAGTAGGTATTGTTATCCCCGATATCTAGGGATAACTAGGATATCATGTCTCAAGGCCCACAGATCCTAGACATGAAGTGTCGAGAGTAGGATTGACCTGAGCATGGCCCTGGAGGGCCCATCCTTCTTCTTCTTCGCCAGAATTTTCTTGTCAACAACAACAGCTTCCATCACCATCGGCTTGGAGTTGCATCGGAGAGGACTCTTGCTCCATGAGGTAATTGGTCCAAGGTATCATGGTATGTGTCATATTTGATCATTATAACCCTCTTATATATGCATTAGGTTCCTTTCATTTCTGATGACTGCCTGGATCTTACACTAATCCACTTGACCATTGTTGGGGTGATTGATAGGGTGACTTAGCAAGATGATGTTCATGGGTTTTGGTTAGCCACCAAGGGGGATTTGCAGAGCCATCATCTGCTCCCACCATTTTATCATTTTACATCTTATCTCCCACACATCTATCCCATTCCCCTAGTTCGACCATTAGGATGACCTTTTGAGGGTTACACTTTGCCTTGTGGGAAGAAGGGGCTAAAGGCCCAGGGGGTAAAAGCAGCTGGTAAAAGATAAAATCCATAGGAAATAAAACCTAGAGATGCTTCGCCCAGGGAATCCCCGAGAAGGCAATAAAAAGTCTCTCGATAAGAAACTAAAGGGACCCTAAGAAAAATAATAAAACAAGACCTAACCAAGAGGATGGGAGGTCTCATCACGATCCAGCCCATTATGTTCATAGGTATCCAGCAGTATGACATTGCCATCATCTGGTCACCATGTCAGGGCAGTGACCTTTGGTTGCATGGCCAAGGGAAAGGGGGTCTCATCACGAGGCAACCTTATCATATCTGCGAAGATACCAGTGGGTAACACTGTCAGCTCTGGTCACCATGCCAAGGCAGTGTCCTCTGGTCAGACCTTGAACTAAAAAGAAAGAAAAGAAATAAATAAAAAGATAAAGGCAATAAAGGGCTTGAAAAAAATGCATCCATGACGGGTACAGCTCGCCTCCTACAAAGGCACCCATGGACAACACCTGCCCTTGGTCTTACTGTGACTGGACATCCCTAGACCATATCACCTCATAAAACATGACTTGAATGATCTTCTGAGGAAACTTTCCTTATCTTGTGGGTATTAGCCAAATAGGTTATTCTGTTGGTTTCTTCATCTTTGTATAGTAGATCTGTGTAATATCTTTGAGCTCTTAGATGATATGCTAGGGATTTCATGCATGTATTTGATAACTTTAATGATGAAATATGATTTGCATTGCTATGATCCCGAGGAATGATGAGCCCATGGAGGGCATAGTCTTTGATGTGCAGGACCATACACAGTGGACAGTTACCAGTGGACCGGTACACATGGGGATATGATTAGTTCGGACCTCCATGGAGATGAAGAGCCCATGAGATGGTTGTTGGGATGGAAAAGGTAGGACAATGTTGTGATGAGAATTTTCACAAAGAAGACAAAAGCACGTTCTACCAGGACACCATAGCAGATCTCGGCCTAGAGGGGATCACCCACTGCAGATGGGACGATTTCTTTTGATGGACAGGACGTCACCTGGGATAGCTGGACATTTTTTCGGAGCATGTGGCAGTGTGTTGGGGTCATTTGGCATGTCTGGCGGCTTGGAGAAGCCCCAGAGGGGCCAACGTTTTTCTTCTTGGATGATGATCTTTCCCAAAAGGGGCCAACGTCTTCCTCAGAGGGTCCTGACATCTCCTTTTTTAGCTCATATTGTGACATTTTTAGCATTTAATGTGAAAAATAGTGTAATATTGTTAGTCAGCCTTGTCGGCTGTTTTGATGACCTATTTTTGTAATTAAAGGTCATAAGATTGGTATAAATAGAGGACGTTGGACCTCATTTTAAATAGAACACAACTCACTCTCTTGTGAGAGGATCATTTTTAGTCTTTTGCTTTGGTATTTTTCTCTTGGAAGTGAGGCGCTACTCTTGTGGAGGATCATTCTTGGCATGTTTATGGTGTTTTCTATCATTGGAAGGTTTACAACTAGGGTTTGATAAGCTCTTCATTGATTTGTAAGTGTATTTCTCATGCAAAACTTCTTGAATGAATGGTTGTAGGTTAAATCTCTTACATTTATGGTTACATTGCTATTATTTTGCTTAATCATTGAAACCCTAGGTGGCAAGCACACAAGTAGGTCCTTGCTTCATGTCCCCATGATAGAAGACTTGTTTTAGCCATTGATTAAGGAGAATATAGCCTAGTTGTTGCTACACTAGTTCCCCTTTTTCTAAGTTAGCTTTTGAACACAAGTTGAAGAAAGAAGACGTCCTAGGCCTAATTAATTTTACACCTAGGGTTTTGACTTTTAGGGTTTGAAGGGCCTTGCTCTTGCAACACTTTTCATCCCTAGATTTATGTTTTAAAGCTAGCCATTTTGCCAAGGATTTTTAAGGAAAGAGGGAGGAGCAAGAGGCCTTGCTTAAGCAACACCAGAATGAGCCTCCTCCCCTTAGGGTTTTGACTCTATGGCCCTTCCATTGCAACACCATAAAGACTAACTCTCTTGTCCTTATATTTAGATTCTCTCGAGATTTAGCTTTGCTCCTTGACTCCATTATACCCTAAGGCACTAGTCTAGAACTCCAACGTTGAGATTCTTGTGTCAAAAAAACACTTTTAAACTTCTTAAATTTCAAACCCTAACTAACCCTAACGTCTTACTAACCCTAGACTTATGATGATGTCATGTCTCTTTTGAACTCTTGTTTGAGATAAAACGTTGTGGATTTGTCATCTAAGTGATAGACATTGAAGTATTGATAATTTCCATTGGCCAAATTGTAAAACGTTGACTTCCTTTCCTATTTAACTAACCCTAGAACAAAGTTGACATAACCCTTAGTATAGTGACGCAGCAAGTCTATTATATGTGAGCATTTAATGATATCTAAAGAGTTGTGTTAATTCAAGGGTTGGTTATCTATATTGATGCTATATCATTTCCAGTTTTTATTGAGAAGTAATATTATAAGCCATAGTCATTCTTTGCAATCATTGACTTCGTCAATAATTACTGCTATTTATGCTCATTAAATGTTGATAGTCATTAATCTATGAAGTGCTAACCACTACTTGCGTGTATTAGTTTTCATGTTGCTTTGTCTCACAAACAGGTCCCCTTTTTGTGGTTTATCTTCCTCTTGACTATCCTCTTGACAGTAATCTGTGAAGGGAAAACTCATTTTGATCCTTTAGAACCTTTGTCCTTCAAAACCCCAGATTACTAGGGACGTATCCCTTGGGTTTATCCACCCTAAATAGAAAGAGCCCCCCATCGAGGTGACAGTGGGTGGGGAATCTCCTGTTACGCCATTTTGATGTTTACCTTTCCAGCTACTTGACCTAGACTACAAACTGAGCGATAATAGGTATCAAGGCACCAAGTACATTCCTGCAAGTGTGAATAAAGGAGTCGGTGTCGAACACTTGAGAAATCCATTGATCAGGAGAAATTGATGT
This sequence comes from Picea engelmannii, assembly GCA_009831015.1. Taxonomy (NCBI): domain Eukaryota; kingdom Viridiplantae; phylum Streptophyta; class Pinopsida; order Pinales; family Pinaceae; genus Picea; species Picea engelmannii. The sequence continues at coordinate 13,893 of ML781402.1, forward strand.
ATTCCCATCTGTCAATGGCAAGAGAGCCTACCACTAATGACTGCAAGCCTCAAGGTACTCATAAAATTCTAGGTCCCATATCTAGAATAAATGATATGAAGTTGATGGAAAGAGACCCATTGAAATGAGAAAATTAAGGAATATCTCATCGGTCAACACGAGGAACAAAACAAGAGCTTCATGATTTGGTGGAGATCGAACGAAGAATGTGTTCACAAACCAGTGACCTTGTGTGTCTTCCACGCGTACCAAATGCAAGTGGTATACAAAAAAGACCCTTTGAATAGAAGCCAATGATGAAAAATGTTGACAATGATGAGGAAACCACCAATAATGCTAATGGCATCCAAGACACTACACAAATCCCAAAGTGTGAATAGATGTCTTGTCGCCAAACATAAGGGAAACCACCCAGTCAATGACCAATGATGAAATGTTGATTTCTAGGTTCAAGGTGACCTACCGATGATGAAACTAGGGCCAGGGTGCATGATAAGACCATAGTATCATGTGATTCTGAGACAAACTGAGGGTACGACTGACATGCAAAGTCAATATTTCCGAGGAGTGGCCGACATAAGTCGATAGACTTCCTTTGAACAGGAGCATGAGACACATGGTGGAATCCAACAACATAGACTCAATGATGTGACTATTATATGTAGGAGGCATCAATAATGTTCTCTGTAGGGACTAGAAGAGTAACCATTTGGTAGAGAAAACTTTGTAACGAGATCATCTTCCTAAGGCCATGCTAAACCCAAAATTATGATGACACAAGGACTCAATGATTTTGTGCTTTGTTCAAAGGTGACACGACTGCTACCAATTATAATATAGTACTCCCTTCCTGCCCATGTTTTTTTATTTTGTTTCATAACAAATGAATGCTATGATACAGAGGAAGAAACGAGTGATGAAAGTAAGAAAAACTAGTTCTGGCAGTGGAACATACCTATGCTTAATGCAATGAAATGCATGTCAGAGATGGACACTTGCGGTGATGTTTCCTCCAGGGTATAGGGTGTCAAATTGCAAAGGATATAAACAAGGCTCTTCCTGGTTAAGGATACAAAAACTGCTTAGGCAATGGTTTATAACGCAAAGTGAGAACCAACTAAAGGCTCAATACTGCAAGCGAGGGAATGAGATGCAATGACAACATAAGACCAAAAAATATCATTTTTTATGTATTGTAGTCTACTTGGTGTGAAAAAGGGGTAAACTTGTGCCAAATAGACATCTTTTCAAATCCAATTTATGAGTGTGAAAAAGACAAGTTCACTCAGAGATATTTTTTGTTTTTGATAACGAGTCAGAAAAGAGATTAACTAAGACTCATGAACGTTTAAATCCAATTTAACGAGTGTGAAAGGGACAAATCACTCAACAATCTTTTCAGTTTTTATATGAGTCAGAAAAGAGATTAACTAAGACTCGTTTTAGGGAGTGCGTGGAGGAAAGGTCTCATGTGCATGAATGAGAAATGAGGTTCATAATAAGGTCATGTATTGAATTATAATAGACTCCTCATCCTAAGGAAAAAACTCGGCATGGGAACTAAATGACAAAGGGGGTCTAACTAGGGCACCCATGTTTGGTAAGTCTCTACCATTTATTAGTGACACTATTTATAACAGACAAAAGGTTTTGTATTGTAACAAATGGGTTCATATCTAAGGTTTCAAAAATGATATATGAAGGATAATGAAAAAATGCACGATGGAGTGGATACCTATCCTATATGTTAGGTTATGAAAATACCTGCCCGAGCTGCCGAACAACCAATTATGAAGTTGAAATCCACAAGAAAACTGAGTCAAAACTACAAAAGTTAGATCAAAACAACTCTTGAATTATTCCATTAGGTTAAAAAATAGCATAAAACTATGTAAAGTGGGTAAAAATAGCTTATAAATAGTAATAAAAAAAAAATTACTGTATCATTTTGATTTTTACCCACATAGTGCAATTTGGACCAAAAATACCTCCAAGATTCAAACGACAATTGTGGGTGCATCAAGAAATGAAATTATGAACCATCTGGATCAGATAACTCTTCATCTCATATTCTTCAGATTCATTGGATTACAATTTTGAATTAGGTTTCCATTTTTTAGTTTTTAAGGCGCAAATTAGGATTTTCGGTATACGTGGGTCTCCTTTGTTAAGGTTGCTTGTACGACTATGTATACACCCTTGTGTGAACTATAGGGTGTGTGTACTAAGCCCTACATGTGACTGTGGGCAAATAAAACCATGTATAGGTACGCAAATGGCCAATAAAAAGGGGGTTTAACTCAAAAAAATGATTTGTTTTTTCAGGATGGTCCTGGAATGGAGAGAGAGAGATCATGAGGAGGTGGATGTAGCTGTTGAATGAGATCTGTTGGCTCAAGCGGCTCTAAAAAGATGTGGCTTGTACAAATTTTGGGCTCTCAAAGGAATGAGGGCCCAAGTGAGGTTATTGGATAAGTTGGTGGGTTATTGGGACCCTAATAGCGAGAGATTTATCCTTGATGGACAACCATTGAGGATCAAAGTAGAGGACATATACTTCTTGACTAGTCTATCCCATCAAGGGGAGGTTTTAAACCTCAAGTCACATAGATAAGGGAGCGGGATGAAGATCGAAGAGTATATCGATGCCCACTGTGTATCAAGGACTCCCAAGGTGGGAAGCCAAGTCCCCATCCCGAAAATAAGTAATCTCAGTTTGGATATCATAGTGCTCATTCTTACCAAGATCATAGGTTCATCCTCATTACATCAAGGCTCAAGAATACTTATGTTTTTTCCAATAGAGTTTGCTAGACCCATTGTCTATGACTGGTGTACCTCACTGTTGATCAACATGAAAGGTCAGTTGACAAAGTGCAAACAAGGGAGTAAGAGAAATTTTAGGTTTGCCTCTATTCTTTGTAGCTTCTTTTTTGAGTGGGTTCTAGGTCTGGAACCTAGAGTGGAGGTTCTTCCTAGAGGACCATGTGATCAAGCCATGGTATGGTGGATCAAGGTCATGAGACGACAGGGGGGAGGTAGGGTTTCAACACCCTACAATGATGACTTTTCCTTCTAGTGGTAGTGACAGACCATTGCTCTAGATGACTGTCCCTATGCAGGGATAGATTTCAAAGGATATCCTAATATTCCAATTCCACCAGGGTCTTCCTATGGTGATATAGGTAACAAGTTTTTTTACATATTTCATTTTTTTGTATTTTTGTATTTAAGTAACAATTTTTTTATTTTTTTTTGGCATGGTTTTAAGTATTAACTAGACACTTGTGTGATCACAGACGTGGGTCCATGATGGCCGGAGGGATTTATTTGACATAGATGGAGGAATTGGGGAGAAGAGGTGGTGGGAAGAGAAGTAATGAGAGTCCTACAAAACGTGCAGGGTAACCTGTCTCATTTGACATAGAGGATTCCTATGGTTCAGGTAGAGGATCTACTTGAGGCCATGCAGGGACAAGTGGTTGGTGTACCTAGAGCATGGGTACGACTCTTCCGACGTCTTGCAAATGTCGTGATTTTCTACCATGACGTACATCTGGCGCCACAGGCATAGATGTCGTGGGATATGTATACCAGTTGTATATGTCTATTGAGGGTTTTAGCCCCAATTTTGTAATATAAACACCATATTTTGAAATATATATAAAAAGGGATCTTCAACTTTACTTATATCTTATAATGTGTACATTGATTTAATGGCTTTCTTTTCTTTATTAATGTGACAAATTCCAATCTAAAACATAATTAGCATAGGCTTTGGATACATGATTAAAACTCCTAGGAATATGATGATATGTAACAAAATAAAATTGTCGTTCTAAAAGACGTACCTGTAGGAATCGATAGAGTAAAGTAGGATCAGACACGCGGTAACGAACGTTCAATTGACATACTACTAACTGGGAATCCAGGTGAAATTCTAAAGAATAAATACCATGTGAGATAACATCATGCAAACGTTCTATGATGATGCTATATTCGGCCACATTATTCGTGGATGGCCCTAGGAATATGCCACCTGAAGACACCAGCATACCTTCAGGTGAGTAAACCACCCAAGTGGTGGAAGCCAAGTTTCATGTATGACAACTGGATTCATCTACGAATCCTAGATAGACCAAAGACTCCATTGACATATGCCAACAAAAGGAAAACTCAATAAGCAAGCTAAAGACAAAAGAAAAGGGGAAAAGAGATGTATATACAATAAAGTTGCATTAGTATACAAAGAGTTCCACCCAATCCTACGGCTCAAATTTAGTACCTTTTCAGGTAGAGCCCATTTCTGGGCTCGGCCAATTTATTCCCTTCATAATCTTCTAACTCGTAGGCTTCTTTTTCTAGGACACGTCGCATGATGTAAGGACCGTGCCACATGGGTTTAAACTTTCCTGCCCCTAGTGGTTCTTTGGCTTGGTTATACAAGAGGACCAATTAACCCTCAACAGACAACCATGGACAAACAGACTTGTCATATTTAACCTTGACACATTTCTTGTTTTCCTTGATAGCCGTAAAGGCATCTCGACGCTGCTCATAAAGACTCTCTAGGTGCACAAGGCATCGCTTTAAATATGAAGTGTCAGGTAGGAGATCAACTACCAATTTGAGAAAAGAGAAGAGCTCTCATGGAGAAGGGGATTTTGATCTTGTTAGCTTTGGTTGGCTTGGAATTATTAGCTTGGTAGGAGTGGCTTTGAGATTTTCTTTGTCAAGATAGATTGTGAATATCATCAGATCTATGCTCTCAGAATTCTTGGAATGAAAGTGTGTGGGGAATGAAGGACAGTTGGAAGGGACCGTACGACATCAAGGCCATGGTTGTAATCTCTCTTTCACATTTAATATGATACAGTAATATGATTCTTTCCTATAAATCTTGTTGTGTTTTATTGTATGATTCCTTGATCACATACATAGGTTTATATTGATTTTATGCTATTACTATCACTTTGGTTGGTTGCGCTCTTTTTCAGGTTCATCATGGTATGAGCGTTGGAACGGAGATAGGATGGCAATGGTGAGAGGAAGCGACATTTAAACGGTATGTCACTCATCCCTCTTTATCTAGTAAATTCAATAGTTAAAACTTAAGGAAAGCGTCATGTTCTGGTGTGTTTTGATCGAGATCTAGGTGGATCCAGGGAGATCAATTAGTGTCTGCACCTACCAATTTGTCAGATAACAGACGACCTCTACTTTCCCATTTTACTGGGGGTAATAGCGGATGAAAGACCGTGTCTAAACCCAAGCTTATATGCTAGTTCTACCATCATTTCATTCTGAAAGTGACTGCCATGATCAGTGACAATCTCACTCAGGATACCGAACCGGGTGATAATTTGGTTGAACAAGAAGAAGGCTGCAGCATTCCCATCAAATTTAATGGTAGGCATGGCCTCGAACTACTTAGTAATGTAGTCAATGACCATGATAATGTGTTGATGCCCTCCAACCAAAGTTGGGTTGCAATCGGCGAAATCTACCCTCCACTTAGTGAAGGGACTAACGGTAGTGACTAGGTGAAGAGAGGCTAGATGCGAGTGCATTTTTTGAGTGAACACTTGGCAGGGGTGACACTTCTTAACCGCTTTGATACAATCCTTAAAGATAGTGGGCCAGAAATAACCAGCTCGTAGGATTTGTTTGGGCTGTCATAAGCCCAAATAGGTGACAACCACAAGCCCCTTTCTGGAAATTATTTAGGATTGACTCAACTTCCTCGTGAGTTAAGAAATTATGCAAGATATTATCTATGCCTCAGCAGTACAAAGTGTCACCGACGATGGTATACTTTTTGTCTTGGTATCTAACACGTCGTCAGTCATCTCGCGAGAGATGCTGAGCGAAATTCAAGGTTTGAAGATATAACACAATGTATACATACCAGGGGTCAGACGACAAGACCAGGAAAATGTGTTCATCCACAAACAAATCATCATGGATAATTTCCTCATCTAATCGTGGAAAATCAAATATTAACTCTAAAAAGACTAGCGATTTCTTGGACTTGGCCGAAGTGAAGTCGAGATCAAATTCTTGTAAGATAAAAATCCATTTATTATATTTCCCTCCAATTATACTTCTAGTAAGGACATATTGAAATGGATTGACACCAACAACCACCATAGTTTTTCAAAGTAAAATATAGTGATGTAAATGTTGGATTGAGTGAACATCACCCAAAGTTAGCTTTTCGACGTGGGAGTAATTAAGCTCAAGATTGACTAGATTTTGACTAAGATAATAGATGACGTGCTCATGGAGCTCACCATCCTCCTAAATTAGAACCATGCCAATCATCTTTGCAGATGCGGTGATATACAACAAGTAATATCTACTATAATCGGGAGATTTCAATAGAGGGGCCCACACCAAGGCTTTCTTTAAAGAATCGAAAGACTCCTAGGCTCGCTCATCCCAAATAGAACGGGTGTATTTCTTCAAAAGGCGCATGAAACCCTTAGTGATATTGGAATAATTCATTATAAACCAACGTAGAAAGTTGGCTTTCCCCTGTAAACGTTGAATTTGTCTTACCATATGTGGGGGAGGCAACTGAAGTATTGCCTCAACCTTAAGAGGATCTACCATGATCCCAATATCGAAAACTAAAAGTCTAAAGAGATGACTAGACTTAATGCAAAAGATGCATTTATGAGGGTTTAACCGTATTCTATAGTAACGACATTTCTTAAAAACTAGTCGAAGGTGTATAACATGATCCACTCTCTTGCGAGAGTGAGCAGCAAGATCATCTAGGTAGGATTTGACTATATACTTGAGATCATGAAAGGCAAAATTCATGGCGCGTTGGAAGGTTTCTCCAATGTTTTTAAGGTCGAAAGGAATTTTCCGGTATGCAAAAGTACCCCAAGGACATATGAATGTCGTCTTGTTTTGGTCCTCGGGTTTGATCTGGATTTGATTATATCTTGAAAATCCATCCATAAAAGAAAATATCTCGCTTCCCACACACTCATTGAGAATATGATCAATGAAAGGCATGGAGAAGTTATCTTTAGGACAAGCCTTGTTAGGGTCGCAAAATTCCATACACACACGGATGGTTCCTTTCTTTTTATTTACAGGAACAGGGTTGGATACCCATTCGGTCAAGGGAACCGGGTAGATGAAGCCAATGTTAAGCAACTTATCCACCTCTGCCTTAATAGCAGGGGCCTTCCTAGGATTCACAGCTCTAAGAGGTTGTCAAATAGGTTTAACATCCTGGTAAGTTCTAATATCATGTTCAAAAATATGAGGGTCAATCCCTAACATCTCTTCATATGACCAATCAAATACATCTCAAAATTCTTTGAAGAGTTTGGTGTAGATCATAATTTATTCTGGTGAACAATCTGCACCTATATTTACATTCTCAATCTTGCCAGCGGTATGAGAGATATCGATCTAGATGGTAGGAGAAATACTTTCCATATTTCCTTTGGCATAAATACCCTGCATATCGAGTGGAACTATACCATGACCGAATATCTCACTCGAGGTAGACCGAAATTCATCTTGTTCAATTCTTTCAAGACATGGGAGAAAATAGGATCGATGATGCATATCATCCCAAGGTCTCTTGGAACCATTCATGCCTTCGAGGATGGATTCATCCAAAGGCAATGTCTCATATAATAAATCACATGGAAAAGATAACGAGGTGGCCCATACAGGCCTAAGAATAGGATCCTCCTCATCCATCTGTGAGGTAATAGGATCAGGATCGGTTGAAGAGTCTAGAATAGCTAGATACACAATCTTCGTTGTCGATAGTGGCATATCCATGCCAGCGTGCGACTGACCTTCACTTGATGAATTCGGAGAAGGTAGGGTCCATGGATCACTCAGATAAGAATTTTGGAAATAAATGGACCTCCCTACAAGAGAGGGCCTACCAAACATGGCGTGCATGTGGTGAATCGGTTCGAAGAAGTCAAAAGTACCCATGAGGGAAGAATATATTCTGACACCGATATTCTCAATTGTTAGCTGCGAATTGTCTATCACATGGATTGACGGTCCAACCGATGCGCTAGGTATAGAGTACGCAAAGGATAACAGGTTTGTTGGATTTACTTCACACACACCTAGGATTTTTTTTTCCTAAGGTTATTCCTTGTTTATTAGTCATAATTAGTCATTATCCAGTCTCCTATATTTTACGGGAGAGTATTCCACCTGGAGAGTATTCTCTTTCAGTTGACACTTTAGTTTTACTAGTTGAGTTGAGTTTAGATGTTTCATTGGTTTTGTCACCATGCAACATTGGGATCATCACCAACTCACTACTCTTTGTTCAGTCAGTTAATTGAAGACTAGTTGACTAGTTAACTCAGCTAGGTGGTAGTTCACTCCCATAACTGACGAGAGACTAGACTAGGTGGCAGTTTACTCTTTTAACTATTGGTGTGTTTCTAGATCACTCTAGATCACCAATATGGCTCATTAGTTACTCATGTATCCTATATCAATTGTAAATTATTCACTCTTTGAGTGTGGAATATGGTTAATGAGAATTCTTCCATTCTTTCGCTCTTGCTTCTTCTGTCTCAATTTCTCTCTGCAAATGTGTTTGGTATTTTATAGCTAGATCTATTCGGTGCAGGTACAACACATTTAAATGGTATCAGAGTTGACAGAAGGCTAAGAAAAATCTACATCAAATCATTTTTTATAGGTACAAAAGATTGAAGACAACAAAAATATGCATTATTCACCGAAAATACTTCTCACGCTTCATAACTATTTGGAAGGGAAGCCAAAAATTATGCTTCATCTTAGATGTAGAATATTATACCAAATAACCATGGAAATGGAAGTAGATCCTGATTTTTTCAATGAGAAAAATGACTTTCTCAATAGACAAGATATGGCCATAGGAAGTATCAGCATCTTTGTTTCTCCCGAACTTTTCCATCAAGTATATGAAGAATCAAAAGGATTAACTCTAAATGAATTGGACCAGATTGGAGGTTCTATTTGGGAATACAGAATATTGTGAATATTTCATGCAGGAGGTTTAAAAGATAGAGCCAGAAGAGAAACCATCAGAAGATCAGACTTCTTATTATGAAGAGTCTTCTACAAAAGTTTTTGCAGAAATTTGTATTCCAATAATTGAAGATGATGTCTACTCCATTTAAGATTTGTTTTCTAAAATTCATGTGGAATATATATGCCATACATATCATGATTTACATGCATAAAAATTTTCATGCACCATGCATGCATCTCAGGAGTCACATGCAGACACTTTTGCATGCACCATGCATGCATCTCAGGAGTCAAAAAGGGAGCCACATACAGCAGACGCCATTCTGATATTTTCTGAGAAAATTTTGCAGAAACAAATTGGATATTTGAATTCATCTCTGGAAAATATCCAATTTAAAAAAAAAAATCATCCAAAACGGAGTCCGGAAAGTGAAGTTATGATAATTTTAAAATCAACAAAATTTCAGCATTTTTCTGGAAATGGCCGCACGGTTTTCAAAATTTCATCCAAAATTTATTTGGATATTATTCATTACAAGAATATAAAGTGGATATGTGTGGAAATATAAATGATGCATATACTTCATCATATCCATGCAAAAATCTAAATCTTCAACAAAATCTTCGAAGAGCACAAACTTGCACAATTGCGAGATCTTCTTGGAGTGAACGACATGGTTTCTTAGCAATTGCCTTTTGATCCTTATCATTTTTTATTTTATGCATTGTAATTTGAGGGGTTTTTGTTCCTATGAGGTTCTCCCTCTTACCTCATTTAGTTGAGTGTATCTTTTGTATTTGGGTACCTAACATGGCCTCGTAGTCGGGACCCATTCTTTATTTTCACCATAGTAATGTTTAGGGGGGGTGTTGGAGTTACTTCAAACACACATAGGATTTATTTTTCATAAGGCTATTCCTTATTTATTAGTCATAATTATTCATTATCCACTCTCCTATATTTTAGGGGAGAATATTCCACCTGGAGAATATTCTCTTTCAGTTGACACTTTAGTTTGACTAGTTAAGTTGAGTTTAGATGTTGCATTAGTTTTGTCACCATGCAACAATGGGATCATCACAAACTCACTACTCTTTGTTCAGTCGGTTAAATGAAGACTATTTGACTAGTTAACTCAGCTAGGTGGCAGTTCACTCCCGTAACTGCCTGAGAGACTAGACTAGGTGGCAGTTTACTCTTGTAATTGTTGGTGTGTGTCCATATCACTCTCGATCACCACTATGTCTCATTAGTTACTCATGTATCCTATATCAATTGTAAATTATTCACTCTTTGAATGTGGAATATAGTTAATGAGAATTCTTCCATTCTTTCTCTCTTACTTCTTCTTTCTCAATTTCTCTCTACAAATGTGTGTGGTATTTTCTAGCTAGATCTATTATGTGCAGGGTCAACACATTTACATGGTTTACCATCACGATATCCCCTTGATGAGGAAAATGAAGTGTATAGAAGATGGACGATACGACAACGACCATAGCATAGGTCCAATTGTGACCTAGTAACAAGTTATAATCAAGAGGTGCATCAACTACCTCTACTTCCACCTCTACCGTCTTCCCACCTAACTGGACTGGAAAGGCGAGGAGAATACTATGAGGGTAGAATGAATGACCATAAAATGTAGTCAACATGTTCGATGACTTGGAAAGGGTCGGAGAACCGATATCTTTCCAACAGACCAGGGACATCATGTAGGTGGCAACACCTTCAACAATGACCACTCGTTTGATAGTATACTTGGAATACTCCACATGGATTTGGAAAGCCACATCATAGGGTAAGAGAGGCTTCACATCCATGATGTCAAACTTGATAAATTTCGAGCCACTAGGTTCTAGAGATCCTAAAGAAGAGAGTAAGGAATTCTTCTATGATGGACATGTCTGGAGTACCTCCAAAGCCGACATTGCACAAGCGTTTTAGCCCAGATCCTCAACAATAGAGTAGTTCTGGGTGGCTCTAGCATTAGGGTTGTGGGTAGAGAACTTAAGTAATCCTTTCAAAATACGAGGCGGTGGTTGTGGTTTCTCAATTTGTAAATTCATCTCCAGAGGGGGAGGAGGAGCTTCTATACTGGTACTAGATTTTGAAGAGCTATAATCTTGAAAGAATGTGGCTATATCAATTTTTTCATCAACCATATTGATACAAACATGGTCGCCATATTGCAACGGTGGGTTTTGGATTCCACCAGGCACATTTATGGCATTCAAAGAGCTTGAGGCTAAGTGATGGTTGTGTGGGAATGGATTTGTCAGCACAACAGGCGATATATTTAAAAGCCTTGTAGCCTCCACGAGTTTGGGGCATAAATGTGTAAGGTGGTCATCGGTACAAAGTTTACAAGGAAACTTCACCTTACGTTTCTCTTTCTTACCCTCTCCAACATTATCACTTTGTTTCCCATTATTATCTTTGTCCTTGGGTTTATTATTATTCTTTCCACCCTTATGATTATTTTGACCTTTCCTTTTACTCCCATCTGGTTGTTGGTCACCATTTGGGTTCTTCGACAACTGCACAGAATGTACATCTACTGATTGGGTGGGTTTGGAGGATGTAGATGAAGCAAGTCCTATGACATACTTCATTGTTTAGTTTTTGGACTTTACATTGGTGGACCCTACTATGTCATCGACTTGAGGTCCAGGATTCTGTATAGGATTATGATTTGGCCATGGTGCATCTGGAAGAAGGTGGTATAGCGTCCCAGATTGAGCATATATCAAATCAAGTTGTTAGGCTCTAAAGATAGCTTCTTACTCATTGAAGACCCCAGAAGTAGAAACATTCTTCAAGATAGGAGCATACAAATACTTTAGGAACCATTCTAGAAGAAAGGCCAAGGGTATAGGAGTCTTAATCAACTGCCTTTGTCTACTCCATTCATGGATATGGTATGAGATGTGAGTGTCGGTACCCTAGAGTAGAGTCGACAATAGTTCAAGGTCAACAACATAACGAATGGGAAGTTGAAGGTGGTTAATAAAGGATAGAACTAATTGATGAAATGACCCATATGTCCCCCCTAGGTAGCTCAATGTACCATTGTGATGCAACTCTAATTAGAGTGTGTTGAAACAATCATAATCTAATAGAATCATGGTTCAAATAATTCATTGATCACCAAAGGTGAAAATTAGTGACGTGATCACCAGGGTCCTCTCCATTCTTACCTTCAAACTTTGGAATGTCTGACAGAAGTTTGGTGGGGAAAGGGGGCCATGTGGGATCATGACTCACTGGGTCATTCATTAACTTAGACAAGTCTGACAAATTAAACATGGCCAAAAAGGGGAGATGGGTTGCGACATGTGGCCCCATCCCCCCACGAAAGATTGTGTGTTGGGAACTGCATTCCATCGAGGATTTTGGTAAGGACCAAAAACTTGATCAGAGTTCTAAGGCCCTCCTCCAGGATGATTCATATAAGATGGATTGGGCATGATTCCGGCAGGAGTGTTCTGATAAGGGTTATAAAAATTTCCCCCATCTGTATTAGATTGAAATTATAAAAATACTAACCTCCTCCAAGTGGGAACCTGAAGGATTGAAGTGGATTCGTCATGCCAAAAGTATTGGTCGGAATCGCCACCGAGGCGACAGGGATATAGGGTGGAACTTGTCCACTAGTTGGGTTGTTCCATCCAACCGTAGAAGGATTGGACCCAGGGTTAAGAAAAGGGACACTTCCTAAATTAGGATTTTCTTGGGGGATATGAGAACCACCAAACAATAAAGTAGTGTAAGGAGGTGTAGTGCCCCTAAGTCCAAGGCTAGCATTAGGGCCAGCAGCTGGAATTGCGGTCAAAAACTATGACGTGAAGTTAGGCATACCATAAGAAAATGGACTAGAATCCATAGGGATGGACTGAGCTCTGTAATCTAGCGAGTGTCCTAACCCCCCAAAAGTGTTTGAGGCAAGAGATGAAACATTAACTATAAGCCGAGCCATAGTACTGGTATAAGCCTTCAACACTGCAATTGTAGTGGCTGTAGGAGTCGAAGGGGTGCCATTAACTATAGTGGGTATGGGAGTCGAAGAACTCCCAGTATTATGAAGACTAGAATCAATAATCATCCTTGTGGAACCACAATTATGAAAGGTGGATGTGTGTGTACCACTTCTACAAACTCTATGCCTTTTAGAAGAAAAGAACCCAAAATCCAGTGGTAACTATAGCAACCGACGGGATCGACGGGGAAGTTGGTCTGACTCCATGATGACTTATGACTCTACAAAATAAAAATATATCCTAAGGCCAACTAGTAGTCAAAGAGAATACCAAAAAGTCAAATGACCAATATGCATGCAAACAGGCTAAAGTGGTTGAGTGGCCTCCCTAGCTAAAGAAGGTATGTCTCGTCCAAGAGGGACCTGAGACTCCCTGCTAACATTTGGGGGTAACATAATCAGTTATAGGGGACCTCATGGGATTAACAACCTGTCAGTCAGATTCTCCTAGAGAGGTAATCCTACATAAAGACTGTGTGTTGTCCAACCCCTATTTGACCCAGGGTACAAGCAAAATAACCCCGACAAGTAATCTATGAGACACCTAAGTCAAGAAACTAATAAACCATTGTATAACTGATTCACATGAGATCAGCCGTAAATACAGATCACCATATGGGCAAGGTAGAAAATCCTAAAACCTTGAAAGAACTCTCTCCCAGAGAGGTATTAGTACTAGCAATATCCCCAAATATGAATAAATCCATAGAAATATCTCTGATGTTAGGCGAGTATCCAAGGGTTATCCATTCAACTAACTTCGCGCGACCTCATGATTAACTCTGGTGTGAGTAGAGCCTCCTGATATTACCAATTATACAATGGACTTCTCAACTCCCTGTCTCAGACACATATGTTGATTTAATTTACTTGGAGAAGTTTACTCACAAAATCCTATTCCAAGGAACTAAAGCCTAGACTAGTTTCTGCACCCTAAAAATAAAATCGTGATTAATCAATTTTAGTTTAAAGCATAAATTTTATTGGTCGTGATTACTCAAAAGGGAATGGAAGCAAAACTCATGATATTATGACTCTGCAAGAAGATAAATATGAATGTAATGCAAAGTCTATCTTTAACTTTTTAATGAATGATATCCTAATAAAAACAATGCAATTTTCAAATTCAAGTCTGCAATTCAGAAGTAGAATGCAATATTTCACTAAATGTACCAAGATAATAATAAAGGTTCAAAGAAAAAAATGTTAACCAATGCAAAATGCCTTTTTATTTTTATTTTGAATATATCAAAAAGATAATGCATGGACTGAGAAGCAGCCTGGTATAAAAATTCTACTATGTATAAACGAAACATCTCAAGAAGAAAACCAAGTAGCCTAGCAAACAGCCAAGGGTTCAAGGAAAAATGAAAAATGAAAAAACAATGAGAAAGACTACGCCCATAAATTCAACTCCCAATAGGCTTCCTGTAAAACCAGAGAAGCTCAACAGGCACTACAAAGATCCAAGAAGTCTCAACACACATCAAATCTCACCAAGTAGTCACTAAACCAAGAAACAAGCAAGGAAAAGTGGTATACGCGACTTCTCAGTAGAAAACTGTGTATATACGGATCTTGCAAAGAGGCAGAACGCGTTTGTACACGACTGTCAAAAAAAAAGGAGCATACAGGCTTTAAAACAAGGCCAGGCAAGGGAAAAAGGATGAAAACTCAGACTCAGAGTGAACAGACTCTTTCAAGCAGTGATACAACAAGAAACACCAAGGAAAAAGAGAAATGCAAGAAGAAGAATACTTCAACCCTTAGAAGGAAAATCTTTCCCTAACAGATTCGCCATTTCTGTTACAAGGGAAAAACTCTCTATGATCAAGGGTAACTCACAAAAGACAAGTATGACTGTAGAAATCAACTCAATTCCATCATATTCTATATAAACTAATGTGGGAGATAATATATAGGCCTACCTCAATCCAACATTCATTGATGTTCCACTATTGATCACTTCGACCCAAAACTTTATACCTGCAAGAAGTTCTTAACAAACAAATAGAGCAAGCATATAGTGATAATATAAAGGGGTTAGCACATCAGATAGAATAATCCATTAATAAACATTACAAACATTCCCATTGATAATAATCATTTATTTGCATGATACCAATAGGATGAGAAAGGAGTATTTCTATTAATAATTAATCAACATAAGTGACAACATTACAGACTTTCGTGTTGGCACTGTTCGAAACCAAGAAACCAAGTTCCTTCCAACTTGGTATCTACCACTTCACTCCTCCACCAAAGGAAAGATCGAAGGAGAGAAACAACGAGGTTCTCTCAACAAATGGGAAATATCTTGGGGGATGAACACTGCGTTCAGACTTGAGGGACAAAGGGATGCAAACTTAATATGAAATAATTTCTCCAGAGTAACTTTGCTCTCAAAGTTGAATGCTTTCTCCCCTTTTTCCATAGCTCAGAGTTATTCTCCTATAGCCTTCAGAATGCAACTGAAGGACCAATTTAGAACGTTTCCAGTATATGGAAGGCCAAGGATCAGAGATATCCTATCGTGACATGGAAAGATGACTCTATTTTTGTATTTTTTGGCACAAATCCCGATGTACGTGGGTGACGTAAACGCACCACCAAACACGTCCGCTCCCACCAGGACCTTCTTTTTCTTTGGCCCGAAGAGATTAATTGCTTCTTCAAATCCCTTATCAAGACTCTTCTACACCCACAGGACTCCCCTGACGATCTCCCTTTGTTCTATCGGGAAATCAGACTTCGCTTACTCACGATCCTTAACTCCCAGATTCGGGTCTCCCAATCCCTGAAACCCGATGAAAGTCCCTCAACGTTTTCCTTTGCTCTTATCGGGAATTTTCCCGATCGGGAAATCGACACTTGTGAGGTCGTATATCACTTACCTCACAGATCCCCGATTTTTGATCAGCGATGATACTCTCTGCTCCCCTTAGCTCCCTCCGGCTAATTCTTTCGCATGTGACCTGCTCATGCACATGACCAAAGTCTTTCCCCTATCGGAGTTTCGGACTTCGCAGAATTGAAATGCGTAGAACTTATGCCCTCGGAATTCCCGATTCTCCGATTTCCTATGCCACCTGGCATCGACTCCCTACTAGGGTTGACCCTTCGACACCTATCCTCCACTATGATGCCTATGGCCCACTCTCCAGTGTTGCTCAGGAAATCACGTTTTGGAAATTCGTGATTTTCATTACACAATTTCACAAGAACCTCCGGATCTCGAAACACGCTATGTGCTGACACCTATCCCCACTAGAATGTTATGATGGTGGGACCATCGTGTTTCAAGATTTCGTGACTTCTCCTATCGTGAGTTTCTTGACACCAAGAATCCTGAAATACCGAACCCTGAACTCTTTCAGATCCTCGGACACGCGTCTCTCGGATCAACGGCTATGACTGTGTCGGGAAATCGCGAATCATGATTTCATTATGCATGAGGTTCACGACTCCAGAAACCCCGACATCCTGAACTTCAAAATATCCAGGATCTCTCGCCACGTGTCCTCGCCGATGGACAGTGCAAAACTCTCTTCGGGAAATCGCAAATCGCGATTCCAACAGGTGAGAGTTCTATGTCCCTGGAAACCCCAAAATGCCGAACCCCGACTCGCTATGGATTGCCGACATGAGTCTCGTCCGGGATCTATGGCTATGATCCCTTCTCGGGATTTTGGAACTTATGAGGTCTCGATTCTCTTGTTTAACGAAACCCCGATGAAGCTAATATCCCGATGACTCCTCTGGGTTCTTCCTCTTCTCCTTCGGGCTTAAACCCCGTGCAACTTCTCGAGATCTAATGACTGTCGGGATTTCGTAGTTTCCTCAGCGAATCCTGACCATCAATTCCTCCTCCTTGAGGATTTCTTGAGGCTAAATGTCCTTTCTCAGAACTTTCTCTCCAACGGCTGCGCTTGCAACTCCTGCTCGAACCTTCCTCGACCCAAACCTCCTGGGCTCTCTTTCAACGATACCATGAAGGTGCTAAACCTCCTGATCTTTCTCACTCTGATTCTTTTAGAGGAATTTGTGCACACTCCTCGCGCTCGATGTTCAATGACTTTTCAAGTGTTGAATCCTTCCGACTCTGCGCACTTTCTGCAACAACAGTCTTCCATCTCCTTTTCTCAGCTTAACAACTGAGTCTTCTTCTTCAGCCTATGCACCCCCTTGCATGGCTTCAATAGCTCACTTCCACTTCTGGGAAAATGAGAACAAAAGTTGAAGTACTGAGCCTTCATCAATGCACTCCTTGCGGATGAATTCAACTGCACCCCTTGTAGGAATCTCCTGCCTCAGATAGAGAAACAATTGAAACTCATTCCATCTCTCCCTTTTAGACTTTAGTTTGAAACATGAAATCACATGCACAGCATATACAAAGCAAATGCATAACAAGAAACAAACATTCATGAGCACAACATCAACACATAGAGAAAACAACACAAACCATGTGCTTGAATCAAAGCTTCCTTCTATTAATTCAAATGGATGTACATGGGTGTCCTTCATACAATATTCTCTGCTTGCTCTTCTCTTCTCCTAAATGCTTGATAATGTTACAATGATACAATGAGGGTGTCTATATCCATTTTCCCTCTCAGACTCTAAACTATCAAATCTAGACTTAAACATCCTATCTACCATGATTAAATCTATTAAATGCCTCCTATCTACCAAAGGATGAGAGCTTACGGCTCAAGGACCAATACAATATACAAATGTGCCTCCATGAATGGTTCATTAAAGACTTGTGCTACAATCCCAAAGCACTTCAAAAATTTGGGTTTGTTTATCCAACTAATCTCCGCTTGATGTATTGGCTCGCTTGATGAGTTGGCGATGCTCCTGCATCATAATCCTCGGCTTGAAAACTTTCATGGGCTCCTGTCCATGAGCTCCTGCACGGTCTGTCCATGCTTTTGAATCTATTCTTCAGTCTCCCAGCTGGCATCTTCCATTGGATGGTTCCTCCATTTGACCAGATATTCGAAGTATTGCTTCCGTCTGGTCCTTTTTCTGACTCTCTTGTCAAGTATACGCTCCATCTGTGGCTTTTCTGCGATCGGCATCAGCTTCTGCCACTGGATTTCTGGCTGTTCATCACTTCCATATCATGCTTCCTTAGCCTTATATGGATATAAGTCTGAGACATTGAATGTCAGAGATATTCCGATCTCATCCGGCAACTCAATTTCATAAGCGTTTTCTCCTAATTTCTTCAGGACTCTACATGGCCCAATTTTCTTCATTTTGAGCTTATTGTATGTTCCCCTTGGGAACCTTTCCTTCCTCAGGTGTGCCAGATCTAGATCACCAACCTCGAAATAAATTTGTCTCCGATGTTGATTCGCTCTGCGCTTATATTCCTGGTTTGATTTCAGCAATCACTTCTTCACCCTGCTGTGAAGTTCTTCCATCACCTCTGCGAATTCTTCAGCGCTTGCACTCTTGGTTATTATCTGTTCTGAATCCCTCAGTTTAGATACTCCTCTTGGCTGCCTGCCATATACAATCTCAAATGGACTTTTGCCTGTGCTCCTATTCATTGAATCGTTGTAAGAAAACTCTGCCTGTGGCAACACATTGTCCCAACTGTTGTGGTGCTCTGTCACCAAGCTTCTGAGTAAGTTTCCCAGACTTCTATTTACCACCTCTATTTGCCTATCCATCTGAGGATGATAGGCTGAACTAAACATCAAGTTAGTCCCCATCTTCTTCCAGAGTGTCCTCCAGAAATGTCCAATGAATTTCGTATCCCTGTCCGATACTATACTTTTGGGTAACCCATGAATTCTAATGATCTCCTTGAAGAACAAATTTGTGATATGAGTCACATCGCTGGTCTTCTGGCATGGGATAAAATGTGCCATTTTGGAAAACCTGTCAACCACCACAAATATTGAATCATGTCCTCTTTGCATCCTTGGTAATCCTAATACGAAATCCATGTTGATTTCATCCCACGGCCTCTTGGGTATGGGTAATGATTGATAGAATCCTGCATTCTGCTTCCTACCCTTCGAATGCTGGAAAATTCTACATCTGTCGACAAATTTTTTTACTTCTGACCGCATTCCTGGCCAAAAGTATGCTTCGCTTAGCTTTGCAAATGTCTTGTCATGGCCAAAATGCCCTGCCAATCCACCACTATGCTTCTCTTTTAGCATATTCTCCCTCATGGAGAAATTTGGAATGCATAACTGATTTCCTCTGCACAACAGTCCATTTTGGATCATGTAATCTATCCACGGGCTTCTGTCTCTGAGAACTGTATTCTCAGTTGCTTCATATGCCTCTACAAAATCTGCATCACCTGCATACATGTCCCTAATATTTTCAAAACCCAATGTCTTGACTCGGAACTCCTGCAGCAACAAACACTTTATTCTCAAAGCATCAGCCACTTTGTTAGCAGTCTCTGAAATGTGTTTAATTACAAATGTAAAATTCTGCATATACTCTACCCATTTAGCATGTTTCTGATTCAACTTTTCCCGTTGAGTCACAAACTGCAATGCATGATTATCACTATACAGAACAAATTCTTTTGGAATCAAGTAGTGCCTCCACTTCTTCAATGCCTGTATGATAGCATAAAATTCTTTTTCATACGTGGAGTACTTCACCTTTGCCTCATCTAGCTTCTCTCTGAAATATGCAATTGGTCTGTCCTCCTGGCTCAAGACTGCTCCTATGGAAAAGCCACTTGCATCACATTTCACTTGGAACGCCTTCGTAAAATCTGGCTACACCAAAACCGGTTGTTCTGTGATCTTCCTCTTCAACAGATTGAAACTCTTCTCTGCCTCTTTAGTCCAATGAAAAGATTTATGTCTTTTCTTGACAGTATCCATCATCGCTGCGCTAATCCCACTGAAATTCTTGATGAATTTCCGGTAGAAACTAGCTAAACCATGAAAACTTCTCACCTCGAAAATATTTCTCGGTGATGGCCAATTTTTAATTACCTCCACTTTACTTGGATCTATCTTTAATTCATTCGTTGATATGACAAATCCCAAGTAAATGAGTTATGTCTTCATAAATGAATATTTCCTCATGTTGATCAACAACTTCTCCTGTTGTAGCTTCTTCATTACTGCAGCTAAATGCTTCTTCATTACTGCAGCTAAATGCTTCAGATGTTCTTCTTTTGTTTTGCTGAAAATCAATATGTCATCCAGATAAACAATGACAAACTTACCAATGAATTCCTTCAACACTTCATTCATCAACCTCATGAAGGTACTCGGTGCATTCGTCAAGCCAAACGGCATGACTAGCCATTCGTACAACCCTTCGTTGGTCTTGAAGGTTGTCTTCCATTCATAGCCTTCCCTCATGCGAATTTGATGGTATCTACTTTTCAAATCCACCTTTGAAAAAAAATTGGCTCCACTTAAACAGTCCATCAAGTCATCCATCCGTAGCAATGGAAACTTGTACCTAATGGTTATCTTGTTAATGTCCCTGGGGTCTGTACACATTCTCCAACCTCCATCTTTCTTTGGACTCAGTACCATTGGAAAGACACACGGGCTTAAACTTTCCCTGATCAGTCCTTTATCCAATAGTTCCTGCACCTACCTTTTGACCTCTTCATTCTCCTGCGGCATCAACCTGTATGCAACTTTGTTCGGTAAAATGGCTCCAGGTATGAGGTCTATATGATGACTCACACTCCTTATCAGTTGCAACGAATGAGGTAATTCATCTACCACAATGTCAGCGAACTCTTCTATCATTTCCTGAATTTCTTCCGGCAAATCATCCACTCTTGTGCTGGTCAAAACAATTTTTGGTTTCCTGACCACAAAGAATTGTGGATCTTCCTTCTTCTTTACGTCCACCAGAAGTTCCTTCCTAGTCATGAGAAGTACAGTATTTCTCGGCTCTGGTTTTACTTTTTTTCTTTAATTGGAAGTAACATATGTGTTCTCCCATTCTTCTCCAAAGTATATGTATTCATCTTCCCATCATGAATTACATTCTTGTCATATTGCCATTGTCTTCCTAGCAATAAATGACATACATCCATAGGAATAACATCACAGAGTATTTTATCATTGTATCCTCCTATCTTGATTTCAACTAAGCACTATTTAGTGACACTTACCTGATGTCCCTTCTGTAGCCATGAAACTTTGTATGGACTTGGATGATCAGTCGTCTCAAACTCTAGTTTCTCCACCATCTCAGTTGAAATGAGATTGTCTGTGCTATCACTATCCACGATAACCTTGCACTTCCTCTCTTTGGTCTTGCATGTGGTTCTGAAAAGTATGTTTCTCTGAGTCGTGTCCTCCACCTCCTTCTCAGGTGTTAAGAGAACTTTACACATCATCAGCGACCTTCCGTCTTCTGCGTCTTCTACCTCAGAATTTCGCCTCTGTGTCTCGGCGATGTGAGCTTCTCCTCCGTCCTTCTTCCTATTTGGACAGTCAACTGCCTTGTGTCCATTCTTCCCACACATGAAGCATGTGATGACTCCACCTCTGCCTCTTCCTCTACCTCTGGTATGAGGAAATGTGTTATTATCAGCGTATCCTCCGCTCTGTTCTGTCTGCTGCCTTCGCTGATCAACGTGTTGGCCTCGCTGTGAAATTCCACCTCTTTATGTTCTAGTCTGAGGCTTCTTCCAATCATCCTTGGATTTCTGGAACCTATCTTGGACAATTGACTTACCTTTTGGCTGGATCCTACCTCGGCCTCACTGTGTTGTCTTACAACTTAAATTCTCTTCTACCTTCAATGCCATCTGATACGCATCCTCCACCATTCTGATGGTTGTCATACTCATCTCATCCTGGATATCATATCTCAAGCCATTCATATATTTGGTAACTTTTTCATCATCGCTCTCCCGATGACCTGCTCTGATATTGAGCTTGTAGAATTCTTCAGTGTACTCCTTCACTGTCATTAACTTCTGTCTCAGGTTTTGCATTCTCCTGAACAATGTGATTTGATAGTCCCTTGGGATGAATTTTGCCTTCATATTTGCAATCATTCGATCCCAACTTTTGATCTTTTGCTTGCCTTTGGAACGTCTATCTGCTTGAATCTCATCCCACCATAATGTTGCATGCCCCTTCAATTTTGTGACAGCATGCCTAACCTTTTTATCTTCTTCGATATCTTCATAATAGAAATAAGTATCAAGAGCTCTAATCCAATCTAGAAGCTCTTCTGCATCTAGACTTCCTTCATAAGTTGGAATGTCCATCTTTGTTTTTGAACTCATCTGGGCGATAGATTTAATTAACTGCTCGTTGGCTGCATATTCGGCTACAACTTCTCCTTGTGGTTCAGCTTCAACTTCACCTTCGGAGTCGCTCATATCTCCAGCACTGGCTGTGCATCTCTGCACTGCTTCCATATCTTCTAATCTCGCTCGGAGATCATGTATCTGCCTTTCCATTTCTGTATTCTATACTTGTCTTCCTCTGCCTCTCTGGTTTCCCCTATCCTCTGGATCAGGTGATTGTCTTTCTCTCCTCGGTGGCATGGTGAAATTTTCTCTTCTTCTCTGCTATAGAAAACAGAGAAATTTTCTCGCTCTGATACCACTCTGACGTGTATCAGAGTGCTTCTTTCCTTCCTCACTCCTCTTGCCTGAAATATACAGACAATAAATCTACTCTCATACCACTCTGATGCAAGTATTAGAGTGTCTTCCTTCTCTGCCTCTTCCTTCCTAAAATATACAGACAAGATATCTGCTCTGATACCACACTGACGCAAACACGCCACCAGACACGTTCGCTCCCACCAGGACCTTCTTTTTCTTTGGCCCGAAGAGCTAAATTGCTTCTTCAAATCCCTTATTGGGACTCTTCTACACCCACAGGACTCCCCTGACGATCTCCCTTTGTTCTATCGAGAAATCGGACTTCGCGTACTCGCAAGCCTTAACTCCCAGATTCGGGTCTCCCAATCCCCGAAACCCGATGAAAGTCCCTCAACATTTTCCTTTGCTCTTAACGGGAATTTTCTCGATCAGGAAATCGACACTTGTGAGTTCGTATATCACTTAGCTCACAGATCCCCAATTTTCGATTGGCGATGATACTCTCTTCTCCCCTTAGCTCCCTTCGACTAATTCTTTTTCATGTGACCTGTTGGTCCACATGACCACAGTCTTTGCCCTATCGGAGTTTCAGACTTCGCAGAATTGAAATGCGTAGAACTTACTCCCTCAGAATTCCCGATTCTCCGATTTCCGATGCCACCTGGCGTCGACTCCCCACCAGGGTTGACCCTTCAACACCTGTCCTCCACTATGGTGCCTATGGCCCGCTCTCCAGTGTTGCTCGGGAAATCACGTTTCAGAAATTCACGACTTTTCGTTACACAATTTCACAAGACCCTCCGAATCCTGAAACCCATTATGTGTTGACACTTGTCCCCACTAGAATATTACGACGGTGGGACCATCTCATTTCGGGATTTCGCAATTTCTCCTGTCGTAAGTTTCTCGACACCAAGAATCCCGAAATACCGAACCCCAAACTCTTTCAGATCCTCGGACACACGTCTCTCGGATCAACGGCTATGACTATGTCGGGAAATCGTGGATCGCGATTTCGTTATGCATGAGGTTCACAACTCCGAAAACCCTGATATCCCAAACTCCGAACTATTCGGGATCTCTCGCCACGCGTCCTCGCCGATGGATAGTGCAAAACTCACGTCGGGAAATCACAAATCGTGATTCCAACAGGCGATAGTTCTATGTCCTTGGAAACCCTGAAATGCCGAACCCCGACTCGCTATGGATTGCCGACACGAGTCTCGTCCGGGATCTATGGCTATGATCCCTTCTCGGGATTTTGGAACTTATGAGGTCTCGATTCTCTTGTTTAACGAAACCCCGATGAAGTTAATATCCCGATGACTCCTCTGGGTTCTTCCTCTGCTCCTTCGGGCTTAAACCCCGTGCAACTTCTCGAGATCTAATGACTGTCGGGATTTCGTAGTTTCCTCAGCGAATCCTGACCATCAATTCCTCCTCCTTGAGGATTTCTTGAGGAGGCTAAATGTCCTTTCTCAGAACTTTCTCTCCAACGCCTGCGCTTGCAACTCCTACTCGAACATTCCTCGACCCAAACCTCCTGGGCTCTCTTTCAAGGATACCACGAAGGTGCTAAACCTCCTGATATTTCCCACTCTGATTCTTTCAGAGGAATTTGCGCACACTCCTCGCGCTCGACGTTCAATGAGTTTTCAAGTGTTGAATCCTTCTGACTTTGCGCACTTTTTGCAACAACAGTCTTCAATCTCCTTTGCTCAGCTTAACAACTGAGACTTCTTCTTCAGCCTGCGCACCCCTTTGCATGGCTTCAACAACTCACTTCCACTTCTGGGTGAATGAGAACAAAAGTTAAACTACTGAGCCTTCATCAACGCACTCCTTGCGGATGAATTCAACTGCACCCCTTGCAGGAATCTCCTAGCTCAGATAGAGAAACAATTGAAACTCATTCCATCTCTCCATTTTAGACTTCAATTTGAAACATGAAATCGCATGCACAACATATACAAAGAAAATGCATAACAAGAAACAAACATTCATGAGCACAACATCAACACACAGAGAAAACAACACAAACCATGTGCTTGAATCAAACCTTCCTTCTATTAATTCAAATGCTTGTACATGGGTGTCCTTCATATAATATTCTCTTCTTTCTCTTCTCTTCTCCTGAATGCTTGATAATGTTACAATGATACAATGAGGGTGTCTATATCCGTTTTACCTCTCAGACTCTAAACTATCAAATATAGACATAAACATCCTATCTACCAGCATTAAATATATTAAATGCCTCATATCTACCAAAGGACAAGAGCTTACGGCTCAAGGACCAATACAATATACGAATGCGCCTCCATGAATGGTTCATTAAAGACTTGCGCTACAATCCCAAAGCACTTCAAAAATTTGGGTTTGTTTATCCAGCTGATCTCCACTTGATGTGTTGGCTCACTTGATGAGTTGGCGATGCTCCTGCATCAACGGGCTATAGTGGAGCAGTCTACATATACGCTTGTTTCATAGATGTTAGGGTGAGTACATGTAAAAGATGAATATTTTTAGATATGAATTCATCAAAAAGGGACGATAAGCCTACATAGGGAAATGGAAAAAGGCCCTCTATGCAAGATAGAAATGGTGAGGCAAATCTTGCTATAACAAGATTCTGGAAGGAGTTTCTTTATGATTGATGAATTTAGGTTCTAACAATGATTCTAATGTGAGTTAATAGCATTAAGTGGAGAGTAAATGAGCCTTAGCTTTTGGTAACAATTCTATGGAGTAATTAGTAGATTTAACTTGTGTACTTTCTAGCCTTTGTTTGTCAGCGACTAGTTTCCTTAATACTGTGTATGACAGTGAGTGAAGTGGCGATACATGGTAGTAATTTTCTTCATGATAGCAAATTATTTTTATCATATCAGTTTCTAGGACAAATGTTTTTATTAATTAATATCACATTGATTGACAATAATTATTGACAACTATTTTATAAATTGTATGGAAGCCATTCATGACAGTGATACTGTACTTTTTGACATCGATCTCCATAAATATTGTTGAATGATAGCATGTTTTGTTGACAACCTTTATTAATAGTTTATCAATGGAGTAATCCATAGACTTGTTAATTTAGACAACATTAATAGACAACCTCGTCGAATAGTTAATAAGAAGTGTAAGATCACTTTTAAATTTGAGTAGTTCACTCACTTTAATGGATAGTGTACACTTGTTATTTTGTTGAGTGCTTGTAATAGTTCACACTTGATACCTTTTTATGATAATAGTAGCATTGTAATAGTTTACCCTTCGCACCTAGACATATTGCTAAATAGTTGATGGTTTGGTTGTTGGTGAAGTCTTGTAATAGCTAGCGATTTTTCTTTTGAAGGACGTCTTCTTGCACCTTGTCGACCTGTGGCTTGGGGGTGTGGGTGTAATATTCTCGTCAATTATTCAGCTCCTAGAGTGTCCTCAGACTAGTTAGGTTATGTTGTGCCAGGGTTATTGTCGCGCCTATCACATGGGGATGACATGAGTCCTGACGAGGAGATCATGGTGTACCTTAATGATAGTGATGAAGGATAACTTGGCTAGGGTCTATGCTACTCATTGTGGGAATTATTCACTATATTTTTTATATGTGTTGGGGTTGTAATGCCTACATGCGTTTGGTTGCGCACCATAGAGGTTCTAGTTACTGGTTGTTGAGGTCATTCTGTCAGGATGGGGGATGTTGTTCTTAGCTTGCTGGCATGGTCATGTTTGTGTCAGCTAGGTAGTCATTCCTTCTTTGATTTAGACATGCTTCACGTAGTTGCTCGATGTGCCAGTGTGTAGAGTCGTTGTTTTATGTTGCTTGATCTATATGCATTGTGTTCATTTCCAAGGTGTCGTTAACTGTGTAGTTGTTGCCTTACTTCCTACAAAACCAAAAAAAATTGCACTTTTCTTCTCTTTTAGTCATAACAATTGGGGTTGTTACAGTGACTTATTAATAATTCTCTCAACAAGGGAAACAAATGGATGCTACCATAAATGAAATAAGTTCCAAAGAAGAAAAATATCTTGTTGATATATGAAAATGTGTGACATGAGGTTGTGAAATATCACTATGAGGGGACAAGGGTCCCACAAAAATATCTAACCAATTTGTTGAGATACATAATATACAAACGAAATCCCAAGAGGGAGACTAAATGGGGAAATGAGGAGATAAATGACCTAGTAAGCAACCAAGTGAATGCAATGTTGCAAGTGAAGACTACAAATGGAATCAAATAAGTTAAGGACATAAATGGTAATATATTTAGGGGTGGATGAATGACAGTATAAAAAGGAAGAATTACCACAATATGGATGAAGTCGAGGGATTGTGATATGTGATATTCCAATAGATACCCACCAATATTGTCAAAGTTTGATGGTAAATATATCAACATGACAAATAAAAGATACATGAGGATAAACTCTGGTATGTAGACTAATCAGACTCCCAATATGAGGAGGATTCAATGTCATGGGCACAAAAATGCAAGAGGGGGAACTAAATTTGGGAAGCCATGGAGGGAATGCTTTATCACTGTAACGACCCCTTTGTTACGGTTAGGGGCGAAGAATTTTTTTTTTTGTTTGTTTTTTAAGAATTAAGAGGAAACAAGGAAATGATGACAACGGTTTAACCACACCACAGACGATGAACAAAAGAATGCAACCTAGGAAAAAGGAAACTACGATTCCACTCAATGGCACAAGGGAAACTAGAAAAACATGCACAGAATAACAAGGAGGAATGAATACCCTCCTGACGCAACAAGACTCTCCTACACACTAAGGGACAACTTCCCCTTCCCAACACAACAACGTTAACCACTTCTCCTATCAGGACTGAGGAATCTAGATAAATCCAACGTTCTAGAAACCAACTACCGAAAGGAAATCCACACCCATACCCCAACAACAGGTTGACAAAACACCAGAGGTCAAAGACAAGGGATGATGCAAGCCAATACACGACATCGTCCCCAACCCAACCAATCACCCAATCTAAACCAGTCAGTGATTACAATCTATTTTAACATGGGTTCCATTCTAAACGGGGCACCTCATAGTTACAATTAGTCAATAATGCACCCACTAATTTAATGTTAATACAATCATTCTTGCAAGTCTATGTAATCAATACTAAAACTATAATTATAAATACCATCAAACCTCCATTATAATCCGTTTAGCAAGTCAAAAATTGGCAATCTAGTCTTTACTCACCAACCTAATTTTAATCATTATTACAACCTAAACGAACAATTCTATATTAATCCAAAATCTCCATCCAAAGAGCCATTAACTTGAATAACAATATTAACAATCTTAATGTAGGATTCTACCATTATAACACTTATGAACAATGTAATCTCAACATGTAGTCTAGCTATATTGACCGAACCAACAATACTAGTTGTCTATTATCATTGAGAAGAAAACTGCTAACTACTAACATTGTTGTAGCAACATAACAAGGAAATTAACATAGCAGTTACCTAACGATTAAATTAGAAATAACAAGGATATTTACATGATTGTTATCATAACGAGTAATATAGAAATAACAAGGCGATTAACATGTAGATTAACATAACAATTAATATAACAGTAACAAGGCAATTACATGACTGTTAACATAACAATTAATAGCGCAATAGGAAGGCGATTTACATAACTATTATCATAACAAGTAATATAGCAATAAAAAGGCGATTAACATGTTGTTTAACATAACAGTTAATACAACAGTAACAAGGCAATTTGTATGATTGTTACATAACAATTAATAGCTCAATAACAAGGCAATTACATATTGTTAACCACTTAACTCGCTACGACAATTAATCAATAAGAAGAAATATGTTGATCATTAAATGACTGTAGAAAATAACATGGCAATTAATATGGCAAATAATATAGCATTTAACATTGCAATTTAACATGGCAATTAACAGTAAGAAGGAAACTATTGACCATTAATATTGTTGTAGCAATTGTTCTGCCAATTAATATGGCAATTAATATATAATTTATCATTGCAACTAACATGGTAATTAATATGGCCACTAACATCACTGTGGTAATTGAAGTTTGGCAGTGAGAACGCTGGGTATACACTCTAAATGGAGGAAAATAAAAGGAAAATTCAAAATTGCAGAAGGATCAAATCGTGGTCATTCAACAACAAATCAATCAACATTTAAGGCAATTTCGTGTCCATTCCAACAAACGTAGTAATCATTCTAACTAGAAATTCATGTCCCTTCAACAACGAACTTAGTCAATCTATTTAATGGAAAATTCATGGTCATTTCGACAGTAATCTTAGTCACATTTTAAATGGAAAAATTGTGAGCATTTCAACAACAACTTAGTCAACTTTTAAAAGGAAAAAACGTGGGCATTTCAACAGCAATCTCAGTCACATTTTAAATGGAAAAATCGTGGGCATTTCAAAAGCAACTCAGTCAACCTTTAAAAGGAAAAAACATGGGCATTTCAACATCAATCTCAGACACATTTTAAATGGAAAAATTGTGGATTCCCTTTTTCATTGCCCAGATGCCAAAAGAAAACGCATACAGGAATAACCAAAATGCTTTCCCTTACCAGGATACCAATTATAAAAACACAGACATGAAATTAATTTGTTTTTCCATTTCCAGGATACCAATACAATGCAGACATGAATAACAAAAAAAAATGTTTTTCCATTTCCAGGATACCCTATATAAAATGCAAATAGGAAATTAAATTGTTTTTCCATCGCCAGGATACCAAATATAAAAATGCAGATAGGGAAATTAAATCATTTTTCCATTTCTAGGATACCAAATATAAAAACGCAGATAGGAAATTAAATCGCTTTTCCATTTCCAAGATACCAATACAACACAGACAACAGTAAGAGAACCACACGGATCGATAGGGAAAATTCATTGAAATGGTCGCAGGGATTTTATCAGTCAAGGCATAGAGAAAAACATACAAGGACGTAAGATAATCCATACGAAGAGGTCTTTGCTAGATGGCACAAGTGAAAACAATCAGCCAAGGACAACAACATAGATAGACAACTGACAGGAATGTCCTTTTCTCATCATCCATGCACATAAAAGCAAGGCGTTGAGATCCATGGTTCTATTAATGCTGAAGTGACAATTGTAGATCAGGCTCCTGGATGACCTCTTAGGTGAGGACTGATGAGCTAGGGACAAAAGGAAAAAACAACCATAATATTTAGAAATCAATACAACAAAGGGTGGTCAAGACATGTTGGGAATCAAAGGCCATGGGAGTCAATAAATCATTGAGCTATAAGGTATGGAAAAATTCAGTCATCAACTAGAATGCTAAGACAATAAAATGTTGGAAATATGGCTACGACAATTGACGCAGATAATCAAGGTTGTCATTGATGGCAACACAATCGCAGATGTTGGCACACAGTTACTGAAACACGTTGCAACACAAATGAAAACACAGACGTAGATGCTGAAACACAAATGCAGGATCGCCAGATGTTGAAACACAGATGCTGGAACACGAATGACGTAGATGCTGAAACACAAGTGTTGAATCACTGATGCTAAAACGTAGATGCCGAAACACGACTGCTGGAACACGAATGCTGAAACACGACTGCTGGAACACGACTGCTGGAACACGACTGCTGGAACACGACTGCTGGAACACGGATGCTGGAACACGACTGCTGGAACACGACTGCTGGAACACGGATGCTGGAACACAACTTCTGGAACACGACTGCTGGAACACAGCGTTGCATGAGGTGGCATGTGTAGAGGAGGCAGAGTAAAGAGCCAGTTCAGAAAATCAGGGAGAACGCTGGCATGGGAAAAGAAGAAGAACGAATAAAAGAAAAAGGAAACTGCAGTTAGAGTTAAGAAAAGCAGAAAGACTTTTAGTCTAAACTTAGACTGGCAGTTAAGACAGGAGGAACACAACGTTGCATGATGTGGCATGCGTAGAGGAGGCATGCAAAGAGTCAGTTCAGAAAATCAAGGAGAATGATAGCATGCAAAAGCAGAAGAAAGAATGAAAGAAAGGGAAACTGT